>OW804102.1:51485240-51729941 GCA_942159475.1 Sthenelais limicola
GCCCCATAGTGAGTGCCATTTTCTGACGATCTGAGCCATATACTGCTTATTTGACTATTAACAAGCATCCTCCCCTATAGTCCAGTCCCTGAACATTTTGACCCGGCAAAAATTGGTATAAAGACAATTTTGGTGTCAAAAGAAGCGGAATAACGGGTAGAATAACATATCCAAAATCCGCAAAAATCCGCTTTGGGGAAATTTTTTTATGTGCATTTTAATGGTTTTTTTATTGTTTTTTTAATATTTTTTTTTCCACACCGCATACTACTTGCAGGTCCCATAGTGAGTGCCCTGGCTAACAGGTTCGGGTGCCGTAACGTGGCTATAACAGGCAGTCTAGTGGCCAGCCTCGCATTTGTCATCTCCATCTTCTCCCCCAACATTGACGTCCTCATACTCACCTATGGAGCTCTAGGAGGTAGGTATCATTGTAGCAGCAGTTTTATTTGCAGATTTACGGTTATCTGCAAATGATGCTTTTGAGTAGACAAACATCCATCATTGATTAGAATCTTTTATCTTTTATTTTATTGAAATGAGATGTACCTTTAACACTCCATCAACATGATCCGAGTGGCAAAAAGGTAACAAAAAGTAATCTTTAACCTCCCAGGGGCCCGTTGCTCCGTTTCTCGCTAACAATTTCCCCATTGAAAGTGTATGGGAAAATAGTTAGCGAGAAACGGAGCAACGGCCCCCTGCACAGTCAAAAACACTCCAACATGACTGTAATAAGAGTGGCAATTTGGTTGTCATAATTGTTATAGTTAATTGTAAAAATGTCTATAGCTACTAGGCTATTCTATAGATTGAAATGTATTCTCCCCAAAAATACCCTCTTGCATGCATCATTGTAAGCAGCTAGGGGCGGGCGAGAAACCCCGAAAAGGGGATACCTGTTATACCTAGTTGAAATAAAATCTTTAAAAAAAAAATCTGATGTGTGGGTGGGGTGGCTTGCAGTGCAGTTGGTGTCAGAAGAAAAATCAGAAGCAGAAGTGCGTGGCTTAACCCTTTCAGGGCAAGTGAATGCCTCAAGGAATTCATTGCAAGTTGCCCTATAGGGCATTCCTTTTTATATTGATAAATGGGGTCATAACTTAATAAAAAAATGGACGGATTTTCCTGAAATTTGATATATATATATATATTATCTGCCCTGTGGCATATTGCTTTACATTAATATCTGATAATTGTATTACTAACAAATACTTTTACTCATACACTTACTACTCAATACTGGTCATCTGTATCTATGACAGCACAATTGGCTTCTAATTACTTTTACAAATGTCTAGTCTTTCGCTAGATGCATGAATTTAAAACACTAGAAACAGTAGCCTTCTTATACTGGATCTAGATTTACATCATATTTCTGAATCCACATTTTAGAGAAATACTCAATATTGGATTACATATTATCCTTAACTTAACTTATATTCCGATCTAGTCCTCTAAACATTGGTTGTTATGTATAACTTGTTGTATAACTGGTATATACAGGGTCTCATTGAATAAACTGCTAAACAAAATTAACTGCAAGAATGTTTTCAATTGGGTTCTCTCCACCTTCTTTATCATAATTCCATATGTTGGAAGGGTATTTCTAAATCATATCTGTATCGTGTGTGTACTTATAGCATATGCCAGCAGATGTAATGTGCTATTCTTTTATAATCATGTTAGATTTCTGAATTTTCAATTATCCATCTCTTACCTGAGACTTATGTCAAATGTATACATATATGTTAAAATCAGGCTATGCTGAGAACATTTGTGTTACATGTAAGGAAATGTATTAGATCCTGAATAAAATGTGATGTGTTTCAGGGAAATGAGTCATAAGTCGCAAAAATTGATATTTTTCAAAGGTTTTTTTTTTACAATATCTCTTCATTGAAATGTTCTGATCTCTAGAGGGATTATCACTTATTGTCATATGAATCTATATAACAAATTTCGGGACATTGTATTAAATATATCCTTATAGTTACTTTACTGGTAATTACCCATCCAGAAACATTGCAAACATTTTTTTTCAAAAATGAAAATATCAAACTTAAAATATGGAAATACTTAATTAGGTGCCCTAGTGTTTACTATCATTGGAATCGCCTTTTTCTCCTCTTTTCAAATATGATGATATCTCAAAATCGATTTTTTGCGACTTATGACTCATTTTCCTAAAACGGATCACAAATATTTTCAAATCAAATCAAAATCATATGATAATGATTCCATTTAAGTGTTTGTGAATGTGATTTTGTATTTTGTACAAATTATGCCTAGGGTACCTTGGAAGAACAGCTCTGAGCTGAAAGGTTTCACCTAGTTTCTTTCTGGATTATTTATGTAAATGATGAAGAGAAATAAAAAATATTTATATATATATATGATGGATAATCTGTTTATTATTGCAGGTGCAGGGTTTGGCCTCATGTACCTACCAGCCATTGTCATGGTGGGTTTCTACTTTGAGAAGAGGCGGGCCTTTGCCACCGGTGTCGCTGTGTGTGGTTCTGGCATAGGAGCATTTGTGTTTGCCCCGCTCACCGAGCGCCTCATAACTTACTATGGCTGGAAAGGAGCAACTCTTATAGTGGGCGGCATTACCCTGAATGGAGTGGTCATGGGTGCTTTGTTTAGACCATTAGAAGCCACATGTTCTAATAGTGTAGAGAAACCTGTTGAAACAGCAGTGGCTGAGGAGCAATGTAATGGTGCTGTTACGACTGAAAAACCAGGTCTTAATCATCTGAACAAAGAAAATAACGAGGATTATAACAACAGTGATAGCGAAAAGAATCCGAAACTTCTTCTTTCAGTGCCAGCAATAAATGGCAAAATTGAGCCAAAAGATTTGTTGAAATCCAAAATGGCGGTGAGCGTCGAGCGCTTCTTACAGAAGAACCCTGATCATACGGGCTACGCTGCTAATGGCCAATCAAAAGCCTTCATTCATTCCATGCATGATCTCTCACCAGATTCACCCAACACTCCAAGCAATGGTCTCATCAACAGGCAGTTCTCAAAAAGTATGGACCATATATTGCATGCAGGATCATGCCAGGATTCTGTGAAAAGGGCAAGGGATATAAGTAGACCTATGTACCGCAAGGACATCTTTTACAGTGGAAGTATAATGAATTTACAAGAGTATCAAAAAGAAGGTGGATCCTATACACAAAGTGTGACTAGTATACCTCGCTCTAGCTCAGGTAATGCTAGCAAGAGTGACTCACAGAGCAGCTCAGCTTGTACTTCCCTTGTGGATACGTTCAGGGAAATGATGGATTTCTCCCTCTTCCTCAATCCTGTCTTTACCATCTATGGCATCTCTTGTTTTCTGTGTATGACCGGTAAGGATGATCTTTTTTCTTCACTTTTTTCTCATTATTTTTAAGGTTTTTATAATCAATGCAACGTGTGTAAACATCCATGGTGGATTTCGCGTCTTTTCTTTTCTATATAAAATTAAATATTCTATTGGCCTTGAATTGAATAATAATAAAAAAAAGCATTGAAAGTATTGGGGCTATAACCGACTAAAAGGATTAGTAACCTCCATATCTGGTCTGCCAGTGCACTGTTTGGGTGGTACACTGTTTGTGCATAATCACTCAGCTTTGCCATACAGTGCACCTGCAGTCCCTCAATGTCGGCCATGATCCTTTAATATTTGCAGCATCTCTTAAGTAAACATCTGGGATGGACTGGAACTATCCGAAATTTGTCTCTAAAAAGTAAATGAACACATTTCTAAAAATAAAATGAATATGTTTCACCTAGGGGACGATCGCAAACACCAGGTGCACCAGTTGTAAGACCTCTCTTGAGAAGCATGACCAAAAATGTTATTACAAATTATATTAGCCGACTGTGATAAAAAAAAGTAATAAAGTCCATCATATAACTAATAATATTTATGGATTACAACCTCCCTGCTTGAAATGCATGCATCGTTTTCCCATTGGTAGGTCTTCTCGTTGGTTCTTTTGTTTTCTTTTTTATATGCAAATCATTTTTTTTCTGTATTACATCTACACACGATAAGGAGACTTAGGTAAGCAAAACCTGGTCATCGAAAGTAAGATTCATTAAACACAACAGGGTTCAAACCTCCAGACCCTGCGGGTGGGTGGGGGGTGGGCACATTACCTGTTCTCAAAACTCATCGGGTTTGGACATTTGGGCTGACACCTCATTGGTTCTATCCCTGATCACTGCATGCCTCTTAGTGTACCACCACTTTAATCAACGTGTTTCTGTTTGCAGGATTCTTTGTGCCTTTTATGTATCTGCCAGCTGATGCCATACTCAAAGGTGTGGCAAGAGAAAATGCAGCTTTCTTACTATCCATCATTGGTGAGTAGCGTCCTCGGGTTCTCCACCATAATGTTGTTTCCCTCTTAGTGGCCATTGGGTTTCATTGGATTTGGGAATTTTCCCATGTTTTACATACGGGTCAGATTTTCAGAAAATGTACAAATGTCATCTATGTAGATCATCGCTCTTGTTCTTGATCTACATAGATGACATCCATGGAGTTATAGAGAGATGTAAAATACAGATGTTTGCAGATGATACAGTAATTTATACAGCACATAAGGACATAAAAGTAGCAGAACGAAACTTACAAGAGGATCTGATGAATATTGATATTTGGTGTCGAACAAACAAAATATCGTTAAATGTAGGTAAAAGCAATGTAATGGCGGTAACACAATCGAAAAGAAAAGTGGAGGAAAATCCAATGAGAATTTATATAGGAACAGAAGAAATCAAAAGAACCATTAGGTATACCTATTTGGGAGTAACAATTGATGAGAACCTAACATTCTCAGCACACTTGCAGAATAAGATAACAAAAGCCAAAAATAAGATACACCACCTAACAAAGTTAAGGCCGTTTGCTACACCAAGTACCATAAGAATGCTGTATAAAGTAGCTATCAGCCCTATCATCGAGTATGGGGACACACTGTATGATGCTGCCCCAAAGTACATTTTAAACCAATTACAAACATTACAGAACACAGCTTTAAGGATATCAGAAGGTCTAAACAAAAGGACAAATGTAAATCAGCTCCATAGAGAGTTAGAAATACCTCTACTTGCCAAGAAGAGAGAATCACATTTATTAGAATATGCCTACAATATGAGCAACAATGAAGAAAATTTAGACCGGAGAAAAATTAATCTTCGGAATTTAACTTCAGGGAAAAACCTAAAAGTGCCTAATCCCAAAAATGATAAAATAAAAAGATCTCTGATATACAGAGGACCAATACTTTGGAACAGCATCGCAAATGAGGTTAAATCATATAGTATGAAGGAATTCAGAACCTTCCTAAGAGGATATGTGTTAGAGGATTAAGATTAAGAAAGCCTGGGTCGCCCTCCTTCACCCTCCTCTGGCGTTTCCTGTACTCTTTATTTACTTTTTATCTATGTATATTTTGTCTTTACTGTACTACACATTTATTTGCATATAGGTGGGCAAGAGGCTATAAGCCTCAAAACCAAAAGCAGGTGTGTAAGTCCTGGTCCAAAAACTGTAAAAACTGCAAGGGCACTTAGCCCTCCAAAAGTGGAGTGAAATTTTGTACACTGTACAAGAGTCGTAATATTTTGTTTTATTTTTTCTATAAACGTGTAGTTAGAAATGTAGTTACAGAAGGTTTGTTCGGAAGAGCTGTCTGGGACAGAGAACAAAAACCGATTTCCATGTAGAAAACTTTTATCACTGTCTGTATAACATATGGAAATAAAGTTTCTTATATATTTAGTCAACTCGTCTAAGTTAGACTGCAATTTGGCCAACACTAGGTAAATTCGAGTATATTTAGCATTGCATTGATTCTAGCAATCTGTTTGGGTAGGTTGAACTGTTTTTTTAACTTTATTTTCGTCTGAAATTCGGATTATTTGAAAAGATTGGTGAAGGTGAATTGTACATTTTCTGAAAATATGACCCATACAGGTTAACTAACGAGTTGGTTGAAGGAGTGTGAATATTCTAAGTGACTAAAACCAACACATTAGTTAACAGATTTATTAGACATGCTTTCAATCATGAAAAAAGAAAAAAATTGAGTCATAAATTTGAGTTTCGCGGTAATCTGTAGATTGGTTGTCCTGACAACCCCATGCAAATCACTAGTGAAATACGCACTATGCTCTGCAGAAATCAAATGCCGTTTTCCAAAACAAAAGGATAGTGCAGATCAGTTAGTTGCAGCGTTGATAACAAGTTATTTTGTGATATGGGTCAGATTATCAGAAAATGTACAATTCACCTTCACCAATCCTCTCAAATAACCCACATTTAAGACAAAAATTAGCTTCAAAATGCCGTTTTACATAGCAGAACTGATACTTTAAATCAATGAGATACCAAATATATACAGGATAACTAACGAGTTGGTTGAAGGATTGTGAATATTGCACGAGTTGCGCAGCAACGAGTGCAATATTCACAATCCTTCAACCAACGAGTTAGTTATCTGATTTATTATATATGCTTTATATAAGAGACAGCAATGTATATTTTGTAGAAATATTATCAAATTTCAACCTTATAAGATACTTGATCATGGTTTGTTTTTAGTAGGCCTATCTATTACTATGCACCGCGCTGTTGTAGCCTACCGGCCTTGGTGCGAAGGGAAAGTTTGAGAAAAATAGCTCACAGTTCCGAATCAATTTTAGACACTTTCACAGCTTTAAATCTTTTCAAAATAAAGTAATGGTTTAAAAAAAGGTAGGCATCGATAATGATGAAAGGATTTTAGCTTATTAATTCATTTGATAGGTATATTACACCTCTACCTTCGTTGGAAGTTACGGCGATCTCTACAGATCGTTAATGTGTTGTCATTTGGACAATGCGGGAAACTTGCTCACGTTTTTAATCAATTTCCATCCTTGTCACAGCTTTAAAACTTCAGTAATCCTTTAACAACGGATACTCTTGAATAAAGATCAAAGTACTTTAGTTTATTTCCTTCATTTTGGTCTATATTTTACCGTTTACCTCCCGTTTTGCCTGCGTTGACAGCTAATCAGTTCAATGGCGTGATATCAGTTTGGTCTACTTTTGGCGGCCACGCTCTCATAGGCGCCTTTGGGATGCCACTCAGAGCGTGGAGTTGTATACGACACAACTCAGAGTGTGGAGTTGTATACGCACACAACATATACAACTCTACAATACGTTGTTTCAACGGCAACGCGTATATAATAAACTCAGATATACCCAGTATTCATCATTTTTTAGCCTAATTTAGCAAAATTCCCTAAATGTGTAGAGCTGCCAATTGTACATTTTGTGAAAATCTGACCCATATAATAAATCTATATAAATGCCAGTTCATTTTCACTCACTAATATCAGGCAAAATAATTATGTAAAAGTTTGTTCAATCATTTTTTTAGAACCTGTATCTAATGCTAGGTCTACACCAAGGTTTTCGTCCTTGCGGCAGATACGGTTCTCTAATCCGGCACCATTGGTTTACCATTAGGCGCAAGGTGAAAACCGGATGGGCTGTAATGAAAAATCTCTTGGTGAAGTACCGTAACACCTTTAGGGTCAGATTTTCAGAAAATATACAATTCAACTTCACCAAACCTCTGAACTAACCCAGATTTCAGACAAAAATAAAGTTCAAATTACAGTTCAACCTAACCAAACAGATTGCTAGAATCAATGCAATGCCAAATATACTCGAATTTACCTAGTATTGACCAAATTGCAGCCTAATTCAGCAGAATTTACTAAATGTATACAGCTGCCAATTGTACATTTTATGAAAATCTGACCCTTATGTGTTTGACTGTGGTACATTGCAGGTATAGCTAACACGATAGCGCGGGTGCTGTGTGGCTGGGTATCGGACCAGCCGTGGGCCGACTGTCTACTCATCAACAACCTGGCCCTTATTATGGGCGGGGTGGCCACCATGCTCTCACCCTTCTGTGGAACCTACGCCTTACTCGCCACATATGCTGCAGTCTTTGGTGTGGCCATAGGTTTGTAGACAATTGAATTGAATTGAAAAACTTTTTTATTCATTTTACAAATGCTTAGGAAAAGGTTCACTCCAGCTAGTGGGAGGATTTCTGCCTTTCCCAGATGTTGTACAATAAAGTTGCGTAGAAGAACAATCTCGCCTTGGTCAATGACACAGGTCCAGTCTCTACAGCTTTTACTGGTTAAGTTTTTAAATTCACAATAAATAATACACAATATGAACGTCTTGTAGAGAATGCTCATTTAATATTTAACTGAAATAATCTTTTTTTTAATACATGTTTAGCTGCTTTTTAAAAAAAAATATTATTGAAATAAAAAAATTATTTTTTAGATATTTAATTGAATGCTTGCAAGTATATATGGGCCAGGCCTCGTAAAATGTACAATTGGTAGTTCCACAAAATTTGTAAATTTTGTTAAATTATGACGAATTATGAAGACTAGACATATCTAACTAGGGGCCCATTGTGCTATATATAGGATAGTATCATGCCTTCAGGCCTTTTAGCACCATTGTAAATGTACGACTATGAGAGCTTTATGATAAAAGGGTCAGTGCATAACCTCATGCAATTGAGAAAGATAAACGGTCTCTCAGAGATCTATCAGACTACTCGGAAAAAACGATTGTGTATAGTACAAGTTAAGCAATGCAAGATGGGTCAGATTTTCAGAAAATGTACAATTCCCCTTCACCAATCTGCTTGAATAGCCCAAATTTCAGACGAAAATAATGTTCAAAATACAGTCCAACCTAACCAAACAGATTCCTAGAATCAATGCAATGCCGAATATACTTGAATTTACCAAGTATTGACCAAATTGTAGCCTAATCTAGCAGACTTTACTAATGTGTACAGCTGCCAATTCTACATTTTCTGAAAATCTGACCCAGTTACGTATGATAAAACGGAATTACGAGGCCTCTAAGAGTGGTTTGCCATACACTCATAGTGCAATTGAATTATAGCCTATTTTGAACGTCGGTTTTTATTCAAAAGCACCGAGTTTCCAGCTTATTTTTCACCAAAGCATTAAAGGTGTTTACAAATATTTTTTTTTTAACAAATTTTATTGACAATTTCACATTCGTGATACGTTTCATGTATTCATGATACGTTTCAAAATATTACAGATGCATAAGCTCATACAGATTTACTAGATTAAATGATAATTACATCAGTTCTGCGTTTGTTTGTGATTACTTAGACATATTAACAGTGTTAAAGTACACCATCGGGTATAGATCTTACAATATGAATTTGGGGGTTTTAATATTGTTATATATTTGACTTAATACGTCGGAATTGTCTAATGTTATAATCGTTGGGGTTGTTTTGCTGACATTGTCCTGCCCACTCTCTCCTTTCTTGGAAATCCTGGATTAAATTTTATCTTTCCTTATGTTTATAGCTGTGTTTGTGTCCCTGCGGTCCATCCTGATGGTGGAACTTATAGGACTAGACAGATTAACCAATGCTTTTGGACTCGTCACCCTCTGTCAAGGACTCTCATCTTTTATTGGGGCCCCGATAGCAGGTAAGGTCACACTAAATTACATACTTGTATATGGGATGTGTTTTAGGGTCAAGTCGCCAGAAGATGTACAATTCATCTTCACCAATCCTCTCAAATAACCCGAATTTACCTAGTATTAACCAAATAGCAGCCTAATTTAGCAGAATTGCCAATTGTACATGTTCTGAAAATCTTACCCATATTCATTACAAAATAATTCATACAACTAAATGCGTTAAACACCCGACGAAGGAAAGCATTCCTAACAAGTGTTATTGTGGGAAACATTGGACAAATATATTTTTTGCGACCTTAGACTAAGTTTTCTATGACACATTAATATTGATGAAGACGTAAAGAACCGCCAAAACGTTGATCAATACATGTTTAAATAAATCCATCTTAAGCAAATACTACTTGGCGGCATCGTCTTTCTTATGGTTTTGGTGTTTATCTCTTTTACATTGACATTAATATTTAAATATCATCATAAAGTATAACTCATATGTGATGTGTTTCAGGAAAATGAGTCATAAGTCGCAAAATATGGATTTTGAGATATTATTATATTTGAATAGATGAGCTCAAGCCGATTCTAATGGTAGTAAACATCAAGCACTTCTAAGTAGTGTTTCTATATTATAAGTTTGATAATTTAATTTTTGAAAAAAAAGTTATTGGTATTTTTGGGTGGATAATTACTAATAAAGTACCTAAGTATACTCCATAAGCTGACCTTAGAAATGCATAGATACATTTAATACATTGCCTTGAAATTTCGTACATGTATTGATAACATTAGCAGCATTAAGTACCCCAAGACTTAGAATATTCCAACAAAGATATCTTACAAATAAAATACTTTGAAAAATATCCATTTTGCGACTTATGACTCATTTTCCTGAAACACATCACATATTTATGTATAAGCCACACCGCAATAAATGTGCAGTAAAGTCAAATCCATGACAAATGTTGCAGTATTCGCAACCACGTCATGTGTTTCAGGAAAATGAGTCAAAAGTCGCAAAATTGATATTTTTCAAAGTGATTTTTTCACAAGATTTCTTTATTAAAACGTTTTGGATTTTAGAGGGTCTAGCCCTTATGAATCAATACAACAAATTTCAGGACATTGTATCGCATATATCTTTGCGTTTTGAAGGTTTTCGTATGAATCATATTTTAGTTACTTTACTGGTAATTACCCATCCAGAAATATTGCAAACTTCTTTTATCGAAAATAAAAATAAACTTAAAATATAGAAATACTTATGAGGTGTCCCAGTGTTTACTATCATTGGAATCACCTTGATCTCCTCTTTTCAAATATTGTGATATCTCAAAATCCATATTTTGTGACTTATGACTCATTTTCCTAAAACGGATCACAATTGATTTAAAACATGAGAGCAGCAGGAAAACTGATATCTAGGTACTCAGGATAACTTGAATTGCTGGCTAGGCCATAGATCTTTATTAAAAATGATTGTTTAATTTCAACCATACCATATCTGAAGAACTAAATTGTACTTAACTAGTTGTAATAATTATATCTTATCTTAGAGTGAGGTGAAGGTCCTATAGATCTGACTACTTAAGTAGTATATGGGTCAGATTTTTAGAAAATGTACAATTGGCAGCTCTACACATTTAGGAAATTCTGCTAAATTAGGCTGAAAAATGATGAATACCGGGTATATCTGAGTATATTTGGGATCACATTGATTTAAGGTATCAGTTCCGTTATGTTAAACTGCATTTTGAAGCTCATTTTTGTCTTAAATGTGTATTATTTGAGAGGATTGGTGAAGGCAAATTGTACATTTTCTGAAAATCTGACCCTTTTTCATGAAAGTGTTTTATAACTAAGAATGAGTTCTCTGAGCTCTTTACACCTTGGGAAGCAGATAGTGTTATCTCTGTAACCTTCTTACACGACAATACTTATCTAGTAGGGGAGTTGCATAGCCGCCATTTTGAATCTAGATTCGCATGGAATTATGGGACTAATGGTACAGTGTAAAATCTATAGAAAACATGCCATGTTCAGCATGGAGTATTTATCAATGCTCTAATGTCAATATCCATGTGTTATACATGCCTTCATTACACTGGTCCCCATCTTTCCCATCATGCATTTGGTTAACATAGATCATTTATAAAAGCTGTGATATTGTTGAAAACATTCTTGCAATTTTCGATAAAAACATTGCAAAATATTTGTATGTCAGATTTCATCAGAATCCATCCCAGGATGCACTGTAACTGACATGCGCAGTGAGACATGCAACTCCCCTATTATTCAGGAAAGCTCATAAAATACATGAGGTCCAAAGGGATATATGTTGATGTATGGAAGGGAATACCATATACATATGGGTCAGATTTTCAGAAAATGTACAATTCAACTTTGCCAGTCTTCTCAAATAACCCAAATTTCAGACGAAAATAAAGTTCAAAATACAGTTCAACCTAACCAAACAGATTGCTACAATCAATGCAATGCCGAATATACTCGAATTTACCTAGTATTGACCAAATTGCAGCCTAATTTAGCAGAATTTACTAAATGTGTACAGCTGGCAATTGTACATTTTCTGAAAATCTGACCCATATACATATAGCTGCACTGTAAGTCGGAATGAGTCCAAATTTCTGATCGTCTTGAGATCAGTTCAAACCCAAACAAATTGTCATTTGCTAAAATATATTACACACTGGAATGATCAAAACTGTAGTTGTAGTTGACAAGTACCTTGTTCAACCTATATTCTTGCTTGAGGAGTCTCTATAGATGATGCCATTTGTCCCAGATTGTGTCATTAGGTCATGTGTAGCAAGGGAACTGAGAACTGAGTGCATGTTCAGCTTGGATCAAGCAAAACTGCACTTAAACGCCTCCTGACAAACTGAGTGCATGTGTGATGATAGTTTCAAACTGATGGTCAACAATGCTATACAGCTAGAGTTGCCATTGCCCCTCCCTCCATGACTCTGTGTATTCTGAGGGGCCTATCAGAGATAGAGCCCTGCCCCCTCCAGGAGTTAGCATGTGAGCTTCTCCTGTGAGGGGTTCCAAATGAGTAACAAATAAACAGTCTAGATTTCGAAATCCTTGGAGTAACTTGTCTGTCCTCCTGTCCCTTCTCCTTCTACTAGACTCCCCTGTCTATCTACCAGCTAGCCCCCCAATACAACTGTATTGCACTGGTGGAGAACCCGGGTAGGAAATGGGAGGAACATCATGATACTCTGGTTCGTTATGGTGAATCAAATAGTGTTCTCCACCAATGATATATCCTTTTACTCCACGATGAAAGGAGGATCACCTGCAGCTTCTATGTGGGTCAGATTTTCAGAAAATGTACAATCGGTAGCACTACACATTTAGGAAATTCTGCTAAATTTGCCTGAAAAATGAAGAATATCGGGTATATCTGAGTCTATTTGGGATCCCATTGATTTAAGTTATCAGTTTTGTTATGTTAAACTGCATTTTGAAGTTTATTTTTGTCTTAAAATGTGGGTTATTTGAGAGGATTGGTGAAGGTGAATCATATACATGTTCTTAAAGTCTGGCCCATGTGTGGGAGTGTAATCCTACTGTGTAATCATCTGTGTAAGATCGCACACAAGTCAGCAACATGTTCCGTAGTGGCCCGTTTATAAGCTGCCGGGACCTGTTTATAAGCCTATCTCGAATACAGACCGGGGGTGTAGGGGTCATGAAAAAATAAAATCCACTAAAATTTAATTATCGATTAAAAGCCTATCTCAATTGCAAGCCGGGGCAAGAGGGGGGTCTAAACAAATACAAGCCCGGGCTTAAGAACGGGCCACTACGGTAACCACTTTGCTACCATGCAAAGTCCCTCCCCCTCGTTTTGCCATGCTGTTAGATAGCATCTCACTGACACCCTGGTGGGAGGGTGACAAGCTTTTGGAACAGCCATTTGTTGTATTTCCGGTTTGTTTCAAGGAAAACCTTGGCCGTTGTTTCCATTGCTTCTTCAGCTCCTGCGTACAGCATTTATTTTTTTTGTACAAATTTTATTCAGGAAACTTTACATAAATTATAGCACGCTCATCCGTCGATGAATTTTCGTTGTGCCCTGAGAGATCTAATCATATTTAAGCATATACAAAGAGAAGGGCATGATCAAAGGTTACAACCAATCTGAGTTCCAATATACTTCTTTTGTTACATTACAATAATAATGAAGGAAGTGGATGAGATGAATGAATGAATGATAGAAGTATGTTCCAGTCTAATAATAAACATTTCATTTATGAATGTAAATAATATTTTTTTACTTCCTTTATCATCGTGGAGTAAAAATAGAACCTCAGCTCATAGGTATTATTAGCAATAGGATTGCATGGGTCCTTGTAAAATATTTCCACATCTATCGGGCATGGTGGGTATGAGAGTTTACATCAAGATATAATATTTAAGATATTATAAGATACAATTATTCTGAGAAAAAGATTATTAAACTCCCACTAACCCTCTTCCTCTTTCTCTGTCTGCAGGTGCCATATTTGATGTTACGGGCAACTATGCCGTCTCCTTCTACTTCGCCGGCTCCACCCTGCTCCTGGCTGGCCTTATATGTCTCCCCTTGAGGAGAATATCCAACTGGAGGAAGCGCAAGTTACTACAAAACAACCTACAGGAAAATGGGTCTCTTCTAGAAGTGGAAACAACTGCATAACATATGATAAAGTATTACTATCTAATACAGTTATATATCTACTGGCAGACCCCTCTCCATCAGGATGCCTTGTTTCTATGGACAAAATACAGTAAAACTCTTCAAGCCCTCCCCCATGTGGAGTGGTGGGGCCTTATTGTACATTCCTTTTATAGTGAACCCCTCTAATCTGAGATAAGATCCCAAAGGTGTTAGTAATAGAGGGGATTAACTGAGCACCTGGTAATAGAGGAGTTACATAAGCAATAGGGGATTTGCATGTGCCACTGCGCATGCCTGTTACAGTGCATGCTGGGATGGATTCTGGTGAAATCTGACATACACATATTTGGCAACATTTTTATCAAAAATTGCAAGAATGTTTTCAGTAGTATCATAGCTTGTGAAAACGATCTATGAAAACCAAATGCATGATGGGAAATATTAAGTCTTGTGTTATGGAAACATGTATAACATATGGATATTGACATTAGAACATTGATGGATATTCCATGCTGAACATGGCATGTTTTCTATAGATTTTACACTGTACCATTAGTCCCATAATTCCATGCGATTTAAGATTCAAAATGGCGGCTATGCAAGTCCCCAATTGTTGGATTGCTGGGTAGACGACTTCTTACTGTACTGGCCGATGTGTTCGAGATTTTGTCTTTCTAAGAGGGTTTGCATGTACCACTGCACATGTCTATGTTGTCGCATGCTGCGATAGGCTCAGATAAGTTCTAACATAAAGATATTTAGCAGCATTTTTATATATAAAAAATAGGCAAAATGTTGTCGCCAATACTGTACATTATAGTAGTATTATTCATATTTACATACATGATTTGTGGGGTGAGACCTGAAACTCTCTATGCATTGGCACCGATCCAGGTTGTTTTCCACGGTAACCAAGGATTGGTTTAGTCCCCTCAGATGTGAGACTTCACTCTATGTGCTGTGAAGGCACTCCTTTCCACAATGCATCTGGTATACCCCTAGAAGATACCAAGTGTGTAGGAGATTGGAGGTCACTAGCACTCCCCTCTTATTAAATTTTTATCCCATAAGATCATAACGCTTTGATCGAAAAGTGTATAAAGACTGTGATTAACTATTTTTAAGTCTAGTTGAGGGGTTTGGTGGCCTAAATGGATGCCACTGGTTTCGCATCCGTTTGTTTATTTGTGTCCTTCAAGTGATTACTAGAGACTGTTTATAGACACAATGTATATAATGTAAATGCATAAGATTCAAAATAATGTAAATGCAAATCCCCGACTAAGCATATATATGCAGGACAGAGAGGGTATAACTATTAGGGGCATATATGCAGGACAGAGAGGGTATAACTATTAGGGGCATATATGCAGGACAGAGAGGGTATAACTATTAGGGGCATATATGCAGGGCAGAGAGGGTATAACTATTAGGGGCATATATATGCAGGACAGAGAGGGTATAACTATTAGGGGCATATATGCAGGACAGAGAGGGTATAACTATTAGGGGCATATATGCAGGACAGAGAGGGTATAACTATTAGGGGCATATATGCAGGACAGAGAGGGTATAACTATTAGGGGCATATATGCAGGGCAGAGAGGGTATAACTATTAGGGGCATATATGCAGGACAGAGAAGGTATAACTATTAGGGGCATATATGCAGGGCAGAGAGGGTAATACTATTAGGGGCATATATGCAGGACAGAGAGGGTATAACTATTAGGGGCATATATGCAGGACAGAGAGGGTATAAATATTACGGGCATATATGCAGGGCAGAGAGGGTATAACTATTAGGGGCATATATGTGGGGCAGAGAGGGTATAACTATTAGGGGCATATATGCAGTGCAGAGAGGGTATAACTATTAGGGGCATATATGCAGGACAGAGAGGGTATAACTATTAGGGGCATATATGCAGGACAGAGAGGGTATAACTATTAGGGGCATATATGCAGGACAGAGAGGGTATAACTATTAGGGGCATATATGCAGGACAGAGAGGGTATAACTATTAGGGGCATATATGCAGGGCAGAGAGGGTATAACTATTAGGGGCATATATGTGGGGCAGACAGCGTATAACTATAGGGAAGTTGCATTAACCACGATCTATGTCTCAATAGATGTGTTATGGGATTGCATTTTGTCCAAGATTTGAACATGATTTCAACACAGCACAGAGAAGTGGTAGTGAAACACATCACCAATAGACACTAGGTTCCATAGCTGTCAATAGGGGGGTCTTAGCTGTCAATAGGCACTAGGGGTGTCTTAGCTGTCAATAGGGGTGTCAAAAGGGGTGTCCTAGCTGTCAATAGGGGTGTATTGGCCGCTACTCATGTCTGAAGTGAAGGATTAGGGAATGGATATGGCAATGACCCTATCAAAAGGTGTTGCCAATAATAGCCCCAATTAAAGTGGCCTTTGTTCATTCTGGTATAAACATATAAACAAATAAATTGTATGATGTGAATTCAGGACCAAATAATATGCTTTGTAAATAATCCTGTTTCCAAAACATTTTCTGACATCCTATGTAATATCCAGTTGTGATAAATCAGGTTATGTAGAATGTAACTGTCATTAGGACAGAATGCTGCATAATAAACATTGAGCATAGCGTCACAGAACAAACGACGTAAACAGTCTTGGTAAAGTAAGCGAGTGTACTCAGGCGAAAATGTATGCATGTAGATAGATCCTAAAGCAAGTGACATTTTGGTGTACATGAAAATGGGGAGTGGGAGATGTTTGGGTTATATACAAGGATGAACTTTGAAAACAAACTTTCGTATTCTATACGAGACACTTTTTGATGGGCCGAATATCAAAAAAGGCAAAATATCTGAGGGGACCATGTCTTTATGATAGTGTTCTTATATAATACTAGTACATCTGGGATACATTACACATGTTTGTTTTTCCTTAAGATAATTGGTGGGAGTATACATAGTATTCACATGACGTCAGCCCAGTCAGCGGCTGTCCTCACTGGCAGCCATACTGTGTGGCTACACAGAGAGCGGGAGGCTACAGATCGGTAGGCTTTTCCCGTTCCGAGGCTATTATACTTATTTCCCCATCATGACACACTAAAAAATGACCATTGAACCTATCAGCATACTTTATATCACATTTGCTCAAACTTTTGGAGGTGAAAACGGCCGGAAAACAGCATTTTTCAAGGCTTGGAGCACACATGTCCAGCTAACGTTTGCAAAGCTTGACCCACAGTATGGCGAGCCGTGGCCAGCACTGTGACGTCAGTGAATACTGTGTATTGTGGGAAAATGTGCCTATATATATATATCTTCCAGGGTTAAAGCCTTTTATCCACTGCGCCAATGTCCTCAAGTCTGCTAATGGCTGACAAAGCTAAATTCATCTTTCATGCATCTCCACTGGACACCCTCAGTCAAGGCCTTGTTCACTGGCCTGACTGTCCCCCGTTAGTCCCCTGACTGATTGCCTTCCACAACCCCCCAGTCAATGTTATAATCGGCTTAGTGGATAAGTTGGCCTAGTGGATAAGTTGGCCTAGGCTTAGTGGCCTTAAGTTGTTAACCCCAGCACTGTACCATACACGTTCTACACAATGTCATGTTGATGTAGCCCTAAGGTAACTTTATATCCATGTCTCAAGTTATGATGAAAGGGAACACAAGCATGCATGATGGCTCAGCTCAGCTGGTTCTGTCACTGAGGGCATTTGACAGACTGATGGGAACAAAGCTGACAGGAGGCATCACTAATGAAAGTGGGTCAGATTTTCAGAAAATGCACAATTGGCAGCTATACACATTTAGCAAATTCTGTTAAATTAGGCTGCAATTTGGCCAATACTAGGTAAATTTGACAATATTCGGCATTGCAGTGATTCTAGCAATCTGTTTGGTTAGGTTGAACTGTATTTTGAACTTTATTTTCGTCTGAATTTGGGTTATTTGAGCAGATTGGTGAAGGTGAATTGTGCATTTTCTGACGATCTCACCCAAGTTTCCAACCATCAGCAGACGGCTTCCATTGCACCTCAAAGCTGGGAATCCACTGAACTGTATCTGTGCTCATGGTTCGCTATTGGTTCACTTTTACATACTGCACTTGTCATTCACTTTTCATCCACTCAAATCAAACATTTAATACAACGTCCTGAGGGCCCCCAAAGTAGTGCAAGTGTTGAATGCTAACAGTGGATATGGGTCAGATTTTCAGAAAATGTACAATAGGCCGCCTTACACATTCAGTAGAACCTGCTAAATTAGTCTGTAAAATGGTAAATACTAGTTGTATCTGAGTATATTTCATATTGCCTTGATACAATCAAACTGTTTGGTTGTATTGGACTGAATTTTGAACCTGATTTTTGTCTTAAATTTGGGGTTATTTGAGAGGATTGGTAAAGATGAATTGTACATTTTCCGGCGATGTTACCCATAATATAAAACACATTAAACAATTCCACTGGACACCTCTTGCTTTGCTCTGTTTGCTTCTTGTGTGTTCTAGATAGAGCGAACCATACATACAGAGCAGCCCAGTGGAATTGCAGCTTAAGCAAGCATACCACCAAACCTGATTTTAAAAGATTGGGTCAATTGGTTTGTTATCTGACAATATAAAACATGTTAAATATAATCAAATTGTTGAATTTGCATCCAATGAGTGCTGTTGTCATTAACATGTTGCAGTCTCAGTGTATTGTGATGTGTTACAGGAAAATGTGATGTGTTATAGGAAAATGAGTCACAAGTCGCAAACAATGCATTTTGAGGTATAATAATATTTGTGATGTGTTTCAGGAAACTGAGTCATAAGTCGCTAAAAATAAATTTTGAGATACCATTAGATTTGAAAAGGTGGGATCAAGCTGATTCTAATGATAGTAAACAGTCTAATTAATAATCTTATAAGTATTACTAGATTTTAATTTTGATATTTTCGTTTTTGAAAAAAAGGTTTCCAATATTTCTGGGGGTCAATAAACAGTAAAGTAACTAAATGTAGTCCGTATGAGGACCTTTAAAACTAAAGGATATATTATATAGATTGTCCTGAAAGTTGATACATCAATTGATATCAGTCGAAGTGATAAACTCTCTAAAAATCAGTTCATTCAAATAATGTGATCTTGTGAAAAAAACACTTTGAAAAATATCAATTTTGCGACTTATGACTCATTTTCCGGAAACACATCACATTTAAACAGATGAGATCAAACTGAGTCCAATCATGGTAAACAACAGGATATCTAAAGAGTATCTTTTAGATTTTAGATTTGACATGTTCTGGGTGGGGAATTACCAGTAAAGTAACTAAATATACTCCATATAGGATGACCTTCAAAACGCAAGAATATGTTTAATACTATGTCCTGAAATTTGATACATAGATTGGTATGATTAAAGGGACTTAGATCCCCCAAAATCAGAACATTCTAATAAAGATATCCTGTAAATAAATCACTTTGAAAAATATAGTTTATGGGACTTGTGACTCATTTCCCTGAAACACATCACAATTTATCTGATGATTGAGTTGAGGACATGAGTGGAGGTGAATTCTCTACACTGTATCAGTGACTCTCACCTATGTTCCACGTCTCTGTTTCTATCCATCATTACCTCGTTATCTCTTCCCCTCTGTGATTCTTATCTTCAAGTACTGCAGACTATAGCCAAGTGATATCACTTCTTATATAACTGTTAATAACCCATCACCATATGGTCGGTATATATGATCAAGATATGATATGATGTGATTTGGGAATGTATAGAAAAGAGTAAGGTAAAACTTAACGCGAGCGACATATGCGACAACGTATTCACAAAACGCGAGTGGCTTTTGGTGAATGTGCTGAAGGCATGCATGAAAGACATTCCAAATCACCATATAGTATCTAAATTTAAAAGAAAAACAAATAAAATTTGATTCATAAGAAATGTGTCTACTATGTTTGCAGTGTGCAATAAGATATTATCAAAGAAATTCAGTAATTCAATAATATGAAAGGCCTTAATTTATTGGAGATTTCTATCAACTGTTAAATAATCTGAGATATTCATAATTTCTTGTATTAAGCACAGCAATATGCTGAATACATCGGTCGTTATATATTGATATACTTGTATAAAGCTCAGTTTTAGATGATTCTCACGGTTATTGGGTGAAGTAAACTCAAATAGGGGGCTATCGCCTAAAGGATAATATATGCAGAATTGTGAAATCATGAAGAAAAAAAATCGAAAGTATATATTTTTTTTTGAAATTTTATTTAATCTTGGGTTACAGATCCCCATCGCGGGGTTTCTCATCTGGTCCAAGATGCTTTGAATAGATGTTATATGGGTCAGATTTTCAGAAAATGTACAATTGCCAGCTCCACACAAATAGGAAATTCTGCTAAATGTGGCTGAAAAATGAAGAATACCGGGTATATCGGAGTATATTTGGTATCTCATTGATTTAAAGTATCAGTTCTGTTATGTTAAACTGCATTTTGAAGATCATGTTTGCCTTAAATGTGGGTTATTTGAGAGGATTGGTGAAAACGAATTGTACATTTTCTGAAAATCTGACCCATATACATTTAAATGAGACTTAGATGAGACCTCACGAGAACAGACGCCAATGGGCGCCGCCATATTGGATCCATTCCTCAAGTGGAGTTCAATGTCTTAGTCGTGAAAAAGATATGAAATGTAAATGTTATGAATATGGGATTTCATGCATCAAAAATGGAATCCTCACACATTAAAACCTAGTAAAAGGGGTATTGGACATAGATCTAGTGCTACTAGGAGCTGAGATATGTTTTCATGTTTCCTAGTGGCGGCCATCTTGGATTTTGACCTTGAAAATGACCTTGAAATAGAAAAATTATTTCAGAAATGGATTCCCTGTGCCTTAAAACCAAGGAAAACTCACGTCATATATGGATATAGCTCTAATCAGAGCTGAGATATGACATTCTATGTAGATTTAACCCTGAATTATGGTATCTAAAATTGTTAGTGGCCGCCATTTTTATTTTTGCATTATTTCTAACTTTCCAGTGATCCGATTTTGTCCAACTTTTGATATGTTGTTCAGCACACCTTAAAGTACAAGAATCAACCATAAAACGTTTTGTTGCAATTTTTTTGGGGGGTTAAATCGTATATTGCCTCTACTATTGATATAGTCATTTCCTGAAATCTTCATGATTGAGATATGGGATGTGTTTCAGAAATATCAATTACAAGTCAGGAAAAATGGAAATTGAAAGACCATTAAATTTGAAAAGATGAAACCAAGCTGATTCTAATGATATTAAATATTGGGACAGCTAACAAGTTTGATATTATATTATTTATTTTTTAAATAAAAAAGTTTTGCAACATTTCTTGGTGGACCATTTCTAGTAAAGTAGTTAAATATATTCTGGGTGACCTTAGAAATGCAAGGACATGCAATAAATCTTTGACATTTGGTGAATACGGTACAATACCCTAAAGATGAAAACATTCCTATAAGGGTCAGATTTTCAGAAAATGTACAATTGGCAGCTGTACACATTGAGTAAATTAGCTAAATTAGGCTGCAATTTGGTCAATATTAGGTAAATTCGAGTATATTCGGCGTTGCATTGATTCTAGCAATCAGTTTGGTTAGGTTGAACTGTACTTTGAACTTTTATTTTTTCGTTATTTGAGAAGATTGGCGGAGTTGAATTGTACATTTTCTGAAAATCTGACCCATGAAGAGATCCCATGGAACAATATCAATTTTGCGACTTGTGACTCATTTACCTGTAACACATCAAATACATGTTGAGGAGATGTTGCTATATTCCAACCACTTCTCAGCCAGTCCTGAATGAATCTTTATTTAACTTTGTTAAACTTTATCAATTAATAGCAAAATGACACAGTTGCACGAGGCTAATGTCTGCCTTTTCCTACCGGTCAGTGTGTACCAATAAGTTCAATAAGGGATTTGCATATGGGATAGATTTTCAGAAAATGTACAATTGGCAGCTCTACACATTTAGGAAATTTGGCTAAATTTGGCTGAAAAATGATGAATACCGGGTATATCTGAGTATATTTGGGATCTCATTGATTTAAAGTATCAGTTATTTTATTTTAAACTGCATTTTGAAGCTTATTTTTGTTTTAATGTCGGTTATTTGAGAGGATTGGTGAAGGTGGATTGTACATTTTCTGAAAATCTGACCCATATACGCCATCAAGAATCTTTATTGACACACGCCGGAGTTGTAAGAGTTTAATGAATTGGATGTCTCACCATAAGGGCGCTATCAATATGTGATATAGATTTTAGATTTTTAAATTTTAAATATTAAAAGTTGTCTTAAGGTCATGATTTGTGAAGTATGTTTGTATTATATGGGTCAGATTTTCAGAAAATGTACAATTGGCAGCTGTACACATTTGGTAAATTCTGCTAAATTAGGCTGAAATCTAGCCAATACTAGGTAAATTCGAGTATATTTGGCATTGCATTGATTCTAGCAATCTGTTTGGTTAGGTTGAACTGTATTTTTAACTTTATTTTCGTCTGAAATTTGGGTTATTTGAGATGATTGGCGAAGTTGAATTGTACATTTTCTGAAAATCTGACCCATATATAAAGGGTCAGATCAGCAGAAAATGTACAATTGGCAGTTCTATACATTTAGTAAATTCCGCTAAATTAGACTGAAAAGGAATAAGTACTAGGCATATCTGAGTATATTTGGTATTGTGTTGGTTATGACTATCATGTTGGCTATGGAGAACTGTGTTTTGAGCCTCATTTCTGTCTTGAATTTGGATTATTTGAGAAAATTGGTGAAGGTGAATTATTTTCTGAAGATCTGACCTATTAAATACATATTGGCGATGTCTGTTTCTATCTCAAAAGAAGTAGGAGTTGAAGAAAAACCATGTCTGTGGTGTTGTATAGATAAAACATGGAAATCTGTTAGGGTAATTAAGGATAATATATGCAGAAATGTGAAATCATGAAGAAAAAAATCGAAAGTATATATTTTATTTTTAGATTTTATTTAATCTTGGGTTACAGATCCCCTTTGCGGGGTTTCTCATCTGGTCCAAGATGCTTTGAATAGATGTTATATGGGACAGATTTTCAGAAAATGTACAATCGCCAGCTCCACACAAATAGGAAATTCTGTTAAATGTGGCTGAAAAATGAAGACTACCGGGTATATCTGAGTATATTTGGTATTGCATTGATTTAAAGTATCAGTTCTGTAGCTCTGTAGCTCAAATGGTGCAGATGTATGCTAATGTTGTGGGTTTGATTCTTACAATATCAACTCCCTCCCCCTCCACCGGCACTATAGGGGGAGGGAGGACGAGCTTTTTGGTCATATGAGATATGTTTCAGGAAAATGAGTCATAAGTCGCGAAAATTAGATTTTGAGATATCACCATATTTGAAAAGATGAGACCAAGCCGATTCCAATGAATGTAAACATTAAGGACATCTAATAAGTAATTTCATCTTGTTAGTCAGATATTTTTATTTTTGAAAAAAAAGTATCCAATATTTTTAGGTGGATAATTACCAGTAAAGTAGCTAAATATACTGAATAGAATGATCTGAATAACGCACTGATGTAATTAATAAACAGTCTGGAATTTTGGTACATGTATTTATACATGTATTTATACAACAAGGACTAGACACCCCAAAAATGAAAAGATTTCAATAAAAAGATCTTGTGAAAAAAACACTTTGAAAAACACCAATTTTGCGACTTGTGACTCATTTTCCTGAAACGCATCACATATGGTGAGCCAAGAAGTCAGGATATGGGTAATAAAGGATTTGCAAAAACAAAACAAAAGAATGTTTTCAAAAGGGTGTTTTTTTCAGGAGGCAGAACCAATGTAAACGCAGGTAAATGTGTTCTGTTATGTGCCTTGATTGTATGTATTGCGAGGCATACCTCATAACATTGAAAGTATGACCTGATACTACTCCACCTATTGCCTGTACCTCCATTCGTAGATAGTTAATTTCATGTGCATGGTTGTTGCGGAGATTTACTCGAAATTATTTTTCATATATGCAAAAGTCAAGGTATCTGAATATGGCATTGGATAATAAATATTTATGAGAAAAAGAATTACTTGTCTGTTCATGTTTGTTCTTACTTTGTTTTTAAATAATAATTGAATGTCAAAAACGAAAAAAAAAAAAAATGAATGTCACTTGTATCTACGATAATCCAGTTAAACGATTGCAATAATGCAGTCATCTCTCTTGTTGCCAGTTTAATCTTTGTTCCTAGCTAAGTTGACAAATAAGTATTCTGTCTAACGTAACGAACTAATATAGGGTCAGATTTTCAGAACATGTACAATTGGCAGCTCTACACATTTAGTAAATTCTGCTAAATTAGGCTGCAGTTTGGTCAATACTAGGTAAATTCGAGTATATTTGGCATTGCATTGATTCAGGCAATCAGTTTGGTTAGGTTAAACTGTATTTTGAACATTATTTTCGTCATAAATCTGGGTTATTTGAGGAGATTGGGGAAGTTGAATTGTACATTTTCTGAAAATCTGACCCATATGTCATTTCATGTCAGTAAGAACTGATAAAAGCATCACGATCTATGTTGGTCAGATTTTCAGAAAATTTACAATTCGCCTTCACCAATCCTCTCAAATAACCCACATTTAAGACAAAACTGAGCTTCAAAATGCAGTTTAACTTAACAGAACTGATACTTTAAATCAATGCGATACCAAACATACTCAGATATACCCGGTATTCATCATTTTTCAGCCTAATTTAGCAGAATTTCCTAAATGTGTAGAGCTGCCAATTGTACATTTTCTGAAAATCTGACCCATGTAATGATGCTATAGAATAATGTTCAAAGTTTCAAATTGTCGACAGAAAATAATGTAATATTCTATTTTGAGGTTCATTTTTTCATCTAATCCTAAAGTTACCAACATAATTTATTAAACAAGTTTAACATGCCTTTTCCCGAATTTATATTAAAAGTATAAAAATAATATAAATTTCAAGAAAAAGACATGAATTCATGAAAAAACGAAGTCAAAGGCAGATGGCAGCATCTCTCCCTAGGGAGGGTTTTATAGTTAAATTCATGCCATGTAGAAGTTTTATATAGTATAATTTGTACACAACTGTTGCTTGTTAATTGTTTTGAAACCGTTTCAGGTACATTCATTAGGTCAATTTATACTCATTCATGAGCTTTTATTTGGTTATTGTCAATGTGTGTAATCAGTGGAAGTAGTTCTGGCAGAAAGGAAGGGAAGTTGACAGCTCTAGAGTTGACAGTTCTAGTGTCAGAAGGAAGGTGAGTTGACAGCTCTA
Source organism: Sthenelais limicola (assembly GCA_942159475.1). NCBI lineage: Eukaryota > Metazoa > Annelida > Polychaeta > Phyllodocida > Sigalionidae > Sthenelais > Sthenelais limicola. Next base: position 51,510,878 of record OW804102.1, read on the forward strand.
GAGTTGACAGTTCTAGTGTCAGAAGGAAGGTGAGTTGACAGCTCTAGAGTTGACAGCTCTAGAGTTGACAGTTCTAGTGTCAGAAGGAAGGTGAGTTGACAGCTCTAGACTTGACAGCTCTAGTGTCAGAAGGAAGGTGAGTTGACAGCTCTAGATAGTGTCAGAAGGAAGGTGAGTTGACAGCTCTAGTGTCAGAAGGAAGATGAGTTGACAGCTCTAGATAGTGTCAGAAGGAAGGTGAGTTGACAGCTCTAGTGTCAGAAGGAAGGTGAGTTGACAGTTCTAGTGTCAGAAGGAAGATGAGTTGACAGCCCTAGTGTCAGAAGGAAGGTGAGTTGACAGCTCTAGTGTCAGAAGGAAGATGAGTTGACTGCTCTAGATAGTGTCAGAAGGAAGGTGAGTTGACAGTTCTAGTGTCAGAAGGAAGATGAGTTGACAGCCCTAGAGTTGACAGCTCTAGTGTCAGGAGGAAGGTGAGTTGATAGCTCTAGAGTTGACAGTTCTAGTGTCAGAAGGAAGATGAGTTGACAGCCCTAGAGTTGACAGTTCTAGTGTCAGAAGGAAGGTGAGTTGACAGCTCTAGACTTGACAGCTCTAGTGTCAGAAGGAAGGTGAGTTGACAGCTCTAGACTTGACAGCTCTAGTGTCAGAAGGAAGGTGAGTTGACAGTTCTAGTGTCAGAAGGAAGGTGAGTTGACAGCTCTAGACTTGACAGTTCTAGTGTCAGAAGGAAGATGAGTTGACAGCTCTAGTGTCAGAAGGAAGGTGAGTTGATAGCTCTAGACTTGACAGTTCTAGTGTCAGAAGGAAGATGAGTTGACAGCTCTAGTGTCAGAAGGAAGGTGAGTTGATAGCTCTAGACTTGACAGTTCTAGTGTCAGAAGGAAGATGAGTTGACAGCTCTAGACTTGACTGTTCTAGTGTCATTTGGTCATTGTCAATGTGTGTGATCAGCAAAAGTAGTTCTGGCAAGAATGATGGTGAGTTGACAGCTCTACTGTCAGAAGTAAGATGAGTTGACAGCTTTACTCTCTGAAGGATGGCCATTTCCAGAGCTCTAGAGTTGACAGTTCTACTACTTCTAGTGTCAGAGAAGTGCTTAGTTGACAGCTGTAATGTTGACAGCTCTAGTTTGTGACAGCAGCTCCCTCTGGTGCCATATATGAGGTACAGAGCCCGTCTGCCTTGTGCCTGTAGAGGATGGTGAGGCGGTCAAACACTTTACCACAGTGCTCACATGTGTGGCTGGACACCTCCGGGTGCAGGTTACGCACATGCTTGGTCATCTCATAGAACCTGCAATTCAGTATTATTACTATTAGCTACTATTAGTGTTATTATATAATACTAGTACATCTGGAATACATTACACATAATTGGTTTTCCTTAAGATAATTGGTGAGTATTGTGGGAAAATGTGCCTATATATCTTCCAGGGTTAAAGCCTTTAATCAAACCTTACCACAGTTATTTGTTATTTAACATATTTAGATACATTTTGTGTTAGAAGAATGTAAAAGGCTCAGACTAAACATGTAGCATTCTCTATGATCTTCTATCCTGCGCTGTTGTTCATGCAGCATTAAAGGAGAGAAAAGTTTATAGTTGTGCTTGTTTATGTTTGCCACTCTATAATGATCGACTTATATCGATTTGGGTAGGGAATTAATGATTGTTTATTTCAATTGTTATCTCGCTTTTATACTATGTCGGCTTAATGAACAAAAAATTATGTGAAATTATAGTAACATATCAACGATCGTTTACTCAACTCAATTATGAGAATGTGAAAACATATTCGTAACGAGTGAATATCTTATATTGAAAGAAAAACTTTAATAATTTTAATGACCTTACTGACATTTGACTTGGTTAACCAAGCTGAACATTTAATATTTTAAAATCAAGTATACTTATTGAAAGAACAATGACATTTATAATATCTAAACTAGTGGAAACTACGGAAGATCTGCTCCGCAGAGTAACCTTTCCTATTCGGTTATAATGATTGACAAATGATTCAATGTAAGCTGAAACTGAATAAAAGTTATTATATATATATATATATGTTAAGGGCCTTGTCCACTAAGCCGATTCTCATGCGATTTTGCGTCGCAGAGGATTCTATTGCACTAAGTTCTGTGAGAATCGCATGAGAATCGGCTTAGTGGACTAGGCACATAAGCTTGAAAGGAAAGGGATAAGATAATCTCCGGGGATAATCTGTATATTTTTTCCGAGTCAGTCTAGTCATTAATTGTTATGACACTAACCACTCAGAAAGATTCTGAGCACAGCTTCTTGTAGAGAGACATTTGTGAGGTGTTTCAGGAAAATGAGTCATGAGTCGCAAAAAGGATATTTTTCAAAGTGTCTTTTTCACAAGATCAAATTATTGGAAAGTTCTAATTCTTGGAGGATTCATAACTTATAGATATATCAATCGATGTATCAAATTTCAGAACAATCTATATAATATATCCTTTAGTTTTACAGGTCCTCATATAAACTACATGTAGTTACTTTACTTTTTATTGACCGCCAGAAATATTGGAAACTTTTTTTTCCAAAATCGAAAATATCAAACTTAAAATCTAGAAATACTTATTTGATTATTAGACTGTTTACTATCATTGGAATCGGCTTGATCTCATCTTTTCAAATATAATGATATCTCAAAATCAATTTTTTGCGACTTATGACTCATTTTCCTAAAACACATCACATTTGTGACTCGTGACATTTTATATTTAAAACATTGAACATATGTGGGTGGGATTTTTAGAAAATGTATAATTCACATTCACCAACCCTCTCAAATAACCCAAATTTAAGACGAAAATAATGTTCAAAATACAGTTTAACCTAACCAAACAGATTGCTAGAATCAATGCAATGCTGAATATACTCGAATTTACCTAGTATTGACCAAATTTCAGCCTAATTTAGTAGAATTTACTAAATGTGTAGAGCTGCCAATTGTACATTTTCTAAAAGTCTGACCTAAAATTTACCTGGTGAAAGCCTGGTGACAGACTGGACATTTGTGTTTGAGGATGTGAGTCTCCTGGTGGACGCGGAGGGCGCTGGGGTAGGGGAAGTGCTTCTTGCACACGTCACATGTAAATTTAGTGGGCGGGGACTTAGTGGGTGACTCCGCCTCCTCCATCACCAAGACCTGAACAGACTCCTCCCCCTCCTCCTCCTGCATCATCTCAGCCTCCAGCTCTAGGCGTAGGCTGCAGCCCAGTCGGTGTTCCCTCAGGTCTCGTCTTGAACTGGCAATTGAATATGAGAAAGTAAAGAATATAATATAATATAATGAAACGGTTAAGTGAGCTATGCTAATTGATACTTAAAGTTGATAGTTCGATTGATATGATGATGACTAACTAATATGATTATATAAGGGCCGTGATAAATTTGATTTTTTGAAGAATTTGTTTAACATAAGAAAGTATAAAGAGAAAGGTTAATGTTGACTTGTAATACAGTGAGTTACTATAGTAATTAGGCATCGCAAGAAAACATCCACAAGGTGGACAGGCGCTTTTTTGAATTTGTTGTAACTGTTCGGCCAGATTGGTAATAAAAAAAAAAGCAATAGGGGAGTTGCATAGCCGCCATCTTGAATATGGAGTGAGTGAGATTGGTTGCTTTACGCCCTTATCAACACATTGAAGGTTATATCAAGGGCGGGAGAGCTGAGAGGGAGGCAGTTTATGATCATACCCAGGGAATAGAGATAGAGAAGAAGGGAGAGACAGAGTGAGTGAGTGAGATTGGTTGCTTTACGCCCTTATCAACATTTTAATATGGTTATATCAAGGGCGGGAGAGCTGAGAGGGAGTGAGTTTATGATCATACCCAGGAAATAGAGATAGAAAAGAAGGGAGAGAGAGACTTGAAAATGGATTCACAAGGAATTATGGGAGTTGTATGTCAGAGTACCAACTAGAAAAATCAATCATTGTTAGAACGATTAGTAATTTGTTAAGATATATGGGGGAAATCGACAGAAAACTGAGCTTTAGCAGCTTTAATTTGGGAGTTTTTATTGCAGTATATATATATGCCTGATCTTCACAAAAGAGGGCGCCAAAGTCTGGTCCTAGACTGCATGTGAAAAGCAGTATAGGGTAAAAAAAAACCCTCATGAATCTCAAATGGAATCACACCAAAAGTCCATTTATATCAGTTACATTTATAATATTTTTAATTTCTAGTAAAAATGGATTTTCAGGATCCATACTATACATTGTCAGAGGAGTTGAAATGAACTAAGAACAACCCCAAAGATATCACAATGAAATGTCAGACAACATGGGCGTCTGTGCTTTTAGGTGCAATTACCGGTCATCGTACTCTCCTTATGACAACTCATAATACACTATGAACGTTCATATTCCAATAAACCTGGACAGAAGAGTTGAAATAACAAGGAACAACCCGGAAATATCCCAATTTCTGTATGAAATTATATTCAGGTTGTAGCCAAATAGAAAACATATAAAATTGTCAGTCGAAAACTTCAGATGTTACCCTATGGAATTTCAGACTTTCACTATGAAATTTCAAACTTTCCCTATGGAAATGTAAAGTTGTTGTATACCTGTATATATATTATCTGTATGAAATTATATTCAGGTTCTAACCAAATATAAATCATATAGAATTGTCAGTCGAAAACTTCAGATGTTACCCTACGGAATTTCAGATTTTCACTATAAAATTTCAGACTTTCACTATAATATTTCTGACTTTCACTATAAAATTTAAAAATTTTTCTATAACATTTCAGATTTTCCCTATGGAAATGTAAAGTTGTTGTATACCTGAAGACCATCTGGCAGTGGTCACATTTCCACCTGGGTACAGCGATGAGATGGGTCTTACGGTGAAGCACCCAGTCACGGTGTCGGTGGAACGATTCAGGACATCTGCAACACAAAATTAATTTATTTTGAAAAAAAAAAATGATAAACAAAAACAAAAAAAAACAAAAAAACAAAAAAAAAAAAAAAATTCCCATATCTGAGAATCTAGACCAGACTCATACAATATGTAACAGCTCTCATCCAGTATTCAAAGAGGGTAAGAGAATTTTTAAAAATTATTTTGAAATATTGTTACTAAACTGCTACTAAATAAACCAACTCATTACCATTTCCACTTTACGCTTTTTTATTATGCAAGAGTACACCAATATATCACTGTCTAATACACAGTCAATGGGCAATTTGTATCTCACTGCGCATGTCTATTACAATGCATGCTGGGATGGATTCTACTTTTTCTTCCATTCTTTTCCAAACCATCTAAAAGTCATTTGACCAAAATTTGGGGGGATTTTACCTACAGGGCTTCTAAAACGTCCTCATTTGTATTTGGAGGACCCGTCCAAATCCTTTCTAGCATTTGTATGAGATCGTTGTTAAATATTCCATGCTGAACATACTTAGCTTGGGTAGGGTAAAATAATAAAGTTTTAAAAAATGTTGTCTATAGATTTTACACTGACAAACAACTCCCATAATTCCATTGGAATCGAGATTCAAGATGGCGGCTATGTAAATCCCCTATTAAAAACCACTGTTATTATCTATAGGCATAGGGGTCAGATTTTCAGAAAATGTACAATTAGTTTTCACCAATCCTCTCGAATAACCCCAATTTAAGACAAAAAAGAGCTTCAAAATGCAGTTTAAGGGAATTAGTTGTGGACATGTTGCATAAGCTAAGGAAGGGAAGTAGTTGTGGACATGTTGTATAAGCTAAGGAAGGGAAGTAGTTGTGCACATGTTGTATAAGCTAAGGAAGGAAGGGAAGTAGTTGTGGACATGTTGTATAAGCTAAGGAAGGGAGTTAGTTGTGGACATGTTGTATAAGCTAAGGAAGGGAAGTAGTTGTGGACATGTTGTATAAGCTAAGGAAGGGAAGTAGTTGTGGACATGTTGTATAAGCTAAGGAAGGGAAGTAGTTGTGGACATGTTGTATAAGCTAAGGAAGGGAAGTAGTTGTGGACATGTATAAGCTAAGGAAGGGAAGTAGTTGTGGACATGTTGTATAAGCTAAGGAAAGGAGCTAGTTGTGGACATGTTGCATAAGCTAAGGAAGGGAATTAGTTGTGCACATGTTGTATAAGCTAAGGAAGGGAAGTAGTTGTGGACATGTTGTATAAGCTAAGGAAGGGAATTAGTTGTGGACATGTTGTATAAGCTAAGGAAGGGAAGTAGTTGTGCACATGTTGTATAAGCTAAGGAAGGGAAGTAGTTGTGGACATGTTGCATAAGCTAAGGAAGGGAATTAGTTGCAGACATGTTGTATAAGCTAAGGAAGGGAAGTAGTTGTGCACATGTTGTATAAGCTAAGGAAAGGAGCTAGTTGTGGACATGTTGTATAAGCTAAGGAAGAGAATTAGTTGTGGACATGTTGTATAAGCTAAGGAAGGGAATTAGTTGTGGACATGTTGTATAAGCTAAGGAAGGGAAGTAGTTGTGGACATGTATAAGCTAAGGAAGGGAATTAGTTGTGGACATGTTGTATAAGCTAAGGAAGGGAGTTAGTTGTGGACATGTTGTATAAGCTAAGGAAGGGAGTTAGTTGTGGACATGTTGTATAAGCTAAGGAAGGGAAGTAGTTGTGGACATGTTGTATAAGCTAAGGAAGGGAAGTAGTTGTGCACATGTTGTATAAGCTAAGGAAAGGAGCTAGTTGTGGACATGTTGTATAAGCTAAGGAAGAGAATTAGTTGTGGACATGTTGTATAAGCTAAGGAAGGGAAGTAGTTGTGGACATGTATAAGCTAAGGAAGGGAATTAGTTGTGGACATGTTGTATAAGCTAAGGAAGGGAGTTAGTTGTGGACATGTTGTATAAGCTAAGGAAGGGAGTTAGTTGTGGACATGTTGTATAAGCTAAGGAAGGGAAGTAGTTGTGGACATGTTGTATAAGCTAAGGAAGGGAATTAGTTGTGGACATGTTGCATAAGCTAAGGAAGGGAATTAGTTGTGCACATGTTGTATAAGCTAAGGAAGGGAAGTAGTTGTGGACATGTTGTATAAGCTAAGGAAGGGAAGTAGTTGTGGACATGTTGTATAAGCTAAGGAAGGGAAGTAGTTGTGGACATGTTGTATAAGCTAAGGAAGGGAGCTAGTTGTGGACATGTTGTATAAGCTAAGGAAGGGAATTAGTTGTGCACATGTTGTATAAGCTAAGGAAGGGAAGTAGTTGTGGACATGTTGTATAAGCTAAGGAAGGGAATTAGTTGTGGACATGTTGTATAAGCTAAGGAAGGGAAGTAGTTGTGGACATGTTGTATAAGCTAAGGAAGGGAAGTAGTTGTGGACATGTTGTATAAGCTAAGGAAGGGAAGTAGTTGTGGACATGTTGTATAAGCTAAGGAAGGGAGCTAGTTGTGGACATGTTGTATAAGCTAAGGAAGGGAATTAGTTGTGCACATGTTGTATAAGCTAAGGAAGGGAAGTAGTTGTGGACATGTTGTATAAGCTAAGGAAGGGAAGTAGTTGTGGACATGTTGTATAAGCTAAGGAAGGGAAGTAGTTGTGGACATGTTGTATAAGCTAAGGAAGGGAAGTAGTTGTGGACATGTTGTATAAGCTAAGGAAGGGAAGTAGTTGTGGACATGTTGTATAAGCTAAGGAAGGAAGGGAAGTAGTTGTGGACATGTTGTATAAGCTAAGAAAGGGAAGTAGTTGTGGACATGTTGTATAAGCTAAGGAAGGGAATTAGTTGTGGACATGTTGCATAAGCTAAGGAAGGGAGTTAGTTGTGGACATGTTGTATAAGCTAAGAAAGGGAAGTAGTTGTGGACATGTTGTATAAGCTAAGGAAGGGAAGTAGTTGTGGACATGTTGTATAAGCTATTAGGCCCAGTTTGGTCAGATTCTGGGATGTATTTTTGTCACAATAGAACACGGCAATCACTTCCGGTAAGGAATGGGGGTTATAGACATCGAAAGAACTGGTAAATAAAAGTCAGTAAGTGGTAAATAACAGTCGAATCTGACCAAATCGGGTCTAAAAGCACTAGTGCCCTCGGTTTTGGATGGTCTAAGTGGTCTGTTGCCTGGTGGAAATTCTCGGGGCTAACGCCCCTCGAATTATCCACCAGGCAACAGACCACTCAGACCATCCAAAACCTCGGGTATTAATGCTATAAGGAAGGGGATTCGCTGTGGGAATTCCTTCACCTGTAAGAAGGAAAACAATTCCTTCATGCATGAAATTCCCAGCTAAAATTGCCTTTAAACACAATGATGGGTAGAAATTTATAAAGTAATACGAATTATTATTATTATTATATTATCCAAATACATCCTAACTAGGAAGCAACCAGAGGAGGATGCTGTAAAATATGTACTCTGCAAAATAAATAAATAAATAATATATTATGTGAGGCAACCCAAGAGGTTAATTCCTACCTGTTACAATAATAGAGAAGTTGACTGTCATCCGGGCTCTGGGTACACTGCCTCCTCTGGTGTTTCAACCAATCACATTCCAGCGTGAAGGACATGTGACAGTAGTCACATGTGTATGGCATGCCGCCATCGTCACTGTCAGCTCCGGATTTCTCCTAAAATTTAATAATGGTTTAACTCATGTTTCAATTTCAAATTCAAACTGAAATAGTTTTGTGATATTTTTCGATGAAGAAAACGTTTTAGAGATAGCACAATTGGGTTTTGAGTTCCTCATTTTTGTATTTTTATATGGATAAGAAGAGGAAAAGATGTAGAAAATATGGTATTGATGTGATAATAATAGTAAAGGATACCTATAAGGCCAGAATGGTGTGACGGGTAACTAGATTAAAGCTTCGTGTAGCTTTTCCATATTGCGCTCTTCTTGTTTTTCGTATATATATTTTCGCAGACAACATTCATTGTCTCTGATTAATCATAGCGAGATTAAACATTTGTGATGTGTTCCAGAAAAATGGGTCTAATAGCGGAACTCCACTATAGGTAAAAAACGGCGCCAACAGGCAAAAACGGCTGCGACGAATTTTTTGCGATGAAATATCTAATCAAGTTAGATATTTTGCAATTGTTGGCAACATATAAATGTGTTGCCAACAACCTATTTTACCCCCTCATACACTAGAATTTTTAGTCATGTCGAATTTTCTGAATTTTCCGAAATGTCGGCGACGAATTTTGCCTGTTGGCGCCGTTTTTTACCTATAGTGGAGTTCCGCTATAAACTAAACAAAACTGTATTTTTCATTTTTTACATTTGATGAGGTCAAGCGGATTCTAACGAAGCTGTAACCTGTCAGAAATCTGAGAAAAATACTTTATACAATAAATAAATATTACCCTAGTTGCTCATGTTTGACAAAAATGTTAGCAATATTGTTGTGTGCATGGGAAACAATTGGTGAAATAGTCAAATACAGTCCCATGGGATGCCCTTGGAAATACATGAATGGGTATTGAGTAGAGTCTTGAAATTTGAAGGAAAGCACTAAACACCCAAAATATTACAATTAGTTCTTGTGAAAAAATATAGTAGAAAAATAAAAGTTTTCATCATTTGACTCATTTTCCTGAACACATCAACATTTCCTTGTGTAAAAAAAATATTCTAAAGAATAGTTTAGAAGAAGAGGTAGTAACCACTTACAGCACTTACATGAAACTGGTTGATATTAGGGCGAGAAGGTAGCGAGGACAAAACGGTCTGCCTCACCATATCACTGACTACGTCATGTAGATTCTTAGCGGTGCTACTTTTACTTTTCTTGTGTATCTGTTCAGCTTTCATCCTGACTTCCTCTTTGTTGCGAACACTACTAAACACAAGCCTTTTATTAACAACAGGTATTACATGGGTTGGCGTGGGTAAAATCAAAATATATCCACCCCCGGAATGCTTCCGTTTTGTAAGACCGCTGGTAGTTTGTGTATGTTTAGGTGCTACCTTTAGCTTGGGCATGTGGTGAGGGGATGAGCAGGCTGATGATGGGTTCCTGGTGGAGGGTTTAGCCCTGACTGTTTTCTCCACCAGTGTGGTGCGGTAGTGACTCTTGCCCCAATATTTGTCCTTCAACTGTTGTGCTACTGTAATAGATGCACCCAAACTGCTCTTTAGAGTAGGAAAAGAGCTGCTCTTTATTGGAGCTATTACTACAGGAGTTTTGGTGCTCACACTAAGGTCAATTGGTCTCATTTCCGAGCCTTTCTGTTTTTCTTTGGTGATACCTGAATTCAGGGTGTCGGTTGCCATGGAGAAGACGTTACTGATGTGGAGGCCGATGGGGGAAATGTCCTCTGGCACTGCGACGTCATCTTGGCGGGAATTCTCCGGACTTCCGGTGGAAGATGACAGACTTTTCCGTGGCTCTATAACAAGGACAGTTCTCTCGGATAAACTAACTGCCTGTGAAGAGAAATCTTTGGGTGCATCATTTGAATCCAGGTGAGCATCCGCAATGGTTAGCAGCTTGTCTGTTCCTCTAGAAGTCAAATTACACTCAGTCTGAGTGGGATGGTCTGACGGTGAAACCTTCTCAGAGGTATCATCCATATCAAGGGGTGTCATTGGGATGAGTTGGTTGAATTTTAGGGTAGTCAGGGACTCAGATAAATTGGCTCCTTCAGTTATTCCATCATTCAATTCTTTTAATTTAGCGAGTGGATTTACCCCCATCTCATGACCTTCAGCAAGTTCTTTTAGTGACTTTGAATTCTTAGATACGCAAGAATTCTTTGTCTGTTGGGGGAGTTCATTATCTTCCCCCTTCTCCTCCCCCTTAGCGACTTCCTCATCTTTGTGTGAACGATCAGAATATTTCTCATCAGCATTTGAAGATTCGTCTTTCTTTTCTGGCACACTTGCAGGAATTAATACTAGGCTGCTGTCATCCACAGAGGCCGCCTTAACCTTGGCCTTGTCTCGGGGGGATTTCATTGCAGCAGCAGATCTTCTAGATTGTTCTAGATTTGAACTAATGGTTGGCGTGCTTCGTAAAGAATACCTGCTGCGGTCTGGGCTGGGAGTTGCACTTAATTCCTTCTTCCCTGAGGGAACTGCTGCTGCTGCTGCTGCTTTCACCAGCTCTGCCTTGCTCCTGCTGCTGCTACTGCTGCCACCTGGTGGTTTATTCGTAGGTGATCCACTAGGTGTCACCACCATCTCAACGTTGGTGTTTAGCAGCATCGCTTTTAGTGTGTGGGAGCCTGAATTAGCGGCGGGTTTAGGTTTGAGAAGAGGTGGCGATTTCACTCCCAACGGATTCCTCTTCTTCCTCATAATGTCTGCCGGGTGAAATCTCTGAAGCAAAATGATTTTCGTGAATAGAAGGCAGGCTGGCAGGTTTCAAAAATACATTTCTCGGTACCTAATTTATTTTCATGTACCAGAAATGCTGGGTATTTAATGATTTTAAGAACCAATGCTCCATTAAGTTTTGTTTATAGAGGTTGCCATACGCATATGTGATGTGTTTCAGGAAAATGAGTCATAAGTCGCAAAAAATAGATTTTGAGATATCCCCATATTTGAAAAGATGGGATCAAGCCGATTCCAATGATAGTAAACAGTCTAATAATCTTATAGGTATTTCTAGATTTTAAGTTTGATATTTTCGTTTTAAAAAAAAAGTTTCCAATATTTCTGGGTGTCAATAAACAGTAAAGTAACTAAATATAGTCCATATCAGGACCTTTAAAACGAAAGGATATATTACACAGATTGTACTGAAGTTTGATACATCAACTATAAGTGATGAACCCCCCAAAAATCAGAACATTCCAATAATGTGATCTTGTGAAAAAAATACTTTGAAAAATATCAATTTTGCGACTTATGACTCATTTTCCTGAAATACATCACAATTATGGGTCAGATTTTCAGAAAATGTACAATTCGCCGTCACCAATCTTCTCAAATAACCCAGATTTCAGGCGAAAATAAAGCTCAAAACTCAGTTCAACCTAACCAAACAGATTGCTAGAATCAATGCAATGCCGAATATACTCGAATTTACCTAGTATTGACCAAATTGCAGCCTAATTTAGCAGAATTTACCGAATGTGTAGAGCTGCCAATTGTACATTTTCTGAAAATCTGACCCATATCATAATATGTATTCATTCCCATGTAAATATATTATGGACTTACAATGTTACATCCATTGATGTTGCATTATGCATACATAAATGCTGACAAAAAGCACACGCCATAACAAACGCATAATTATATGGGTCAGATTTTCAGAAAATGTACAATTCATTTTCAACAATCCTCTCAAATATCCCTAATTCCAGACGAAAATAAAGTTCAAAATACAGTTCAACCTAACCAAACAGATTGCTAGAATCAATGCAATGCCAAATATACCCGGATTTACCTAGTATTGGCCACATTGCAGCAGAATTTAGCAAATATTAGTGAATGTATACAGCTGCCAAGTGTACATTTTCTGAAAATCTTACCCACATATAGGTCAAATCTTCAGAAAATCTATGCATTTAGTAAGTTCAGCTTAATTAGACCGTAAATAAGGGATACACGCAGCTCAAAGAATAATCATAATATATATACATGTTTGTACAAAGACATGTAAGTACACGTGTACTTTAGCACCCGGTTTAGCACATCCATGAGGTTTGTATATACGGGACAGAAAATCAGACTATTTATGTATACAATTTCAAAATATGAGCCATGCAATCAATTATGTTGGTCAAAATGATATATTAAATTGAGTTTCACAAAATCAATTTACTTATCAGAATAAGCTCCTTTTCCTGATACAGTACCATATACACTCTAACGAAATTAACAATAGTAAGTATCAGAGCTATTATATTTATTATATAGCTCGGTAAGTATTTGCAAAATTCAATTTTGCTAAATAAAGGCTGAGAAATGATAAATATTGGGAATATCTCGGTAAATCTGGGCTCATTTCCTACCAATTATACACATGTCATTGTACTCTGCAAGAATAGATTGTATATTGTCATATTATTTTGTAGTTATTTTTGTGTATCGATTAATAAACGTTTCTAAAAAAAAAAAAAATCTGGTATCCCATTTATTCAGTATGGTTGTACATTAACGTATCTTTCCTGTGTTTTATTTGATAAGTCCTAACTGGTTAGTAGTCCTGTATTTTAGTTTTAATTATCTCATTTTAAATGTAGGCAACGTCTGCAGTCATCCATGGTGGATAAGGTTTATTTTTCATTTCTTAAACTGTAGATATTATTATTTTGTCCCTAAATGAATACAAGAAAAAGAATTGCTTCTTGGTATAATTATATGGGTCAGATTTTCAGAAAATGTACAATTGGCAGCTCTATATATTTAGGAAATTCTTCTAAATTAGGCTGAAAATTGATGAATATTGGGTATATCTGGGTATATTTGGTATCGAATAGATTTAAAGTATCAGTTCTGTTATGTTAAACTCCATTTCGAAGCTCATTTTTGTCTTAAATATGGGTTATTTGAGAGGATTGGTGAAATTGAATTGTACATTTTCTGGAAATCTGACCCATATACAACTTGTCCCATTGTTTACGTCATTCACTCACCAATACACAATGCACCGATGCCTTACCCCAAATATAGAATTTAGTGTCCGGTTAGTCACTGTGCACGGCTTGCTCACTAGGATGTAAATACCAGCTCACCAGCTCTATAATAATAACTGTGTCACGACTATTAATGCTCATTTTATTATAATAACTTTGTATTACGTAACATAAATATTGTATGATTAATGTGTCAGACCGTAGAAAATGTACAATTAGCCTACAAAAACCATCTCAAATAACTCTAATTTAAGACATAATTGAGGTTCAGAATTGGTTCAGCACAACCAAACAGATCTTTTGAATCAAGACAATACTAAACATGTTCGGATATGGGTCAGATCTTCAGAAAATGGTCAATACTAGGTAAATTTGAGTATATTCAGCATTGCATTGATTCTAGCAATCTGTTTGTTTAGGTTAAACTTTATTTTCGACTTTATTTTCGTCTGAAATTTGGGTTATTTGAGAAGATTGGTGAAGGAGAATTGTACATTTTCTGAAAATCTGACCCATATATACCACATTATTTGTCATTTTTCAGCCTATTTTTGCTGCAGAATTGACTAAAATGTGTAGAGCTAGCTGCCAATTGATTGTACGGTTACTGACGATTTAACCCACACACATATGCATCCATATTATGATTTATGGATTTCATGATTTCATAAATGGGTCAGATTTTCAGAAAATGCACAATCTACACATCTACACATCCATCAAATTCTTCTAAATTAGAGTGAAACGTGATAAATACTAGATATATATTTGTGTATATTCTGTATTGTACTCATTCAATAAGTCTGTCTGGTTATGTTGAACTGTATTTTGAGCCTGATTTTTGTCTTAAATGTGGGTTATTTGAGAGGATTGGTGAAGGTCAATTGTACATTTTCTGGCGACTTGACCCAAATATAATCGATTAATTATTCATGTAATAACAACTGCCTTCTATTCCTAATGGTAATAATTCAGACTTACATCTATAACTAGTACTGTATCTTCTTAATTAAGTGGTATCAACCAATGTGGTAGAGAGTGCCTGATGTGTTAATGGATTGATTGTTAGGGAGGGTGGCGAATTATAGGAGAGGGGGAAAGATGGAGAACAACAAGGAAATAGTCAGAGAGGAAGTAACGAGAGGGAAGCCTGACCCTCTTGGGTCAGATTTTCAGAAAATGTACAATTCAACTTCACCAATCCTCTCAAATAACCCAAATTTCAGACGAAAATAAATTTCAAAATACAGTTAAACCTAACCAAACAGATTGCTAGAATTAATGCAATGCCAAATATACGCGAATTTACCTAGTATTGGCCGAATTGCAGCCTATTTTAGCAGAATTTACTAAAATGTGTACAGCTGACAATTGTACATTTTCTGAAAATCTGACCCAGGTGTAATTACTACCTAAATATTGCCACTGGAGAGGGAGAGATACAGTCTGGAGTAGAGGAAACTATTATGTTAGATGGTCCCCGGGAATAGGAGAAAGTGAGAGGGGAATGTATAAGGGAGAGGGAGAGAGACAGAAAGGAGGAGAGAGAGAGGAGAAGGAGGGAGAGAGGGACCCGGCCCCCCCTCTCAGTATATTAGGGTGACACCAACGCTCATTCCCTAATTTCCAAAACATCCCCTTATCTCCGGAAATACCATCAATTTTAGACCCCCCTTTTCAAGGATTTGGATGGCATTTCCCCCGTTTTTCTACCCCTTATCCAAAGTAACTGGCCATTACTGGCTTTCTCTATAACCCCTTTTTCTGTTTTCCTCCGGCCCATGTGGTACCATACACCCCTTTTTCTATTTTTCTCAGGGTGAACCAGTAAAATACACCCCTTTTTTAAAGATTCTCAGGCCGGAGACAGCTGCCCCAAAAGTACCCCTTTTCCGGAGAAATCGGGAACGCGGGTGCGGTCCATATCTACCTCAAGTGGGGGGGCCGGGGAGAGGGAGAGGGAGAGAAAGGAGGAGAGAGAGGAGAAAGAGGGAGAAATGAGGAGGAGAGAAGAAGACGTAGGAGAGAGAGAGGCGACAATTAAGAGAGTGAGAGAGAGAGAAAGGAGAGCAAGAGAGAGAGCAAATTTAGAGAGGAAAACAATTAAAGTTTAAACTAGTAACACACACAGTATATAACAACAATAGTGAGATTCCAAACAAAGCCTGCAATAACACAACAACCTCCTCCTCCACAGCTAGTGACCACCATACAGTATGTCCATGTACATGATAAGGTGCTATAACATATAACAAGAGTCCACATCACCTCTCTCTCTGTGTATGTCTCGATACGACCGTCGCCACAATACCATTTAGCAGAATGGCGGTGGTATAGTGGTCACCACCACGCGAGAGGGTCTGTTATCTGCGGCCCTGATAAGAGAGAGACCCAGCTCGGAGGCCAAGATAAGGCTCGGCCCTGTGTTTGCACAGCGCTATATTCTGTGTACTCAAAGTAATAGTTGTGCCGATAACACGACCTCCAGTTCACTAGGCAAACAATGGGAGGAATAGCTAGACGAGGAGGAGGAGGAGGAGGAGGAGGAGATATGGATATGCAACGCCGTGACCCAACTGCTGGCTCCCTCTTCCTCTGGTTCTTTTACCAATAAATCTTCCTCCTGTCCACTTCGATCCCCTCCTCTTCCTCCTCCCCTCCTCCTCCTCCCCTTCTCCTCCTCCCCTCCTCCGCTCCCCTTCTCCTCTCCTCGTCCTCCTCCCCTGCTCCTCCCTTTCTCCTCCCCTCCTCCTCTCCTCCTCCACTCACCTTCTCCTCTCCCTCCTCCTCTCCCTCCTCCTCCCCCTACTCCTCCGCTCCCCTTTTCCTCTCCTCTTCTCCTCCTCCTCCGCTCCCCTTCTCCTCTCCTCGTCCTCTTCCCCTCCTCCTCCCCCTACTCCTCCGCTCCCCTTTTCCTCTCCCTCCTCCTCTGCTCCCCTTTTCCTCTCCCTCCTCCTCCGCTCCCCTTTTCCTCTCCCTCCTCCTCGCCTCCTCCTCCCCTTCTCCTCCTCTCCTTTTTAGGCACTTATAAATAAATAAATCTTGTCTTCATACATAAACAAAGATAGAAGTACTTATTGGATGTTTACCATCATTGGAATCAGATATTGGAATTGGAATGATTGATCTCTCAAAATCGATTTTTTTCGGCGGCTTATGACTCTTTATGGGTGAGGTCACCATGAAGTGTACAATATACTCTCACCTATCCTCTCAATTAAGCCAAATTTAAGACAATAATAAGCTAGGTTCTACATTTATACAGGTTCTACATTATACCAGAATCTGCATATTATGAACCCATATGAATGTTTTGTTTAAAGCGGTCTGGCCACTGTCGTTGTCAAAATCGTTGGCGATGCGTTGGTAGTTGATAAGATTTTTGCGAAACTTATTGCATCGTCTTTGCATCAACTTTTCATCGCTATATATGCCTTTGGCAATAGCCACCGATAACCAGTGATGAGTGGGCGATGTAAAAATTACATCAGTAAGGTTAGCGATGAACATGTTTGATATTTCCTGCCGATGTAATTTTGCATTGGTGCATTGTTAATGGAGTTAATGGCCGTGGCGATGAGAAGTCGATGAAAAGTTGATGAGATTCCACATATAAAGCATGAAAATTAGTTCTATAGTTGCCAAGATTTTTTCCCTCGTAGATGCCAAGACAATGCCACCACCGATAACCCTCCTCATCAACGTGCATCGCCGGCAATTACATCGTCTTTGCATCCACTTTGCATCAACACCATTTTGCCGACAGTGGCCGGACTACTTAAAATATATGGGTCAGATTTTCAGAAAATGTACAATTCAACTTCGCCAATCCTCTCAAATAACCCAAATTTCAGACGTAAATAAAGTTCAAAATACACTTCAACCTAAGCAAACAGATTGCTAGAATCGATGCAATGCCAACTATACTCGAATTTACCTAGTATTGACCAAATTTCAGTCTAATTTAGCAGAATTTACTAAATGTGTACAGCTGCCTATTGTACATTTTCTGAAAATCTGACCCATATATCATATAGGGCCTAGAACCGCCAAAAAATTAAAATTCATGACACTGCTAATTTTGGTCATATCCCAGTGGAGTCAGATCATGGTGGCTGTACATTCTTTTTTTTTTTGTTTTTACAACTTCTTTATTCGTCATAACCTACCATCTCGGCTTCTACATCTCTAAACATTTTCATACGGTTTTACTAAAATTTTTGAATGTGATGTCAAGGAGACTTCAAGCGATTACACATGGGAAGGCTTATCAAGAATTACCTCGATTGTTTTCGGACAATATATGCTCAATCTAGAGTGGCGCCACCTGGGTTATCCAGTGTAGACTACCTCTTATGTATGGATTTACATATTTAATACACCCACGCCACCTGGCGAATATAATGAACACTTACTCTTACCTTCTTAAGGAAGGGACTTAATCATTAAAACATAGTAAAATTTTCAACCCTTTCAGGTCAATACAATAATTAGTTCTTTCTAAAGCTAATCTTATATAAGATTTTTCTAAGGTTTTCTCTTTAGGTATTCAGAGATGTCCTCCTGTGCCCTTCTCCAGGGGAGGGTTTTGATGTTTTTTCTGGGTTTCATGTACATGGATTTTATCGTTACATTGATTCTCGAGTTGAGTTCATTCATCAGATGGATAAAAGACAGTTCATTGTTATGAAACAGTTTCTGCCTATGTATAAAAGATTTAGTGTGTATAATAAACCAATTAATTATCCTGGAGTTATCATCCTCTACCGGTATACCGAAGCATATTTGAACCGGGTCAACTACTACTTTGTTCTTATTTTTTCTAATAATATCTCTGTCATTTCTACTTTTATTAAAGTAGCCGATGTTATAAATCCATTCTAATAGACTATTCCACAATTTTCTGGCGTTCTGACAATTTATCAAAAAGTGGCATACATCGTCTACTTTTACAGAACAATAGTTACACTGTTTATTTTTTCTTATTGTTATATTCTTAAGGTATTCATTGCAAGGGATGACCATATGCAATATCTTATATTGGAGAGACTGTAACCTGGTCTCGCTGGTGACTAGATATATTCTTTTGAATATATTTTTCCAGTCTACTTCTTCAAATCTCTCGTCTGAAACATTCAACACTCTCTGCCATTTATCGAATTTGGCTTTCTCTAATTTTTTCTTGCTTACTAAAGCTTGATATATAATTTTGGACGAACAATCTAAGATATTGATTTTCAGACCAGAGATTTCAATCAGCACCTTCCCCTCATCGGGGGTGTCATACGCTTTCCTCATAAGTAAAACCCACTCTCTTGGAATGGCGCGAGCTAGCTCTATTCTCTCACTGAATGAGGTTTGGATACCATACAATTGTTTTAATTGAGCAGTCGACATAATACGTCCTTGCTCGTCTAATATATCACCAATGACATTAATTCCCTGCTGTTTCCAGTGGGGCCATTGAATCATTTTATTTTTTATCTTAATATTTCTGTTAGACCATAGATATTCTCTCTTGATCTGTTCCGGACCCTCAGGGTCTTTACTATAAAAATATCTATTCCATATTAGAAAGATCTCTTTATAGAAGTCATTAATATAGAATTTTGGTTTGTGCCTGGTGAGGAATATAACCTCTATACTGCTTCCTAAAATTTCTTCCAGAACAGAAAACCAGGTGGAATTTTTTCCCAAGATCATCCTCTGTACCCATTTTATCCTATTGACCTCGTAGATGTCTTCTACAAGTCTAAGATTCATACCGCCCATGCCGACTTTCTGCGTGAGAAAAGGGGCTGAGATATGGTGATACTTGTTATTCCATACAAAGTCGATAATAATTTTATCAATTCTCTTTCTTAATACCTTATCTAGGGTAATACAAGACATAACGTGTTGGAGAATGGGGGATAGGAATACATTCGCTACTACCACTCTGCCCTTCAAGGTTAAGAATCTATTTCTCCAGTCATGGATGACTGACATAATTTTATCTACTAGTATTTCACCGTTTATTTTGGACATTAGTTTTTCGTTTCTAGGGCAAACTAATGTTACACCCAATACGCTGAGCCTATTGCTCCATTTGACGTCAACAAGAGTACTATTAGTGATCTGGGCATCACCGACCTTACAGCCATTTGACTTACCCGGATTAAGAGATAGACCCGAGGCTTCTTCAAACCTCTCTAATACAGTGAAGGCGTTTTCTAAAGATTGTTCATTTTTCACCAGAAGAGTGGTGTCATCCGCAAATTGGACAATTTTTTCTTGGTGCTGTAATACATCAAAACCTACAATATTTTCGTCATCTCTAATAGTCTGAGCTAATTTTTCTACCACCAGGGTGAAGAGGATAGATGAAATAGGGTCACCCTGTTTCATCCCCCTCTGCACTTCGAACCAGTTGGAAGCATGCCCATTGTTACAAAAAGAGGCCCTCGATTTATTCATCAAGGTGGTTATATAATGTATAAAATCTTCACAAATATTGTGATCTTTAAGAGCTGATATCATAAAATCCCATCCGACCGAATCATAGGCCTTAGAGAAATCCAAAGAAACAACCAAGCCATTCTGGTCTCTTATTTCCAACATGGAAATTATATCATCAATTTTTCGCACTGCCGTGCCGATATACCTTCCCTTCACAAAGCCGTATTGGTCCTCGTGTATAATTCTAGGGAGAAAAATCGCTAATCTTGTCGCTAAAATCTTAGAAATAAGTTTATAGTCAACATTCAATAAAGTAATGGGACGCCAGTTCTTAATATAATCTAAATCGTTATTTTTTTTGGGTATAACGCTTATGAGGCCCCTTCTCTGTTCCTCGGTCATGACGCCTTCATTAAAACAGTTCAGCATCATATTAGTGAACAAATCTTTGATGGTATACCAGAAGAATTTATAAAACTCAACCGTAAACCCGTCAGAACCAGGTGATTTGTTTCCCTTCATCTCATGGAGGATCTTACCCGCCTCTTCCGCACTAAAAGGGTGGGAGAGAAAATCATTGTCCTCCTCATCAAGTCTAATGGTGTTCTTAGAATTTAAGAAAAGGTTAGCAGAAGTAACTCTACCCGGTTTCGCCTTATAAAGCTTAGAATAGAAACTCTCTCCCTCTTTTAAGATTCGTTCCTTATCAGAACAAATTTTACCATCGATTTTTAACTGAGAAATAACTTTCTTGGACGAGTTATATTTTTCTAGCGCACAGAAAAACTTTGTGGGTTTCTCGCCATCAATAGCCCACTTTGCCCTAGATCTGAGGATTGCTCCTTCAGCTCTCTTTATCTCTAAATCTCTCAGTTCATTAATAATATTCATTTTCTCGACCAATTCCTCAGAAGACAAAACCTGTTTGTTCTCTAAGAATTTTAACCTCTCACTAAATACATCATATTTGCATTTTCTAGCTCTAGCGATATTAACACTCGTTTGTATAGCTAGTTCTCTGGTCTTTAATTTAAAGAATTCCCAGATGAGTTTGTCGGGTAATTTCAAAATAGAAACATCCTTAACAATCTGTTCAACCCCGGCTACGAAGGTCTCATTATTTAACAGTTGTACATTAAATTTCCAATATCCTCTACCTCGTTGAGGGAGATCTAACATAACAGTAATAAGTAACTCTTTGTGGTCTGTTAAAACCTTAGTATAAACCTCGTGTTTTTTAACTCTCGAGCATAAGTTCTCTGTAATGAACAGATAGTCTAGTCGTGATTTCTGTGAGGTTCTACTCCATGTTGTATGTGGTAGACGTCCGTTAGTCGCCTCCCTGGTAGCAATTATATCGCACAAGTCCATATATGACGCGAACTCTTTAAGGGATTTACTGGCCTTAGAATCCGGTTTAAAAGTTAGATCGGAGTTGAAGTCTCCTGCCACTATCAAATTGTCAAAATGGAGTTCTTCCAATCTACTCTTGATGTCTTCAAGGAAAGTTGCTTGCTCTTTAGGGTGGTCCGCGGTTGGAGCATACACATTCAATATACATGTTATTACATTTTTGATTTTCATACATATGTAAACCCATCTACCATTGGGGTCAGAATCTGAGTCAATTACATATTCATTCAAATCTTTCGAGCACATAATTAATACACCTCTAGAGGAGGAAGACCCGTGGGCATACACAACTCTACCTCTCCATTGTAGGTTCCAGATCTTTTCTTGATCTTTTTTAGAGTGAGTTTCCTGTAGGGAAATCACTGACCTTTTAAATTCATAATAACTACTGAAGATTGATTTTCTTTTGATAGGGTCGTTTAACCCATTAACATTATTTGATATTATGGTTAAACCTGTTTCATCGTTTTGCTCTTTTTGCTTAGGCTCCATTGTGCGATATTAAGTCGACTGGATATCCTATTCCTTAGCTTTGATATTTAAAATGGAGGGTTATGCTATCTCCATTTCGTCCTCGACTTCAGAGCCGCTAGACTCACTGTCTAACTTCTCTGGGGTTTCCTCCTCCTTTTCTTTTAGGGTGGATGGGGGGGTATCCACCTTCTCTTTCACCTCCTTCACTTGGGGCGTGGGGGGCTTCTCCTCTTCCTTTTTGTCCTGTTGGTTACCGGCTGCTTCCTCGTTCTTAGAGGTGGAAGGTTGAGGCACTCTCGTGTTTTGTTTACCGGTTTTCTGAGTAGCTTTGGGAGTAATTGCTACGTCCTTTTGCCCCTTCATTGGTCCTTTAGTTGGGGACGGTGACCCTTCTTGCTGTTTTAGCCAGGTTTTGTGAATGATTTTATCGCGTATACTCTGCCTCACCAGCATCCACATTTTACCTAGGAAGTTTCCATTTGTAGGCCACTTGTCGGTCTGGAGTACCAGGGGGTCGTTCAACCCCATTCCAATCCCCCAGTCCCTATCTTTTGGAGATGCTTCGCCAAGGGTTTTGTCCCCGGTGTTTAAGAGAAAATCTTGGACTATCTCCGATGCTCTGCATTTTGCCTTTAATGCCCTCTTTATCATCTCTTCTCTGTGGTCCATCCACTCTCCATTATCTTTTGGAACATTCTTCATCAACCTTTTGCACTCTGCCGGGTCATATGTGGCGAGTGCTATTGCCGGTTTCTCGGCGTCCTTTGCGAATTTCGCGCGATGGTAAAATATGTATTGTTCAACGTGTTCAAATTGATGAGAGTCAATCATGAACTTTCCTCGGTAGTGATTGGACAAGGGGGAGTTTCCTGTGAAGAACACCAGGGTGTTTATATCCTCCTTCATGGATATCTGTGAGGGGATTAACTCCTTGGGGAGAGCACCTAGTCTGTTATGCTGGTACATAGATCCGTCGACTAGCACTCCTCCTCTGAAGGTTACCACATCTTTATATCCTTTCTTTTCGGCCACCTCTTTAATTAACCTTGCTCTCTGATTCCTTTGTCGAATGAAAAGTGGTAAGTCCTTTCTCATTCTGATCCTCTCTTTTTCGGGTATATTCAGCTGGGAATCTTCTAACTTTTGTTTGGCTGCTACCACCTTCTTTACATCTTCTTTGGAAGCGAATTCCACTTTTACTAGGGCGTTCTCCTTCCAGCCTAGCCTGTATTGTTTCACTGCCTCCAGGCCTTTGAGTTCCATTCGATCTTCTAGTATCGCCTTAATTTTTGCTTTCAGCATTGGTTTGAACTCGATCTTGCCCGAGGTCACGCCCGAGAAGATCACATTATTCTCCAGCTTTTTCATTTCTATGTTAACTATGGCTTTTTCCCTCTGCTCCTCAGACCTTTTTAGCATAACTTGGTCTGTATCCTTAGTGGTAGTCATTTTCTCTTTCACGACCACCAGCTCTTGCTCGGCCATTTCTAACCTTTTCTTGAGGTCTGCTATTTCTCCATCTCTCGCTACATTTTCGTCGATGTTCTCTCTTTTTTGTTTTTCCATGTTTACTTCCACCTTAGTGACTCTCGACTGGACCGAGGTTAAACCGGCTTCGGTTTTTTCACCTTTGGCTTTGATAGATTTGATGTCTTTCATGGCGGCGAAAATTTGTTGGAATTTCTCCAGATCCTCTCGATGTCTTATTTCTTCTTCTTTGTGTCTTAGCTCCTCTTCCTTGTGTTTTTGTTCCCTATCCTGGGCCATACTATTCAATAACTGCAGCATAGGGTCATCACCCTCTGCTGTTTCACTCTCTTCTACAGTTTTCTCACTTGTTTCTTCTAGATCGTTAGAGGCAGCCGACATGGCCTCCTCCTCGGTACCTCCTGTTTGTGCCATTTTACCTCTCCTTCGATTGGGCTTTTTTATGGGCCGAGCAACCTTTGCTAGGCTCTGATCTTCTTCTGTTTTTTGACTTGGAGATAATGGCCTTTTCCTTTTATTTTCAGTACTTTTGGTGTTTATTGGGATCAAGGGAGCGAGTGTATTCCCCTCAGAGTCTGACATCACTTACTGACGAGCGCGAAACACCGTTGCAACGGCTTAGCGCTTGTCTATTCCTATGTTATTGTTCGGTGTTTCACCATTTACACGATGGCGACTTGTTCTTCCGGTTCTCTCTTTTCACCCGATCGATATTTTCCGAAATGGTTTAAACAGACCTTATTTCTTCATCTACTTTTATATATTTCATTCTTGGCTCTTTTTGGGTTCTATTTAGTCTATTTTCTGTCGTAAGTAGGACTCCAAGGGCCTGTTCAAGCTAAAACACCTCCTCGTATACCTTGGTCTTAGGTTTACTCACTCGCCACTAGGGAACTTGGCGTTGTCACGGTTTTCTATGACACAGTTACCAACTTTTACTTTTTGCAATATGGCCGGCTGTTCTTCCGGTGTTTACTTTTTGTCGCTACGATTTTTACACTCGATTTTCCACCGGGTTATTGCTAATCCACGGAATTTCGATATTTGCACAGTTCTAATGATATATTGTTTATATGAGAAGGGGGGGTGGTATCCTCCGGCCGGGAGTATATTTCACCCTCTCTTTACACTCTCACCTTACTTCATCCAGATGACACAGAATCTTAGTTCACCAATGTCTCACCGTATATCTATTGTCGCTGTCTGACTTCCCGCTCACTATGGTTATTCCATATTAAACGGTCCACTTATTCCATTGATTTTAATAATTGTTTACGGTTGGAAAGGATGAACAGCTATCCTTTTCTTTATTTTAGCCTATTGGATTTTATTATATGACCTCCTGTTCAGTGGAATAGATCCTCGTTAGCTAGTCACCGTTTTCACCGTTGTCGGTTCCCGCCATTGGGCTCCTCCAGGGTGGGCGATAACCGGCGAACTTGTCTATTCCTTGTGTATTTTAGGTATTTCCTAACTCCAATATTGTTCTCCTTACTTGTCAATACCTTTCTTCCTCTTTCACTACGTCGTCGGCTATTTTCCGTGAGTGCCTCACAGAAGACTGCTTCCGAGCAGGTTTCTATTGAATATCCTCGATTCGAGTCGGGTTAATGGCCGACCGTCTCGTGGTGTTCTCAGTCCGTTAGTTTTTCACTGATATTTTTTTCTCCGCTTTTTGATGAACTTTGAAACTTGGTCCAACGTGTTCTTCAGTTGTTCATGTGCTTATACCGAACTGGTATATCCGCACAGAGCGTTCCGACCTGTAAAAAAAGGGTTAAAAGGGGGGAGCGAGCTCCGACTAGTCTTTCTACCTTCTCTTCAAACCGGAAGTCCGCTGTACATTCTTTGTTGTATATCAAATTTCGGTGAGGTTTAAGATTAAAGATGCATTTTCACCAATTCAATTCATCAATATTCTGCTACTGTCATGTTATAAGACTGCATAATTGTTATAAAAGTTGACGATGGAAAGACAATAACATTTTTTTATTTTCTAAGTGTTATATCTTATCATCCAGTGCATTTTGCTGTTGTTTAGTGATATGTAAATATAATAGTCAAATACCATTCAAATAATTCAAACATAGGGCAGTGTTTATGCAATAAATACCAGCCGTTTATATCCGATCGAAAGATACTATTAATATGATGGAAAGACAAATGTGATATGTTTCAGGAAAATGAGTTATAAGTCGCAAAATTGATATTTTTTAAAGTATTTTTTTCACAAGATCACATTATTGGAATGTTCTGATTTTTGGGGGGGTTTTTCACTTGTAGTTATATCAATCGATGTATCAAATTTCAGTACAATCTATGTAATATATCCTTTCGTTTTAAAGGTCCTCATATGGACTACATTTAGTTACTTTACTGTTTATTGACCCCCAGAAATATTGAAACCTTTTTTTTTTTTTTTTTTTTAAACGAAAATATCAAACTTAAAATCTAGAAATACCTATAAGATTATTAGACTGTTTACTCTCATTGGAACCGGCTTGATCCCATCTTTTCAAATATGGGCATATCTCAAAATATATTTTTTGCGACTTATGACTCATTTTCCTGAAACATATCACAAATTATGTTCATGGCATTATTAAAACGCATGGTGATAGGATGGAAGGATAAGTGGAAGGCGACCTTGGGAAATTAAAATTTTATTTTGATTTTATATTTTTAAATAAAGTATAAAAGTTTGTAAATTTATATAAAAATTGGTAAATAATTAATGAGGTAAAAGTAGATATAAAATGGGTTTTAGTGAAATGATGATGTTTGAATGATTAATGAGAGTAATTAGCCAAGGTGCCAATTTTAATAGGATGAGAATTATGTATTTGAGGGTAGGGGGAAGGTTGTAATGAGGTTAGTATAGTAAAATAATTTTGATTTGGTGTAAGTAGATAAAAGGAGATAAAATGTCTATGGCCGTGAGCGGCGAGTCTTTTTGTAAAGGGTGATCATATTTGATCGAGTCCTGGCTGTGAGCGGCGAGTCTTTGGTTTCGCCGAGTGGCGTTTAAAGATTGGGTGGGATATGGTGGGTGATTTAATAGATTGATTAGGCTCGTGAGCGAGCAGTCCGTTGGTTTTAGATTTTTAGGGGCGTTTGGGACCACAGATGATTGTAAGATGAAATGTACATACTGAATATTGAATGTGATTATACCAACTCAAGCCCTCTCTATATGTTTTAAATTTCCATAGATCTATCAGGGCACAATGAAAATTCATCTCCGGATGAGCGTGCTTAAATTTATGTAAAAATATTTTTTCCTGAATAAATAAACTTGTTGAAAAAAAAAAGATGGCTGATGTTATAGCTTGGTTGACTGTGCTATCGGAGGTGGAGATGTATTGGCGATATGCATCTGATTTCCACCCTCCAAACCTTTTGATAAGGAGCTCAGGGCATCTGCTGGCATACGCGTTGGTAGCTGCGGACTTCCTGAGGCTGTGGAGTGAGTACTTTGCGGTCGAGACTCCCATAGCCTTCAATGCTGTTTTCCAGATGCGGGCCACGAATGTGGCTGGCATTGGAGTCCTAGTGGCTGGGAACATAAAGCATGGGTCCGAGCCGCGTCGTGTTGGGGTGATTGCTATCATCTGTGCCAGGCTTTTAACTGGGCATAGCTGTGGCTGTGCCCAAGCAACTCTGTGATGATCCAGGGGTTTGGTAGTTCCATCCATCTCTCGGAGGGCAGTGCGTATGTGCGATATATGGTTCTTTATGGTGCGGGGGGAGGAGATAGATTGGCGCAGATGTTCGATGTACGCACATATAATCATATACGTAGGCTTAAGTGGGTTCACTCCTACCTTCGTCATGAATGCGGTGTACCTGTTCACAGCTGACTGCCTGTTCTCCCGTGTGCCTTTCGCCCACGCTTCCGCCTGCCTCGCCACTGCCTGTTTCATTAGTCTGTCGATGGCCACTCCTGGAATATTTGTGAACAGAGAAAGCGTTTAGTGCAAACAGACAAGGGTTGACATATCTAAGAGTTTGTTCGTTTACTAATGCATTTGCCTTTTCACGATATTTACTGCTGAGATGGGCTCTACTAAGATGATCTGCTAGAATATTATCCTCCCCTGGTATATGAGTATAAGTGATGCGGACGTCAAGCAACGCCTGGACCATCCAGGCCATTCTTGCTGCCTCTAGGATGACCTGGTTTTGGCCCCGGCCAGTGCTAAACACGGACACGCTGGCAATGTTATCACACCAAACTCTGACATGGGCGCCCCTATCTCTCTCATCAAGGAGGGAGTGAAGGGCGATAGTGATATTGACCGCTTCAAGTTCAGAAATATTCTCATATTCATGCCCTATTTCTGCGACCTGGGCTGAGTATGCCTTTTTGTCATCAGCTCCGCCCACGCCGGTCAGGCACGCGTCCACCACTATTTCTTTATTTGGGACTGGAGATGGAATTACGGCCCGTCCATTCCATTCTTTACAAAAGTCAGAAAACCATTGTAGGTCCTTCTTCATATCCTTGTTTATGTTGATATACCTGCCCTTCATTGCTCTCAGGCCTTCCAGTAGGCGCCCGACAAACAGTCTCGTGGGTGGGACACATTTGGCTACATGAATGAGAATGCCAATTACTGACTGCAATTCTTTACGGGACATGGAGCGTCTCTTGAGATATTTTGCAACCATTTCTTTGGTTTTACTAACCTTGTCGTCAGGCATGCTCAATGTCATACTAGGTGCGTCTATGAGTATCCCAAGCCATTGTACACACGGCGCTGGCGGCTGGCGCCTGGCGCTTGTCGACGGCCTCAGGGAGTCCCAACTCCGCAAATAGGTTAATGGCCCTACGGTAGTCTCTATCGGCCTGGTCTTTATCTGCAGAAATAATCAGGAGGTCATCAAGATACATTTTTGCCTTTATGCCATCCTTACTCAAGATTTTAACAATACTGTCCGCCACTCTCTGCATGTGGCAGGATGACGTT
The DNA here is from genome assembly GCA_942159475.1 of Sthenelais limicola. NCBI lineage: Eukaryota > Metazoa > Annelida > Polychaeta > Phyllodocida > Sigalionidae > Sthenelais > Sthenelais limicola. Next base: position 51,539,231 of record OW804102.1, read on the forward strand.
CGGGCCCCGAAGGGCATAGTGACATCAAGGTAGTATTGGGACTGCCATTTGATGCAGAGGAGGGGCCAATCCAAAGGATCACTTTTAAAATTCTTATAGGCGCGCGATATGTCAATGGTCGACATATATGCGCCCGGGCCGATGTCAAGTAGATCATGGACAAGGCTTTCAACGCTGGGGAGGGAGTGAGGCCTCTCAACCCCCCATACACTATTTTTGAGTAGGTAAGCATTAATGGATTTGTCCTCAGGGTAACTAAGATCTATAATAACTCTGCAAGCATCTGTATCCCTTTTCTCTCTAGACATTATAGGGGAGCAGTGGTACCATTCCGCGAAAGGAGGGCTTGCCATAGGTCCCACCAGTCCCCCGAGGCCTCTTTCTTGATAAAGTCATCTATTTTCGGAACTAGTTTCGGAACTTTCTACTTTAGGAAACTTATGTTTGACTTTCGACTTTCATGAAAAGAACTAGAATATGCAGTCAGGGCACATCGATAAACTATGGAAACCTGATTGAAACTACAGCTCAATCACTAACAATATCGGTAGAATCACCAATAAAATTGTTAAGATCATGGCCTAAATTTTATACTCTGCCAACTAAGTCCGAGAGTAATCGTTAATTCTTAGTGTACACCAACATTAGGGCTAAATTTAATGTCGAAACTATAAAGTTCTGACATTTTTTTCAACTTTGAAAGTTTGATGTAAATATGACTATCCATTATGGGGATTAAATCAGTACATGTATAAGATCACTTGCCAGAATGATGAGTTTGTGGTAGTTTCAATCAGGTTTCCATAATAAACACTGATAAGCTTAGGAATTATTAAGAAGAGCGGCATACAGCTTTCTCATATGCTTCGTCACATCTTTTTCCTTGACCCCAAGGAAGTATTTGGCCAAAAAGCGACATGTTTTGCTCAATGCCTTTGGATACTTCAGATCAAATATATATATTATGTAGAAATACAAATTGACAGCATTGATAAACTCATCTGTACCAAGGAGGTCCACTCCTTCCACAACGAGCGTAAATGAGACTGCATCTGCGATGTCGTTCAATGGCACCTTGAGCCTAATACATATGGCAGCTGTGTCTTCCTGAAATAAATGATGAATTCATCAGAATTGCATGACCAATTGATGATATGCACTACATGGATTTTGAATATAAAGAAATTATGGTAAAATTTGCCTTATTCATCTAATATTTCCTAATAATTAAGTTTTTCTAAAAAATTGGAAGGTGAAAAAAAGATATCAAGAAATTATTTTAATCGTATATATGTGGAAAATGGCAAGACATGTAAATTGGCTTATCTTACTCCTGAGAGTTCTTTATGATAATATAGTCAACAAAACCTGATATGATAGAACATCACATGGTTTGGTGAAGCAGGAGTAGGACATCCATCTCTACGATCAAAAGGATTCTTACCTGATCAGTACAAAAAAAATCAGCTGGGTTTTCTTTCAGGAGGGCAGTCAGCGCAAATATGGCTCCATAACCCAGGAGGGCTGAGAGAGAAAGATATATCAATGGTTTACACATCTTTAGAACTGCAATCTGGATTGATGAAATGCATTGAAGTAAAGGACAAAAATGTGGCAAATTGTGCATGTGCTCCAACTGCACAAGCACTCATTGAATATCAATTAGAATCACACAAAATATTTATGTTTTACAGTCACCACAAACTCCTAGCCTTTCTCTACTAATTTCTTAAAGAAAACATGTATCCACTTATTAATGGATACACTTCAAGTTTCTATTTCTACCACTTAGATGGTAGAGATAGGAGACACCTCCATTTCAAATTTATATCAGGGATTTATATATGATTTTTCATTTTTATATTGAAAAATCACCAACCTCTCTTAAGATTTGCATCTGCGGCCACAACAGCCTGTTGCCCGCACATTTTCTCAAGTATGCCACCCTTTGATCCTGACATCTGAAGAATGGCAGCACCAAATCTGTTTAGGCCCTTCAGCAGGTCAAAGTCCTTTGGAGGACACATGCGTGTAAATTCCCTGTGGAACTAATAGAGAATGGAAATAATTATTTTCTTTCTAAGCAGATCATAGATCCCTCAAAAGCCATTTTTTGTGTTTCAGGTATAGGCTCAAAATCTGCTCACTGGGCTGATATCAGAGAATGTGTGAAATATGACATCACATTAACAATATACCCCAATGTGGTATATTAGTTTTTTTATTAAAAGTGGCCTGAACATAATGAAAATAATAATTCTATTATATCCTTAGTGAACGCTCACCTCTTGCTCATTTGTTAGGGCTTGGTAGACATCAATTACTTCTTTAACTGATGACCCTCCAAGTATCATCAGCCTACGGTCTCTATATGTCAAGTCCATTAGTGTGGTTATCAATGCAAAATCCGGATTCCTTTTTTTACCTTCAGACTTGAGAACCTGCAATAAGAAACATGGTAAAATGGTAACATGGTAAATAAAAATGAAAATGGTGTTGAAAAAAAGTGGGTCAGAAAAAAATGGGTCGAAAAAAGAAAGTTTCTGAAAAGTTTTGTTGGGGTCCAATCCCCAGAGCCCCATTGATGGTTCTGCCTCTGAAAATCAGACATCCGTGTACCTGGGTTGCATCACTCCTGGGCATAGCACACATACCAGAGGAGCACATAATTTATCATTGAATAATGAATGCATATATATTCAGAATATTGTAAAACCATTAAGACGACCTAATAGAATAGAGATGTACCTGCAAGTACCTAGGCGAAAAAATCTTATTATGGTATTATTGACATTTCATTGACAATTTGTTTCTTCATAATTTTAGATATTGATCATTTTTATTCCTTTAACGCATGTATGTAAAATACCTCTTCATGAGCCCTAGTAGTTTCAGCATCTTCATTTGGGCCCAGTGGGTGGAAATTTTGAAATCCATAGCGAGACTGAAAACCCTTCAATGATGTCTCTGGAGATTCTCCTATTTTTAGCACTGACTCTGGAAAAGAAAATATGGAATATAAGTTCTTTAGATTTATATCTACATTAATATAGACTTAAAGTCTGAAAAAACATTTTATTTATCCTAGAGGAGTGATGTGTCTTGTTAATAATGTGTTCCCAGGGTTGAAAATATCACTTTGAAAAGGACAAACACTTTTCTAAATATGGTTGTCCGACATATATAATATATGACAATTTAGGGTTGTCCGCTCACACCAATAAAGGTAAAACCTGGTTGTTTGCCAGATGACCAAATATTCATTTTTGGTTGTCCCCATTGCTGACCTGGGTGATGCGGACAACCAGGCCACGAGACTTTTCCAACTCTGCTTCCTTTCTAAAGGCATATCCAATAGCGGGTGATGCAAAACCCCCATTGATAATAGCTTTTACTTATCATCTGTGTTTTATACAAGTAAACTAAAGTCATTTCATGATACATTAGCATAATTATTTGTGCCTTCTCTATTACTTCTCCTGTGTAACTGGATACCTACAATGCTGATTGCCTCTTATCATGTAATTTACCTTTATCCACTCTTCGTTTTTTGTAACCTTTGATTCTGTCTGTGACCTCCGGTACTGCGCGATCACGTCGCTTCCTCTTATTTTGGAAGCAGTCTTGGATTTTGTCCTTCCAATAATGCTTAAAAGGAAGAGACATCTAAATATTATGAACTGTGCAAATGTTTTGAAAATCAATATTTCGATGATAATACCCTTATTCTATATATTTTATAATATCAATGTCAAGCTCATTGTATTAAACTGGCTTAATATGGTTGTCTGGGCACTCATGCTTTGTTTAGTGCCCTCCTATCATCAGCTAGATGAGCAATTTCAAAATTGCTTGATTGGCTGGGAAACAGTGGATCAGGCTTTTTAGGCTTGCAAAAGCATAACATTTTCATATATTTCTAAGAAATGATATTAAAAGAGACATATTCTTGAATAGATTTATAACAGAGAATTGGATAACATTTAAAACATAATTGAAAATCTGAAATCTGCCATGTCATTCTCCCTCACATGACTAGTAAATTCCACTCTATACATATCACTGTTATAAAAGTTCCAACTGCACTAACAGAATAACAATGAGTGACAGCTGAACTTGTAACACTTTAAAGGAGTAACCTCGGTCCACTCTATCAACATCATAATATAAGATGTAACTTAATGATAACAAGTAAAAATTAACTATTAAAAATAACTAACTTGCAAAAGTGAATTTAAAATGACAAATTCTCAAATTGTCTAGGAAATTAATATTTCAGCTCATACAATTGCATCTCTAGTGCTCCATGATTTTGAGTAGTTTGGAAACATTTCTAGCAAATCCATTGCAAGTGGTATGTAGGAAGATGGATAACTGTTAAAACAAATGATATCAAATATATTTTTTGATTTCAATCTGGTTGAAATGACATGCCATGGCAATAACATGGCACATTTCTTACATGCCACGGTGAATGGGTTAAGTATCAATTATCTCTCAATCATCACTAGGACCCATTTAAGATTTAATGAGTGTATCATGGTGTGACAAATACAATTTTGTTGACCATGTCTTACACAATGACAAAGTCCTGTATGATCATAAATGTTATGGATTTAAAAAGTTATACTTACTAAATTCCCTTGTTAGTGACAAAGATGTACACAGCATCAATCAACTGTCTTTCATCACTCGGTAGAAGTTTTTCGCCCATGTTGAGCTTTGCCTTTAGAGTATTTTGAAGAAGATCCTTGAAGGAATCATCTAAATGTAGGGTCTTACTGGTGACATACTTCATTTCATACTGTGTCTTTCCCCTTAAAACAATATTAATCGAACACATATCATAAGACATGATACACAGGTGTAAAAATGATACATCAAAGATACATAGAATTATAGATAGATGATAGATAGAAATTCTAATAATTGAGAGTTGTAATGATATAAATACAGTAGATCTCATGTAATTCATATATTTCATTTAAATTAACTCATGATTCTCATTCTACTTGAAACTATTGGAGACAAAGTAGAATTTAAGACTTATATTTCCACAAATACTGAAATGGAACCAGCTTTGGTCTAATTCTATTCCATAGATGTCACATAAACTTTAATAAAAATGAATTTTTTTAACAAGGTTTATCTATTCATCTGTTACCTCATAAGAGCAGGCTTTTTAGGTCCAACAGGAAGATCCTGGCTGATGTTTTCTTTGCTTGGCTCATTTATTTCAGAGACATCTTGATTATCGTCTTCAGTTGCTTGCCTCTGAGTGCGGACAAGAACCTTGTTCATGCCCGGCATTAACAAGTCATACATGTTATTTTCATAATCTACATAATCATTTATTTCATCCAGGTGAAATAAGATACATATCTGCTGTTCAGCCTGGATGTCAAATCTTGCCCTTATTGCATTGTGTAGATCAGGGGGAGTTGAGACCACCAACTTCTTCCTTTCACCCCATGTGACATGGAACTTGAATGGCTTCCTGTCAGTCAAAAAAGTAATCAGTCAGAAACAAGTAAGCATTGAATATTTGTATTTATCCTCACACATATCAGCTGTGGATAGAGTTGCTGCGATTTACTTATATTGTACATCCCTACACCCTCACCATGGGGACTCTTTACTTATTTAGATGTCTCATGATTTAAAAGGTATTTTAGATTAAGAAAATTCAAACTGAAAAAGACATATCCAAACTTACATTCATGCACAATATCTGCCCTTTACATGATCCTTCTATTGATGTTTATATTTAAGAGTGATTGCAGATTGTGTAGTTCCAGGCAAAGAATATATACCAAGGCATGACTCACGGCTAAGTTCTTTTTCATGAAGGAGCACCAACTGTGTGCTTCTTTCTACAAGGTGACAGTGATAATGGCTACTGAAACCAGTTAGGAGTAATTTCTGACATATCAGATATGTTGTACCCTGGAAGTCTATTGCATGTCTAGGTTCAGCAAATGACAAATTATCCTGATTAAGGATCACAGCTGTTTGCCGATTATATTTAGTGTTCCCAATCTTTAGGCCAGACCCAACAGATAGTACATATTCCAAATTGTTTGTAATTTGTGCTGTCACCAAACGTCTGATATTAGCTTGCAACTCCTTTACTTTCATCATCTTCTTTTTCAGAATAAGTGAGTTTTCAGTGAAGTAATTTTGACAGTCAACAAATTTTCTGGCACATGCAAATTGGTATCTCTTTGCTAGAGACTTGGTAATGTTCTTAGAACATCTGCTCGGTTTCCAAGTTGCACCAATTTGTTGATGCTTGGACTCAAATTTTAGAGTCCATAAGTTTGTTAATGGTCCAAACATCAGGATTTGGTCGGAATAGTGTAGCAGGAAATGGTCTTTGGGTTTGAGTTTCCTTTCTGGCCATATCTGCCTTCTTTCATGAACAAAGGACAAAATCAGGCCACGAAGATTTTCAACTTCAAGAAGGTTGATGGACTTAACACATATGTACTCTACAATCCTTCTCAACTTCAGATATAGATGCCAAACAGCATCTTCTTCTGGAACAAAATGGCCAATGAGGAAGGGAAGAAGCCGAAACAAGTATAGTCACTATCAATGCAATGTTTAAGCACAAATGATGTTATGTCTTTGATAACCCCTTCAAATAAATCATGGCCAACATCACTGGGTAACCCTGAAGTACAATGGAAATAGGGTATGTCTGCAAAGACAGAAGGACCTTTGACACCATAAATAGAACAGAGAGATGGGTGTTTGGAAACAGTATCCACCTGTACATTGTGGGAAACTAGGGACCGTTTAGTGCCAACATTCCCATCCTGTAATGTTTCCTTTCTTACCATACAAAACCGGCAAGCGACATTTGCTGAAAAGGACTCAAAAAAGCCACCTATCTGATGGGCAGCAAGGTTGTCCGCTGAACAGCACAACAGATAACATTTGAAGTCAATGGTAAGATTTCCCTTTTCGACACTGAACCCATCTTGAGAGAGATGAAGCAAATCATTAATCAAATTCTGTTGGGTTTCCTTAAGACCATATTTTTTCACATAGTCACTTTTGACCAGACTAATTAAGTGGATGCTATCAAGCCTGGACCTCTTTGCTGCAGGCATATTTGCTACTTGGAAATATGTACCCATGATTTTCTGATGTTTTGAACTTGCTCTTAGGGGATTTGTGAGAGTGAATTCATCCATATAAATTATGAGTCCAAGTGTGTTAGTTTCCTGGAATCCCTGATGGCCCTTATAGTGAGATCCATCAAAAACATCAGTAAGCAAACCATCTTTTGAATCTCGTTCCTCCAGAACAGCATTAAAAATATCATCAAATCCCAAGAACCACTCCAATGTGTCTCTCACTGGGACATACTGCATAGTCTCAGCCTGGCCCTGTTCACTTTGTCCTAATACATACTCAACAGGAGCTATATACTTTAACTCCGATTTTGCAAATTTTTCCAATTGGTATTGAGAGTTAAGGGATTTACAACATCTACTGGTATGGGACTCCTTTTGAATAATGTCCATGAGGCCTTGAGGCTCTTGCAATCCATGATCTTGAAAAAAATTCCTAATCTTTTCATACATTTCTGACATCAATATGGAAAGAACATCACACATTCCATTTGCCACAGCTGATACTGATTTGGCTGTGAGATTATGAGTATCTCTTAATCCCAAGAGCAACATTCCTATCTTTCTATGTTGACCATCAAAATTATTTAGTTCATCTCTGTCTTCTTGTATCTGTGGATGATCACCTATTATATCACCATCTATATATTCATTTTCATTTTCATTTTCAGGTACCTCCTCTTGTTCCAATTCAGCCATATCTTGAACTTCCTCCCTATTATCATCTCTATAATATACATCATGGTTTTTTCGCAGATGGCGTCTGAGACTGTGAATACTGACAAACGTTCTCTGACAATCCTCATGTTGGCATTTAACTTGAAAGTTATTTGAGTTCATATGTATTTTGTAATGCGAGATCAACCAATTATATGATCTGCATACAAAGTGACAATGGTCACAGGAGTACATTATGTTGTATCATTAATACTCACAGAAGTATTTCTTCCATTGGTCCAGAATCACTTTCACTAAAAACTTCAGTTGCAGCGTAACTATCAGAATCATAGTTGCAGTTGTCACTCCTGTCAAAATGTAATATAATTAACTATAGTCACGAGGAAGAACATCTCACAATTTATGATATCTATACGATGGTTGTCAGGAGTTGTAATACAAATTATATCTTTAAAAACACTAGTGTATTCCTGGACAAGCTCCACTATAATTTTGTATATCGTAGCCCTATACTCATGGCCCCTACTTTGGTTCTGTCGCAAAAAACTGTTAGTGTTTCAATTTCAAATTGGAACCACCCTTTTAACACCAGACCCATAGGCCAGGCCCTACCGTCCCTGGGCCCCTGGGGCCCTAACGTCCCTGGAGCCCTAACTTCCCTGGGGTCCTTTAAGTCCCTGGGGCCCTTAAAGTCCCTGGGGCCCTAACGTCCCTCGAGCCGAAATCCCTCGAGCCGAAATGTCCCTGGGGCCCTAACGTCCCTGGGGCCCTAACGTCCCTGGGGCCCTAACGTCCCTGGGGCCCTAACGTCCCTGGGGCCCTAACGTCCCTGGGGCCCTAACGTCCCTGGGGCCCTATTCTGAGAGCCCGGCCCCCCCACTTGAGGTAGATATGGACCGCACCCGCGTTCCCGATTTCTCCGGAAAAGGGGTACTTTTGGGGCAGCTGTCTCCGGCCTGAGAATCTTTAAAAAAGGGGTGTATTTTACTGGTTCACCCTGAGAAAAATAGAAAAAGGGGTGTATGGTACCACATGGGCCGGAGGAAAACAGAAAAAGGGGTTATAGAGAAAGCCAGTAATGGCCAGTTACTTTGGATAAGGGGTAGAAAAACGGGGGAAATGCCATCCAAATCCTTGAAAAGGGGGGTCTAAAATTGATGGTATTTCCGGAGATAAGGGGATGTTTTGGAAATTAGGGAATGAGCGTTGGTGTCACCCTAATATACTGAGAGGGGGGGCCGGGTCTGAGAGCAAAACAAGTATTCCTCTTTTGCTTGAAACTGGGCCTATATCTCTATATGGGCCTATAATACTAATTCTCCATATAAAACGTCTGTCATTTTTTTTTTTTTTTTTTAAACAGCTTTATTCAATATGTCAACAAATCCTGATTCTCTGGGTCGATAACACATGAGATATACATCGAACCCTTTTCCTCTCCGTAGATAAACCATGTTCTATACGATAAGAGTGAACCTATATACATATTAGGTTTTTTGATGGGGAGTTTGTTAAAACAATATTTTACTAGGTAATGGTGGAAGGGTATTAACTGCTTTGTTCTATTAAACTACTTATATCAGCATGGACCTTTCTCCAGGCCTTTTTCCACTCATTCGAAGTATTTGCTATTTTGTTTTGATATAACGTCTGTCATAGAGGTAAAAATAGCTATAGAATCTTTTCATAGCAGCAGAATCCTGAGTAAATATTGAGTTAACATACTCAAATGGCCTTTTAATATGATCGTTTTCCCGCCGAAAATGGGCGAAAATAGGAAGCCTAAACTTTTGAACTCTTGTTATGTCTGAATGATTTCCAGCTCTATATACAACTTAAAAAGTAAAAATTAGGCATACAATGTTCCCTCCTATATCTGTTCTGATAGATACCTCAAGAAGGATTGTGGATGGTTAAGATACATAAGGATAAATTGAGATTTAACTATGCCTACCTTTCACCATGTGTTTCCTCCATTTTGACAATAGTTTCCTTGGCTGCAGTGTGGTGGCACCTCGAGCAGTCTTGATTGACAGATGACTAAGGCAGATGTCTAAGGGGATAGAATCTTAGACAAATTTGACTACCCCCCTGTTTGACTAGGTCAAATGCCAGAAATGACTAACCTTTTTTTTTCTGTGTACCAATGACACGTATGTAAAAATGTTTATTTTAAAATGTTTTCTTTCCTTTAAACCTAGTGGTGTTCTTTCATGCCAAGATGGTTGTGTATCATAAGGTGGTGTTTTTCATTTTCTACACAAACGTAGAAGGTTAATCGCCCTAGTCAGAATGGATGGATTTGTTGAGAGACTAAATAAATTTTGTCAAAAAAAAAAACAATACCAGGATGCCGTTTCTTGTCATTTAGACAAAAATTAATAGCTTGGATTTTCAATCGAATCAAAGATTTCCAACTTGCACCATTAGTTCTGAAAGATATTTATGCAAATACCCTTTGGAGACGTTGTAAAATAATAATATTTTATTTTATTTTCTCTCTCTTGATTTTGAGTTGTTTCTTTTTTGGTCGAAGGTTAACCTTGCTCGTGATAATGAGTGTTATATGAGTTCCTGACAAACCTGAATATACTGCACAATCAGCTTGGAGTTTAGCATTGTTTCACGCAGTAGGAATCAAAGATGCCATATACTGCTTTTATCTTTGTTGTGCTAATTGATATTTGATATAACCCCAGAGACTGAGATACTTTACCTTTCAAGTGTGACATTCAGATACATAATAGGGAGATTTAGCACGCACCAACACAACACTAACGCATCCACTAACTTTTACTATATTAATACCATTGTTGGGATATCTCGAGAGGCCTGCATTGCAGATGCCCTCAGCCTAGGGCCTCTCGAGATACCCCCACAACAGTAACAATGTACAAATAGTTAGGGGATGCTTTAGCTTTGTGTTGGTGTGTTGTGGTTGCTAAATCTCCTTAATAAGTACCGAGTAACCCACACATAATAATAGTTCAATGTAGAGGGACCTGTGGGAAGAACCCTCGAGCTCCCTGACAGAGACATAAGACCTATTCTCTATGTAGACCATATGGGTCAGATTTTCAGAAAATGTACAATTGGCAGCTCTACACATTTAGGAAAGTGTACTAAATTAGGCTGAAAAATGAAGAATACATGGTATATCTGAGTATATTTTGTATCGCATTGATTTAATGTATCATTTCTGTTATCTTAAACTGCATTTTGAAGCTCAGTTGTGTCTTAAATTTGGATTATTTGAGAGGATTGGTGAAGGCGAATTGTACATTTTCTGAAAATCTGACCCATATATGTACAAATGGAAAATAAAGTTTCGATATATATATAATCAGAATCATATAATTGGAAGGGTCAATCTGAGCAAATGGGGAATTGGGAGTAACTCGCTCCTTCATTTAACAAATATATTAGTTCATATGTGTATTCATCATGCTGTTGTTATCAACAGAAAACATCTTTTACTTTCTTTACGCCATGTATTGATGTATTAACATCTCAATGGTGTGTCTGTCAGGCACTTTGGGGCGGAAAAAATGGCACTTTGGGGCGGGAAAAAGGGGACTTTGGGGCAGGAAAAAAGACATTTTGGGGCGGAAAAAAGGGGACTTTGGGGCAGCTAAAAAGGGCACTTTGGGGCGGATAAAAAGGCCACTTTTGGGCGGATAAAAAGGCCACTTTTGGGCGGGAAAAGGGCACTTTGAGGGAGGGCAAAAAGGGCATCATGGGGCCCAAGGGGGGGGGGTCGAACCCCCCGAACCCCCCCCCCCCCCCTGGATCCGCCCCTGCTGTCTATAGACACAAGAACACATCTATAAAACTAGGAATCAAAGATGATATAAACAGCGCATGATTGTTTTTGTGCTAATTGATGTTTGGGCTTTTCTAGAGTATCTAAGTGTAGGGGTTCAGGGTACAGCTAGGAGATCAGCTTGTTTTAATGGGTTCAACCTGAATAGGTTTATTCAAGTTAATTTTTAGTGTTAATTTGTATTTGCTATAAACACCCCTGTATATTTTTGGTCCGGGCACTGGCTCAATGAGTGTGTTAGGGTTAGAAATGAGAAGCATTTGGTCCAGTTTTGATTGGCTGGGTACAGAAGAATACATGGTATAACAAGATTTCAGTAATTATTTGTCTTTCACCGTATTACATCTTGCTTGATAATTTAGAAAAAAGGATTTTTTAGTTTTTTATGACGAATCTAGAATATAAAATGCTAAAAATTGTCAAAATTTACTGAAATGTATTTTTTAAAGTTTGGACTAGCTTAAATTGACTACCTTAAATTAGAATTGAATAGTTCAATATTGCAGATTCATAGAGATGTTGTATTGCTAAATATATTTCTGACAGGTTTAGCTCAATATTATATTAAAGGATGACAGTTAGATTTGCAAAAGAACTGTGTAATATCATTGTAAAACATGACACAACAAAATGTGTCTTTCCATAGCAATTTGTCTTTCCATTGTCCTTTTGGATCATCCTTAGTAATTATAAAAGAAAATAATATGATTTGAATTCTGTAGTTATAGAAATTATTTAAACAGATTTTTCATTCCGAACAACTCATAATATATGATGAATGCAAGTAAAAAGTCAATTCAAGGCATGAGACAAAATGTGATATGTTTCAGGAAAATGAGTCATAAGTCGCAAAAAATAGATTTTGAGATATCACCATATTTGAAAAGATGGGATTAAGCCGATTCCAATGATAGAAAACAGTCTAATAATCTTATAGGTATTTCTAGATTTTAAGTTTGATATTTTCGTTTTTTAAAAAAAGTTTCCAATATTTCTGGGGGTCAATAAACAGTAAAGTAACTAAATGTAGTCCATATGAGGACCTTTAAAACGAATCGATATATTACATAGATTGTCCTGAAATTTATATATATATAGAATTTTTATTCAGTAAATAAATCTAACAGAATTGGACGAATACATCTATGGATAGATCTTCCAGTAAGCCCGGAAACAAAGTTGGGAAATGAAAGTTTAAACAACAATTTGTCTTCGGTATTAGACACATTAATGAATTTGATACATCGATTGATATAACTATAAGTGATAACCCCCCAAAATCAGAACATTCCAATAATGTGATCTTGTGAATGAAATACTTTGAAAAATATCAATTTTGCAACTCATGACTCATTTTCTTGAAACACATCACAAATTTGTTTTTCCATAATTTTCTCTTTCCATCAGCTTATTGGTTCCACTTTTATTATTTAGAAAAAGAAGGTATCGTTTATGTAGTTCTTAGTGAACACTCAAAATGTCTATACTTATAGGAAACCCTTCTCCCTCCTCCTCTTTTAATTTCCCCAGTTTCTCCTCTTCCTTCTGCTGAGACTCCTCTCCTCTTTTTCTATACCTTTTCCTCTTCTACTTTTCCTCTCCCTGTCCAATAGACTTGGTCCGAATTGAGAAATCGCCATTGACCCACCGAGGGCAGAATGAAGGCTCACGGTCAATTAGGACCGGAACTGGGGCCAGAAACATTTGTTTACATTTTGTGTCATAGGGAGGTGTATGGACGTAGGGAGGACCCCCATTAAATGTCACTTTATCAATAGAAAAACATCTAATATAACCACCAAATTAGAGGATATAAAAGACAACATTATGCACATCAGTTAAAATATTGTTGGATACCATGTCAGCTTCAATAAATTCAATAAATTGGGTTCATTTAAATGGCTAAAATCAAGTCCACCTTACAGACTGACATGCCCATGAACCAAGTAACCTCGCTGGGCACGCTGCCCTGCACCCGGCCCCCGCACCTAGGCCGGGCCTTAGCTGTGGTCAGAGCCCCGCCCACACTCAGATAGGCCTCACCGCCTGTCTTAAATTAGTATCAGGTGTACATATTTCAAGCCAAATGGCCAATTCGAAAAAGCCCTATTGCTTCACATCTCTCCCCCCGCCCCAATCCCCACCTCTCACCTCCTCTTTTTCTTCCTCCTGCTCTTCCCTTCTTTAATCGCCCCACCACCTGTCCTGCCTCTTTTTTCCTTCTCCTGTTCCCCCTTTTAAAGTCCTCTCTTTTTTACCCTCCCACCTCAGTCGTCCTCTACTTTCTTTACTTCTTTTCTCCCCCTCCTTTCTTCTCCCCCCCCCCACCCCCCCCCACCCCCAGTTATTTCTCCTCTTCCTCAGTCTTGGGTTTGTCCGCAGAGAACTATCAGCAGGGGGAAGTTTCCTCCACCCTAATCCCTAACACAAACATGTATCAATTAGTCCCCGAATGCAAGTGGTGTCAGTATCAATTAGCAGGTGGTCCACTCATCTTTAAACTTTTTTTTAAATTGTGAAATATACTAACTAAATCGTTTTTGGAAGTATTCTCCTAGCCATGAGAACTATTCTCATCTTTATTTCATCAATGTGTGACGACTATGAGGAAAGATATTAAAGCTTTGTATTTGTGATGTGACTGAGTGGGTGGATTCTTATAAGGGAGAGAGAGAGGCTGGGTATTAAGAGAGGGAGACAAGATGATGAAACACATGGTTTTGGTTAGGTGTGACAGTGCACTCGGCCATGGTGCTGTAATGGCCTGTTATACATAATATACATTTGCCGAATGGTATTACATAATCGGCCCGTCAGAGCCGGCAAATATCGGTTGGGACCTACAGTGTCCTGTCCCTTTTCCACTTTCATCCCCTCTGGTCATCCTCATCCGCCCCAACCTCCACATGCTGTTCCCTTTCCTGTCAACTAGAATAATTTGAAAGGTGGTTAATCCCTTTCCTAGGCCTATTAGTCTCTAAAAGGTATATATGGGTCAGATTTTCAGAAAATGTACAATTCGCCGTCACCAATCTTCTCAAATAACCCACATTTCAGACGAAAATAAAGCTCAAAACTCAGTTCAACCTAACCAAACAGATCGCTAGAATCAATGCAATGCCGAATATACTCGAATTTACTTAGTATTGACCAAATTGCAGCCTAATTTAGCAGAATTTACCGAATGTGTAGAGCTGCCAATTGTACATTTTCTGAAAATCTGACCCATATAGATGCCCCTCCCCCCCCCCCCCCACACACACACACGTACAGACTCTACATGATCATAATGTGATGTGTCACATAAAAATAAGTCTTGAATCGCAAAATAGGACATTTTTCATTGTTTATTTTGGCAAGAACTACTTGTAGGGATGCTCTCTTTTGTAGGTGCAGCTGCTTAGTGCAGTTTGTCATATAGATACATGTACCAGATATCAAGATTACTGAATATACACATGTCTGTATTCTTAAGACATCCTAGGGAAATGTATTTTACTACTTTCCTAGCTTTATTAGTTATGTACCACCCAGAAATATTGCTAACATTTTTAATGGCATCTCAAAGTGCCCAGGACCGATCCTATGATGGTAACGAAGCTGGATCACCATGGGTGCTGATCTTGGGTCGCCGCCTGGAGGAATTGGCCAGAACTAGCATTCCTCCTCCTTTTTATGATGAAATATCATTACAGAAGTGGTTGTGGTAAAGAAAATACAAACATACACCTGAGCTGAAGCTCACTGCTCGTCCAAAACCACTAGATAATCATATTCAACTAGATCAGTGGTTTTAAAGATATTGCAGTGTTAATTAGTCTGAAAAATAACTAGCAGCCGATCAAAGTCCATGGTCATAGAGCAGCAGTTGGTTTGTTGGGGTTAAAGGTCACTGGAAGATACAGGGCGGTGATTGGTCAATCAAGCTGCAAATCAGTTAGTTTTCTTTCCACTCGGGTATGGGCCGTACCCTATCATGTCTGAATGGTGTCCACTGGGATTTGAAATTGGTAGAGACTTCTGACCCATTCATTACACTTATTCAAGAAAAATTAAAATTGTTTTACAAAAGTAGTGAAAAATATTGGGATTTTTTGAGTTTTTAATTCAAAATTTGCATCACAGATTTGTTGTTTTCAGAATAAAAATAACTGTGCATTCTATAAAAAAAAGAGGCATAGATTATTGGCCAAGTAATACTTTCTCCAAAACTGTTAACTTTACTTAAATTGAGTGAATATAAATAGCAAATTATATGAACTATGAAATTGAGGTACTGTAAAATGAGGCTCCCTTTAGGTGCTAATTGGTTATTTTGAGATACCAAACTTTGAAGTACTGTAATTCAAAAATGAGTACTGTGACCCGCTGATTTTCGTTCCATTTATATGACCAGAAACACTTCAAGAATACCAAAGTTTCAGAAAAAAAATGACACTTATTTTCATTTTCGCATTTGCCTTTAAAGTGGCTAAGATAGTTAAAACGAGTAGTCACAGACTCACATGAAACTTATTCAGTGTAACCATAAAGGATATGTGTGACAATATCTAAAGTATAGAGCACCAACATTGTTTCCTCATTCAATAATCATTGAATAAGTGTAATGAATAGACCAGATTTCAAATCACAGAATAGTAGCCGTCAAGTGGTGCCCCCACTCACTAAGTGAGAAGAGATGTAACTAGCTTTAACCTAGGAGTCTTATGAACGACCTTTGGTCGAGCCTGGCATTATGTAACTCCAGATGCCAGAACCCATCTGACACTTTGAATATCTGTATGGCGTGCAAAAACGTTTTTGCTCACTATCTTACCAAATATCTGATATAATATAAATGTTAGAGTTTTGCTATCCACAGGAGTTAGTTTGGTAGGGTAAGGTGCACCAAATACTAGAAAATAAAGTAGAAATTCCGTTACTCGATAATCTAGCCCTCAACAGTGAGAAGTGTCACTTTAAGTAATAGTACTACCATTATTAGGGGATTTGCATAGCCGCCATTTGAATCTTGATTCGCATGGAATTATGGGACTAATGGTACTGTATAAAAACGACAGAAAACATGCCATGTAATGCAGAACAATATTTTGATGTCATTTTTCACTTGGTAATAATGTATATCATTTCCTTCGCCCGCACTTTGTTTGTCCCAGGAATAAGTATTTCGCGGAGTTTCTCCAATTCCTCATTTTTCTGGAATATGAAAGGGAGAAAAGGGAATTATTTTTTTTTATAAAAATCTCTGTATTATTATTGCTATATTGCTGTTGATCACACTCATCTATACAGGAACTATTTCCGAGGTGCAATCCCTGCTAATCTTAGACAGAACATAATAGAAAATATTTTATTCTTTGGTCAATATTGTCGCAATTGTATTGTGCCAATATTTTTTTTGTATCGTTCCAATACAATTCTTATTGCTCCAACATTTGGTTCTATTGTTCCAATATTAAAGCAACCTGAATAGCATACCAGACTTTTTATTTTATTCAGAATCTTTACAAATAATATTAAATTTTGGTGACAAAACAAACAAATTTTCTAGACTCTCCCGCGACCTACCGCTTTTTTTTAAAAAGCCGCCACCGGCTCCTCTCTAAAATTGGAACAGTCGTACCCGTTATCACGGTCACACGTACAAAGTAGAAGAAAAGGGAATTGCTGCTGTCTCTGCCAACGAAATAAATCCTCATTCAGCTTTTTTACCTAGCTTACCCCTACCGTATTTTCTTAAGCATCGTAATTAACCAGGGATTCCTGGAACAATGTTGTCCATAAAAGAAGATATAAACAGATTTACCGCATTCGATCGGTGTAGTAGGGTTTGTATCGAGCGCCCATTGCCGCGTTATAGTTCCTGGGAAAGCCGCCGTAGCGGGACCGTACTTCAGTAGTCACATGAAATGACACCGGCGGCGCTGTACACTGCAACCGCTCCGCTCCGCACGCACAGACCAAAACAAATGGCAACGACCAACGGACAACGACCAACGGACTCAGATCGGTTTCTCCTTCCATCGGTTGTTTTCACGCTTAATCAACTATTCAACTCTGACACACACTAAGCACATTAACTGCTATTGGTACATGGATCAATCTGTCTGCACGAGGTAAGTTATCATTTATTCGATTGCCTTTGTACTGTTAACGATCGATTCACTTACAACACGCCCCTCTTCAAGACCCATTGGACTTGGTGGGTTTACAGGCTAGAAGCTGAACTCCCGTAAACTGCTTTCGTTTTTCTAGAGTTTAAAGTCATACTTTAGTGCCTATATATGCATATAGCTACTTATTCAGTGCCAACGTGTACACATTTCACAAGGTCGTACTTTCTTCTTTAATCAATAGTTCTGACGACTAGTTTGGGAGACTAGGCCGAACGGCCATGCAGTTGCCTTAGCCCGGGACGGGAAAGAAGCCACATACGTCTTTGGCGCCAAGGACCGAAAGTCAAGTCCTCGCCGAGGCACGGCTTGGCACTGATGTACTTGCACACTGAGTTCCACACTGAGTCGTAATTTGATGTTTCGACGTTCGCTTACAAATTCGTCACACTGTGCACAACGTACTAGGTCACTCATAACTTGCAGGTAATTTTTTCTGAGATCCTTTATTTCATTACTTGTAAAGGTGAACTTAAGCGTACGATCGGAGGTTGGCTTAAATACTTTATGTTCATATGAAGGGAGGTTTTTGTTCAGCTGAAGGGAGAGTCATTTTAGAAACGTGTATAAAGCTTTGGTACTCTCGTTATTGACAGGCTTGCTGCTAATTGTGTTAGGGCGCCTTTTATTGATTATTTAGCGATGTCAACTTTTATTATTTATAGAGGTCAACTTAAGCCTTTTTAGAAACGTGTTTTTAGAAACGTGTTTAAAGCTTTGGTACTCTCGTTAGTGACAGGCTAGAAACGTGTATAAAGCTTTGTTACTCACGTTATTGATAGGCTTGATTAAGGTAGATACATTTTATATATGTCCAGGTGAAGTTAGCTAGATTGTCAAACTTTCTGTCAAGATGAAGATAGATAAATTTGTAAAGGTTGTATACAGCTTTTAATTTAAGTTCAGATTAAGGTAGATAAATTTCAAAAGGTAAACTTTCTTTCAACTTTCTGTCAAGATAAAGATAGATAAATTTGTAAAGGTTGTATACAGCTTTTAATTTAAGTTCAGATTAAGGTAGATAAATTTCAAAAGGTAAACTTTCTTTCAAGATGAAGATAGATAAATTTGTAAAGGTTCTATACAGCTTATAATTTAAGTTCAGATTAAGGTAGATAAATTTCAAAAGTAGATAAATTTCAAAAGGTGGTAGATTAAGGTAGATAAATTTCAAAAGGTAAACTTTCTTTCAAGATGAAGATAGATAAATTTGTAAAGGTTGTATACAGCTTATAATTTAAGTTCAGATTAAGGTAGATAAATTTCAAAAGGTGGTAGACAGCTTTTGTACTCTACATCCGGAGGAACGTATGCTATGTGTCCACATGAAGGTAGCTAAATTGTTCAACTTTATGTTCAGATGAAGATAGATCAATTACAAAAGGTTGTATACAGCTTTTACGTCATGTTAAGATGAAGGTAAATAACTGTTTCCCGAGGAAGGTCGATAGCTTGTAAAAACTGTTCTAAACTTTTTTTACGATCTTCATTTACAGGCTAGCAGCATATTGACCAGGCTTAAACGACTGACGACAAGCGTTTACAGAGGGGAGTACAACCTACATCAGAAATGATAATATCCTCATTTACAAGCTAGTAGCGTATATACCAGCCTTCAACGACTGACGACAACTACGGCCGACATGAGTACGTCTGCCTTACTACGACAAATACGTTCTGCTGCAACCGGCGTTACAGTCTTAGAGAACATCAACAGTAATACGTTCGGGCAACACGGCCGAAAGGACAACCAACCGAGTACAAGACTTTGACATCGCCCACATTTATACAGTATGCCAGCCACCTGCTACCTTTACAGGTAAAGTAATTTTTATTCGAGAAACTTTTGGTGAGTTGATAAAAAAATTAGGAAATTATTATGGCACCCATTGACAAGTACACCAATCAATTCATTTCTTTATTTGAGAAACTTTGGTGAGTGCATAAGAAAATTATTATTATGACACCCATTTACTCTGTACAAAAATGGGCCACAGAAATAACCTTAGGGCATGAAATGTTAACCCAAACTCAACCACAGGGCACAAAATGTTACTATCAACTTAGAAGAAAAGCTGCCTTCGTAAATAAGTGTACTTACTTATTGTAAGTATTGTAAGTGTACTACTGACTTTTTGTTACCAGCTGTAGTAAAGACACCCGTAATTCAAGTAAGAAGGAGCAGCTATGAGCAACTATGTCACTTTCACGGGCAAATGGCATTAGCTGTTGTGATTATTGAATAATAATGGCTTTGATGTGTAAAAAAATTTCTACTCGCCGACTTTTATTTCTATTCTAAGTTCACACCTTATTACTTTGGTGTACGTACCTCCAGGTATTTTAATGTTCGGCGAAACTGTCATTAGGCATTGATAATTTCACTTGGGTACGCCACCGGTGGTACACAATTTAAACTCGCCAACTTATGTTATTCACATGCTCATGGTTCCATCTGCATGTATTTTGTATCTGTCAATAAGGTTTATTATTAGTAAACAATTTTATCTAGTTAATTGCATGTATCAAGGTGTTGACAGGACTGTCATCTTAAAATGTCATTATAGGCCTTGGCTAATTTCATTTTGAGGGTCGCATCGTTAGCTAATTTCTAGCGGTGACCAAGGACGGTTATTAGAATTGATTAGGACGTCATCTTATATGTGACTGGGTTTAGATGTTGATCGGCATTTACGTAAGGCAAATACATTAGTACACATGTTTCACACAACTTAAAATGACATGCTTATGTTAAAATGACATGCTTATGTTAATAACATTATCTATGGGTCACACACGATTATTATCATTAACAAGCAAAGCTTATTTACTAAGCAATAATGTCAGTGCCCCGTGTACATAAGTACGTCTAGGTACTATAAATAATGTTTTGCATACTAGTTAAAGACTAGGTGCGTTGCGGCTGAAGCTTACTATTGGGCAGTGGTCAATCGTTAATGTAACTGACTTTACACTTATACTACGCATTCGAACACGTTACAGTGGTCATTCGTTAATGTAACTGACTTTACACTTATACTACGCATTCGAACACGTTACAGTGGTCATTCGTTAATGTAACTGACTTTACACTTATACTACGCATTCGAACACGTTACAGTGGTCATTCGTTAATGTAACTGACTTTACACTTATACTACGCATTCCAACACGTTACAGTACAACCAAGTATATGCTGACTACTGCTTTAAATAACTGTATGGAACATGTATGGAAGATGTGGTATGACAGTGCCAGGTATTCCCTATATAATGACGCTTACTTGCCATCTCAGTACATGTTACAATATTGCAATACTACCGACGATACCTACACCTTAATAGTTTATATAATGTCTATACTTTGGTGGTCCGCTGGAGACAGGCTCAATGACAGGAATTATTATTTTTTTAACAAGTCATTCCAGTTTCAACACACTGACTCATGTGTTCATAAATAGTGGTGTGTGTGCACAACGAAATGTAGCACGCATTTTACTGATTTAAGCAAACCATTGGAGAATTTATTTCAGTGATTATACCCAAACATTAGTTCTTGTATATTCATATCATTAATGCTATTTGTAGGGTGACTATGATTGTGGTGCAGATAAACAAGTTACTGGTGGTCAGTCTTCAACGACATTGCAGTTGACATGCTACATGTCTGCAAAGTTTACTGGTGGTCAGTCTTCAACGACATTGCAGTTGACATGCTACATGTCTGCAAAGTAATAACGGCTTACATGGTAAGTTCCATCAATATGTACAGGCTCTCCCAACATATCAACATCCTGATAATGAAATACATGTGTACACAAGACCCAGCATTTAATTTAACAATGGTCTTAGTTTAATGGAAGTAACTGTAGTCGGGGTTACAGTAAAGGATTTATATGGCCAATCGACTGAATTACAAACGTAAATCAATACAAATGTTTTGCAAACGCCTTCCAAGTAACAGTATAACGTACTAATTCATTAAAACGAATAACTTCTAACATGCCACATAAATTGTTACAAGCTTAATACATACTACAACAAAGTCAGTAAATATTTTAAGACAGATTACTACACTATTGTACACATATCAAATGTTGACTTGCAGGCCGAATATGTTGGTTATTCTACAACACAAGTATACGCAGTACCTGCTAAATTTGTTAGCCAATCTTGTTACAAAGGTAAGGTTTTTGGATATTTTTTAACAGAATTGCGGGTAAAACACTGTAAAAGCGTATTTATTATATTATTTATTGTCAGGAGTAACTCCACGTGATACAAATGCAGGTTCCTATTTACAAAGTGCAGCTATGACACTGGCAGATTAAATTAGAAAGTAACTATTTTGTGGTCACTGATTAATTGTCAACTCTGTCGCTATTATGACTGGGCCTGACTTAAAGAAACTTTTTAAAAACACGAATATTCAGCAGTTTTTAATGATGTAGCATCTGTATATGCGAGTAAAATTAGTATTATCAATAAATAATCCTTGTAACAAAGTTGTCTTCATTGCAGCAACGAACACAGATGAATTAGTGCGACTATATACTGACGTACCACCAGGCAGCGAACATCACAACCATGACTACAACTTTTCATGCACGAGTGGCCCAGCCAGTGCACCGACTTGACTGAAATTAACAATCGTGAAGAGACAATTCCCTAGAGGTACTTTGTGGGCATGTCACATACATTCACACATAGAATTTTATGTCTGACCTATGAATATCGATGTTCATATTCGTCTAATATCTTCTTAACAACTATAGTGACAAAGTAAAAGTCGAATATTACACCTACTCCTACAATAAAAAAATATAAGTGAGTTATCTTCAGCCGATAATATTAGTATTTAAATGGCATTAGTGTTCATATTCGTCTAATATCTTCTTAACAACAATAGTGACAAAGTAAAAGTCGAATATTACACCTACTCCTACATTAAAATATAAGTGAGTTATCTTCAGCCGATAATATTAGTATTTAAATGGCATTAGTATATCTTTAATTATATAAGTTAATTATAATGTACGGGTCAGGATTCAAGACTGACGTATTAATTTAGTTATTATGTTTAAAAGTTATTTGTCATATGGTTACCAGTCATTAGAACTGTAGGTATTATGCCATGGTTACTTTGTAAAGGGTCTACACAGTTTTATACATAGGGTGATTCATATATTGCAGAATTACGGGGACAAACGTAAGATGGATGATGGTGATGAACTCGACTACACCATGTGCGTTGTTTGCCACCGTAATGGTACGGTTGACTACCCACTGGATCTTCAAGTACCTCCAGAAGACACAGTCAGGAGGCATTTCGGCGACCACCTACATGTACACCACCAACGATCTCTTTTATGTAATTTGTGTGCAATATATGTTAACCGAGACACTGATATAAACAGAAAAAATGCTTGGAATTATGGTTGGCCTGCAGTGATATGGTCGTTTATTTCAGGGGCTACTCAGTGTGACCCACATTTGTTAGTTTCCATGTTGCCCGATTCTCTTAGAAACATGTGGACTGATGCTGAAGATGACATTGCCTTAAATTTCCGATTATTGTGGAATACTACTGCATCATTTTGCGATGCTACGTCCAGCATAGGTAAATTCCAAAATATTCTTGATGGTGGCACTATTAAGGACATTGTCTCTATGGTTTCGGGGCACTGTTTCCCTCAGGTACGTTGTCCTTTGGGATGTACAATTTTTGTAGATGATGTGTTATGGGCAAGGGCAGAGTATATACAACTACATCACTTCCTATCTCATAAGTTACAATCGTTCACAGCATTTGGTGCAGACAGTTCCTATTTCAATGCGGTCAGACAAGACTGGTTGGAGAAGCACAAGTCTTTGAAGTGGGAAGTAGGACCTACTCTAGTCGTACACAAAGAACTAGGACTGTGTGCTATTACATGCCCCAAATCAAAACATGCATCACTGGCATCGCAGTATGTACATGTACCACAGCACCCTGTTCTTGACCACACACCGACTGAACATCCTGAACAACAGGCTCCCGTGACAGTTACACCGAACTATATTAGGGCTGGCCGACCTTCCTTCTACAATGCATCATACCCGGTTGCCAAACAAGTTGGATCTTCTGCAGGTCTTTCAACATTTCGACTTGCTCAACGTAGAACAACCAAGATCTGGACTGACAGGGATGCCGCCAGTGCAGGATTGACTCTCGAAAACAGGTCTGACATACTGCACTCAGTGATCAACACCGAACTGCTGGGTCCCGAATATGCAAGACGAACTATGGCATTTTGGGATGCTGCAAAGGTCGACTTCAACCAGGACAAGGTGCTTTCTTGTGCGTCCAACGCAACGTGCATTCTAATGGCGGATGCTACTGACATGCATGACATTTTTAATCACAGAAACTCACAGCTGCAGGAAGGTCCTCAACCACAACAGGCAAAGAATCGTAACACCTTGGCTGACTTTTTTCCCGTGGTTCACTCAGCCGACAGAAAAGGACATAAACCGTTTCATGTTACATGCGTTCGGGAACCGTTGCCCATTGACAACTATGCCGCTGGCGCGACAATACACGGTTTAGGACAGCTTCTTATGCATTCCCGAGCATTGCATCGTCGGTTCCTGGAGGCAGTTTGGCGACCAAACAGCCCACAATACATTCAGGAAATACAACAATTTTGTATGAATTTGTTTAGCAAAAAACACACGACGAACAACCAATTGCTACTGTTAGAAGACAGGATACATACTGCCCTCAGAATAAATGGACAGCGACGGCAGCAAATAACAGAGAGGACCTTGGGACAATTCTTCAATTTCATAGACGTCGGCATTAGTGTACACGAAGTCTATGCACACGAGGTGGTTGACGCAATCAGTGACATTGAAGAGCACATTGCACTGATTGTAATTAGAGATAGGAGGATGCCACCGTTTCAAGACTTTGAAAGGCTACATGGCAACACATGGAACGCAATGGTAGGCCTGAATTTCAGATGTCCACTAGCAGTTAGTTACTCGGCCAACAGTACTTTTCGGTGGGATCGCGAATGGGAATGGCAACACTTCCAGACACACCAGGGGATGGGTCAAAATGATGCCCATCGACTGCTTATACTACAGAGGCACAATGGTCAGGTAGAGATTCGTAGGAATCAGGCTATCTCTTGGTGTGGGGGACAGACGAAAATCCGCTGCCAGGACCATCAAGATAAGTTCTTGATACGGGAAGGAACCCACTCGCCGCACTTATGCTGCTACCAACGATGTCAGACACCAATACGATGGCGATGCCCGCATGGCTTCCCCTTAAGACAATGTCATGTTGGTTTGTGCATGCGTCACGAGAAAGAAGTCCGTAGAGAAGACAACGTTACCTACATTCGACTCCGAGAAGACCTACATGTACCACCTCCTCCAGTGGCACAGCAGGAAGAGCCGCAGGTACTCGAAGGCCTACCTGATCAAGACATAGAGGAACACATCGAAATACAACACCAGGAACAGATAAACGACGATTCTGAAGATGAACAGTCTGATGCCGAGGACCAGGAGGAAAGACACATTGCTTTCGGACCTATTGTAGCAGGCGACGACAGTGACGCAGCTTCACTACCAAAACAAAGTATGTGCGACCTCACACCACTTTATATGCATGAAGGTACCGATTCACTACCAGGTCACTTCTTTTTGAATGATCATCTGAGAACCATGGTTAGAACATCATTTGCAAAACAACCAACGGTGCAGTGTCAGCGAATACTTCAACATATTTGTTCTGTAACACCCGACACTGTGGTACCCATGCTGTACCCAGAAGCTATCCTCTTCCCTACCATCTTCTGGCGCGAGGAAGACAACACTGTACTTGGAGCGCTACCAATTACTGCATACAGCAATACACAGGGCCGTAGGAAGACTGGGTCACTTGCTTCATTAAAGGACCATATCATGGTGCGGATCTATGATGATACACTATTAACATCGCATAGTGAAGAGTACATGCATTGGTCATTTGATCTTTTAGTGAACATCCATCTAAACCATAACTCAGCTGCGGTTGTTGTGAAGAAAGGTCTGGAGCACTTAAGACAGTCCCACGATGGCTCGACCTTCTCCGGCCGTGAGAGCCTGCTAATGTTTGATGAGGTCGACTCCCGTCGTCAGGTCCAGAGACTGGCTTCTCTAATGCGCGACATAGAGGGGTTCGATTACTTTTTTACGACCACTTGCAATGACCGTAGGACATTTGGCGTGAAAGAGATTCGATTAGCGATTGAGGATATTTACGGAAAGGAAGGTCCCGACATGGCACTCGCATTGAGAAGTTACTGCAGCATCCTCTGTCGTGCATGGGAACGCACAATGCGCTATTTTCTGCACTGGGTTCAGCACAGCCCCGATGAACCATGTGGAAATGTCGTCTCTTTATGGGCTCGTTACGAGTTTCAATCAGCAGGATCGCTTGGAAACAAGCCGCACATACACGGCTTCTTGAAGATAAGTGGGAATGATAAAGAGGCCAATCTTAAGCGCATTCGTTGCACCTTTGAAGGGATGTTCAACGCTGATGTTGCCACTGACTATGATTCGTTACTGGGGAAGGACATCATAGACGATCATCATGATTATGCAGACTTGCGGGACTTGTGCTCTTCTTTACATGTACATGACTGCTCAAGAGCCAATGAACGCTGCCAGAAGAGAACCCACGATGGCGACATGGTTTGTCGCGTTCAGAAACATCCACCTTCATTCGACTACGGTTTCACTGGAACGCAAAGGATGTACGATGATGACGTACTTACCATTTTTCACGAGATGGGATTGGCAGAAAGGCAAGTCAATGGTGAACTCATTCTTGATCCTCGATTTATTGGTGGTCGCTATACGTACCCTGCAGAACCTGGGCTAACATTTCTCCCGACTATACCGTCCCTCTTTGCAACCCTACAGTCTTGCACCAACGTACAAGCAGTGGACACAAGATTCCAGGTTGCATATGTCTGCAAGTACGCGGCCGGTATTGAAGAACACCGCGATGCGCAATTCAACAAAACCAAAGACAAAGACACAGTTAATGTCGAGTATGACCCCCTGAAGAATTTGAAAATTAGCAGCCAGGCCAACTTTTACAAAGGCGACAAGAACAAAGCTTTGGCACGGGAAATTGGACTTGCCGAGATGAGTTGGTTCGCTCTTGGCTTACCATTTATCATTTCCAACGACCAGTATACCCATGTGTCGTCCTTTGCCCCCGAATATCGGGCTGCTGTAACCAAGCGCAAACAAGGCCACCAAGTAGTACCAGGTGGAGGTGAACAACCCAGGCCCATTGCGACGCGGCAACAACTACCAGTGTGGCGTCAGTTCACTCCCAACCAGCAGGTGGTGATACATCAATACAATGACAATGTCTACCACCTGGACACGACTTGGACCTTTTCGGTGCGTCCTCCAGAACTTATGGCATTCCATTATATGGAGGGCTATCACAAATGGTTCATCAGAAAGCAAGCTCGTACTCGCGATGATCTAGAGGCCAACATTTCAAGATCACCATGGATCGATGGTACAGGTCACAGAATTTACATCCGCAAACGCTATGTCCCCGACGCAGTGGCTTACTTTGAGAATCTTCTGCATCATGAGGAACCTCCTGATCACATAGTAGAACTGTACTACAACGTTTTCCAACCAATTCTGCAGGACAACGACAGGGAATTGCACACGGACCTATTTTTACGATTTGTCGACGTATTGGCAACCCAGCGGAACGTTGTTGTGTTCCCCTCAGTGACTCCGTTCCAATTTCAACGCTTTCTGGTACATATGCTACTCTCCAAGGGGGCCTTTGAGACGGAGGTTGATCTGTATACTGCACCAGATTTGCAAACTGCTATGGTTAACGCGAAACTAATACCCAACAACAATCCGACAAGGGAACAACAAATGGAAGTCGTACGCAGTTATGTTCTGAATGAGCTTATGTGGTTGCCTATCGGGAACAGACAATTCCACAAAATTGTAAAATTCTTACCTAGTGCATTCTTGGCCTTCTTCAATGACAACGCCATATTATATGATGCAATGCCACTAGCCACTGACATGGCCATCTCCATTCGGGCCACAGAGAAATTAGCAGAGATGGAAGGGCAGTACCGAGCCAATGCTATTAATGTTCTTAGTGCCCAGGGCTTTCCTAATTTTCCAGACATCGAAGAACTGCGTAGAGGGAACGACGTCAGGTACCAGCCGACTGTGGGGAGAGCTCCAGGACAAACGGACCGTTCATTCGCAGAGCAGCAGCTGGCACTGCAGGCCTTAGTTGCAGCAATTGATGCATTACGTCAGCCCGTGCAGCAGTACGTGAAATTTCCACTGTTAGTAGGTCCTCCAGGCTCAGGCAAAACTTACCTCTTACTTATGGCATTTACCTATGCACTGACATGTGGCTACCGCTGTATGCTGACCTGCCTGACAGCAGAACGGGCGCAGGTCCTCGGTGGCTCACACATACATACGTTGTTTGCAATGCCCGTCGTGGAAAATGGACTACACACCATAAACAACCTTGCTGAGATGAGTCTCGCACGCTTGGCTCGAGACAACCTAAAATCGGAATTATTGCGACGCATTCAGGTCCTGGTGGTAGAAGAGATAGGCTTAATTTCAGCTGAGACTTTTGCCATCATGGACCTGATTCTTAGAAGACTGAGGAACTCACCCGTTCCTTTTGGGGGCATTCTCTTGATGGCCTCCGGGGACCCATTGCAGTTACCGCCTGTTCAAGGAATGTCAATCTGGACCAGCTGCCACTTACTTACCACCTTCCGAGTTCTAATGTGCAGTCAGTATGTAAGGTGCGCGCAAGATCCCCAACTGAGACGACTGATGTTCGCATTAACCATGTTACCGAAGCGGAGGTGACTGAGTTTGTGGACATATTTACACAAAGATGTGGCCCTAACTTTGTGACAAGATGGGAACAGGTCCCCCCTCATGCCCTCCGAGTACTATCCACGAAACAGGCCGTAGAAGGAGCGGTACAGTTACACATCAGACAAAAATCAGGAGACCCAACTGTTGTGTCATTGACTGCTACTGCAGTTGACGAGGTAGAGTCAGTGGCCGGTAATTGGACTCCAGCAAATCAGGCAGCTGTGAGAGCACTAACTCGGAACTGCACGGAACCGGCAAACATATTTCTACATGAAGGAGCTCTCATGCGGCTCACGTTCAACAACGCTGGCGGACCAAACTGCCCACGGTTTTCTCAAGGGCAACTCTGTCTTATTCGAACACTCCCAGACATGGGCCAAAACAACCGAGTGGTGACAATACAACATCGAATGAGAGTGACCCTTATCCCTCCAGGACAACGATTTCGTGAAGGCCATGCAATGAGGGACGAATGGCCAACTTTCGATCTCCAGCCAAGACTTACACCAACAACTGTAGTAGGTCAGGGCTCTACCAAAGGAAGACGCCTACAGTGGCCGCTGCAGTATTATGTGGCGTCCACGATTCATAAGATCATAGGCGAGACCTGCCCCCAAATAGCTACCCAAATCGGCAATGAAGCGTCCATGTATAAGATTTGGGACAGGAGTATGCTCCTTGTACTCATCAGCCGCGTCAGAAATTTAAATGACATTACATTTGTAGGTAGCCTCCGAGAGAGCATCACTGCCATCAGTAACCTCTTACGCACTTCTTCCACCTTCATTGACAATGTACAGCGTAGTCTTCAACAACTTGACTCGTTACATGAACCAGGACGCGTTGTTCATACTGCTTTCGTTCAACTCAGACAGGAAATACCCGAGAATGAGATGGGTTACGTATACATGTTAGCCAGCACCAGGGATTGGAAGGCCGCTTATGTCGGAGAAACTGGTAATATTAGACGTCGGTTATGCGTGCACAACACCGGAAACGGAGCAAACTTCACCAGAGATGTCCAACTTCGTCCTTGGTGCTTGTATGCAATGATTATAGGCTTCCCCGGTCAAGCAGGCAGCCAGGAAAACAAAGACGCCCGACGATTGTTAGAACATTTATGGCATGTCGCAATGGCACGAATTCCACCAATTGATAAAAACACAACATCCATCTACCAAGCAGGATTGGAAGTGTTTCAACAGTTCAAACGAGACAGACAGCTGCCTGAATTGCGTTGGCTGCAGTGTGGTCGATTAGTCAACGAGATTCAATGAACATCAGTAACACCTCTAAAGGCAGTGGCATCTCTAAAGGCAGTGGTCTTAAACAGTGTAATGACAGTGCCCTGGAACAGAACATCAAGCCCCGCCTTTTAATTTGACTAAATTGACATAGATTGTGGACATGAACGTGTCTGACACCAGTGGGATAAATCGAAAATTTTTTCCATAAAAATAGTGGTACTCAAGATATGACACTGGCACCCATGCATACATATAGAAGTGATTTTTCTGCCTTATAATGATGTTATTCATACTTTACTCATGCGATGGATACGGTTAGCCCAAACTACACCATTTAGCCATAGAGTAATGTCCGTCTTTTTACGCTAGTGCCACCATTGAGAACATATTAAGGTCCATTACTGCATTGATATTACTGATGTTTGTTTGGGTAATGTTGACAGAGCGACCAAAGATATTACTGCAATATAATAATTAGGTCGACAATATTGGTTATTCTTGCCCTATACCGTTATTGATACAACAGTGTACAAATAAGTACTCCTTGCTTACACGTTAAAACCCCACATTTAACAGGTATTGCACACATGTATCATTCCCATGTCGCCAAAGTATCAGATACTTGCACATTGTTGCTTAGACACCACGTGTCAGGAAATCGCAGGATGTCGCACGGTGCAAAATGCTCACACAAGTACAGTGTTAGAATGAAGTAGCAGGGACTTATTGCTGTACATGATAAATTCAATCATGTATAAACCGGTGATGATTATTAAATTTAATATTGAATGTCATAAGTACAGGTGATGCTGTTTAAAACATTTATTATGCGCACAGGATGTCAGCAGTACATTACTTTGTCTTAATTAACCGTGCATGATAAATTAAATTATGTACAAAGGTAGATGGTCGTTGTGAATGATATTAAAGGTCATAAGTACAGGTGATGCTGTTTAAAACATTTCGTATGGGCCCATGATATCAACATGGAAAATTTTGAATCGCATTGAAAGGTAATATCTTGTATTATGTTGCGTAATATAACCATGCAAGCTAAATCAAATGATTTACTAAAAGGTGCTATGCATATGTACAGTATTGAATGACACAAGTACAGGTGATCCTTTTGGAAAAACATTGATTAGGGCTAACGATATCAGAATACAAAGTTGTTGACCGCAGTGCATAGTAATATATTGTATTCTGTTGGGTACCATAACCGTGCCTGATAAATTATAGGATGTACTAAAGGATGATGCTTATGTAAAATCATATTCAATGTTACAAGTTCAGGTAATGAGGTTGAAAACTGGTAATATTGGATCCGGATATCAAACATGTAAAGTTGTGAAATTCAGTACTTAGTACTATATAATGTATTCGGTTGAGAACCATACTTGCGCTTTGACTCATGACGCAAGTTACTGATATGTTAAAGCGTCTATAACCAAGGCAACCATGGCCAGAGTATATACAACAATGGAAAAGAACGTAGCGCAAAAGTTACAAGTCTGGGCTTCAATCGTGACACTCAACAAATGTATTGTACTGTATTGTAAGTTAACTTATTGATGGGTGCATAATGGAGTTTCGGTCACTCACTTTGGGGTGTTACGAACAGTAATTTAATGTGTCCGCGGAGGCAATGTTTATAACATCATGCAAATGTCATCGGACTTACTTGCCAATCAGGACGGTGTTTATATACATATCCCATGATTAATTCATGGAATAAAAGGAAGTCAGGGTGAATTGCGGTATTAATCATAAAGGGCATGGTATGACTGCGTAGGTATTAACATATACATACCAGCTAAACGACTCTATGAGTGTATGCCTGATTACAATGTTTGATGCCACGGATTAAAGTCCGCTGATACTTACCCAAAGTTAATTTGAAAGCCAATTAGTGTATGTGAGGCCGGTTACAACGAATCATATCAAATAACCGTATTTATATGTGCATAAGGTACATATTCACTTTGTTAACGCAAAAGTCATTCACTTGGAGGTCAATTGTACTTACAATAAACTACATGTACTCATAATAATGTTATAAAGAATAAATTTATTTGTCTTATAATATTGCGTTGTTGGAAAAATAAATTACGATCTGATTTCCCAGACACAGTATTGACTATTAACAAGAATAATTTCTTTGAAGAACAAACTTTTATAGCAAACGCCATAATTTCGTTTTGGCCCTTATCAAATTCTTCAAATCGGCCACTATTTGCTGTACTTAGTCCTTTCTGGAAGAACGTAACAACTCATTATTGAGCATTATATTCACCTGTCCAAAAAAAAATTTTAGATCAAACACAAAAAGTCAAACTTGACCGTGCTTTTCTGACCTCTTGATTATCTCACGCAAAAAAAGTTATCGATTTCAGGACGTACTCAGATGCCTCACAGCTTAGAAACGGAAGAGCAGTTGTAACTGCGGACAGAAACGTAAAGACATTACCCATTCGACATTACTTAATACTCAAAAACATTTTCCAAATTAATTTTTATTTGGAGGGCGCCACATGTGCCGACGCACACGAGTGGCGACCGGCACGTTAACATTCCCAGACCGGTTTTCCCTTCCGCCACCTGGCGAGCAACGTCTGTTGACCTTGGTCAAGAACTATTCCCGAGGATACGCCTAACCTTAGGGACAGGAATTCACTATTACAAATTATTTTTTAGACTCTCTAAACTCGACAATAAATATACTATTATACTGATTACAAAAATGGCTTTAAGGGAAGTTCGAACCAATTTCAGAATGACTTTCTTGAGTTAAGAACGGGCTGAATCATAAGTTAATTATCTGACTGCAATTGAAAGGGGATTAACGGGTACCTGATTATTTACTCAGTACGTATTCACTTCAACAGAGTATTAATGGTTAAGCGAAGCTCAAGAAACGAACACAAGGCAAAATTTCACAGAAAATAGTATTTTATTAACTAAATCAAGTAACATATGAACACATTTAGGCAAGACAGTACATGGACAAAATCTTGGAAAGCATAGCAGCAAGTCGGTTCAATTATACGCACCATTCACATACAAAAACCATGTCCATAACTCCTGCACGTACAGCAATAACGCATTATATAACACTTTGAAAACAGGACACAAACCATAGTAACAGTAATACATAAGAATTACCGCGGTTTTCATTGCAATCAGTTGGCGATGACCGGAATTAAGTCAACAGTCCTAGTTAACATATCAATGAAGGAATTAGTTCCATGTACTTGGAATCCAAAAATTGACTAATTATTGGGGAGCGCCCAATGAACAAAAAAGGTATCAACTGATGTTAACAATTACAAAGTAGGTGCGAAATATTTGTATAAGGCACAAAACTGACCACTTTCAAACATAAAATTATGCTACCGCTATTAAAATGTACTAAATAATTATAGAGGAAGTGTAATCAGATCCAAAGCAAATAATTGGCCACCCATATACGCACGATCAGAAAGTAAATTTAAAAAGAGCTAACAAATTCTACACATAGGCACATGACAAGAACCGGCGGCCAAACGATGGCGGCCAAAAGAAATATTAATAACAAAATGTCTACTGCTACAGTTTCTAACGTTTCGCGTAGTTCGCTATCAAAGGTAAATACATCGGCGAAATAGAACACTATCAATCAAGCACTGCTACCTACATTTAGGCTACAAAATACATAATGTTAAAGTCATGCATGCATTAACATATTTCACAAGGTTACCATACATGGGTTTCTTCGTTGGCCACACAAACGTAAT
Organism: Sthenelais limicola; assembly: GCA_942159475.1. Taxonomy (NCBI): domain Eukaryota; kingdom Metazoa; phylum Annelida; class Polychaeta; order Phyllodocida; family Sigalionidae; genus Sthenelais; species Sthenelais limicola. The sequence goes on from OW804102.1 coordinate 51,573,016, forward strand.
GACACTGTATATGTCATTCAACGTCGACAAAGGGGTACCTGAGTGTGACTAGTTTCACTAGGTCAACAATTCCGATATTACAAAACGGAGCACCACTAACAAGTACATCATTATATTATGTGACTATGGCATGTTGGAACTGAAACCAGCAGACACCAACTAGCACCACCAATACTGTGCGGTTTAAGGCAATTTGATCACAGGAATATGTCCCTAGATACAGAACCAGTCGACAAATGAGTATACTGTTCGGTAGGATGCAGCACCAAAATGACAAACAATACTGTTGTGTTTAAGGCTATGGGATTACACATTCGCTACATCCAGGAAAGCAGTGTTAAATGGCCACGCAGTTATCAACCTGTGATAACACAAGTCATTCAGTTATACGTCAGATCATAATAACATATGGAGCATACTAGGACAGAAATTCTGATGCTTTTCCCTAACGTAGGAAAAAAACGTATTACAACAAATAAGTTGCAATTGAGCACGGCGAATTAGTTTAAATGAGTATCTTCTCCAGACAAACGAACAGAGATCCATCACAATCACTAAAAGGTCACGTATGGATTACGCAATGCTGCCATGTAATAGTCACCCCAAAAAACAGTACCATTTCAGACGTAGAAAAACAGTTTCACTGAATGACTGGAATTAAAAATGTACCCGATTGGAATAGCAACTCGGTAATAATTCACCTATCGGCGATTTAGGACTTAATGAACCAAAAAGTTGAAAAGTAGCTATTGGACGGTGGTCATGAGATCCTTAATTAGAGCTGATTTACGCTTTAGAAGCAGATCACGTGAATACGCTAAACAGTTCTAAGGGTCGGGAACTACCGGGATGCGGTTGTCGATGGCATCGGCAACTTGGGGCACGGGCACAATCTCCTCAGCAGGCCTCAGAGGATGGTAGTCTGGAACAGCACCCATCGGTTCCATAAATGTGAGATGGAATTTTGAACCCTTCGCGACCTCACTACCTGCCGATGCTGCGCTTTTAAACCAGCCTGCTACTTTCCAGAAAACTCCCCCGTCATTGTGTGCAGCCAGCGTGTCTCTCACATGTGTTCTAAGGTCGTCCACATTAACCTGAGGCGAAGACTTGCGAGGCTGTAAACAAATATAAGAATACCATGTTTACAAATGTGTATATAGTGTGACAGCAACTGAAATATATTGAAATATAATCCGTACAAGTACTTTACGAACTATGACATATGTTCTATTACTTAATAATAAGGAGTGCATATATATTGCTTTAGGACAATCAGTGGCACGATTTATGACACACAATGCTTTGAGGCCTGGGCAACAAAATATTTACACTTGTGGAATTATTTAAAAGAGATTACTTACACCAAAAAAGGCAGCATCAAGGAAGACCTTTGCTAGTCGACGAGACCAAACGAAGCTCTCTTCTATATTTAATGTTTCACAAGAAACAACGGCAGTCATAACAAGGACAGCAGCCCCACTACCTTCAAGGCCATAGCAGTGGCGATCCTCGTCGTGGCTCCCATCACAGGCATCAGCGGGGCATGAGTAAGCAACGTCGACGAATTCCAGTTCCAGATCATCGACCAGGCCATAGATCGGGTACACATTGCCGTCGGCGGCAGCTTCAGGTAGATATGGCGCCAAAGGGGAAACAGCCGGCGTGATGATAGGGAGAAGAGGTGATTGGGCGATGACAAGCGGAACACCATACATGTCATCCTTGGCTGATCTAGGCTCATATATGAGTACCGTGGCCCCGAGCCACGTAACACCCACCGCCCGCATTAGGTTCGCCGAGTCTTTCAGGGAAGCACTCTTGATGTAGAATAGCTCGCCCCGGTGTACTTCTCTGGAATTATACAAAGGTAGGACTTAAGACAGACAAATAAGATGGAAACATTCAATTAATACATAAAAGTCCGGAATTACTTGGCCTCGATTAGACACATCTGAGCGCAACATTGACCTAGATTGTACACATATAAGGGGAAAAAAATAAAAACTTCCTCACATAAAAATCCAATAACCAGCAAATATGGATTTAAAAAAAAATATATATAAACAGTACTCATACAAAGGGGATACTCGAAATGACAGGATTCAATTTGCCATCGAACGCATTAGGTATGAGTACTTTAGGAGCAAGTTTTCAGCCACATGTGACCTCACGTACAGACCACCTGTACCTGACAAATACCATATCAGTCCTAACAGGTTGGCCAATACAGGCAACCCTATTTCATATGCTGCTTAGCAACAGTGGATACGAATATTAAAATGTGGACAACAGCACACCCATCGGTAGAAAGAGAGTTCACCAATGAGAACAGTTACTTAAACAAAAGAACTATTGACAAAAAAAACAATGAGGAATAATTATTGCACTGTCTCTCTAATTGGAGAAAGGATATGTTTGTGCTAACTAATTATTTAACATAACTGGTATACGTAGTGTGAACCAAATACCCATTTACACATAACATTTAAATTACACCCACCGGATAAGAAAGAGACGGTCGTACGCGACCTCCACTTTTTGAGCCTTACGACCGTCCGGTCCACGCGGTATCCGCTTCCAGCCACCCTTCTTGGCCTTGACCACCTGACCAATTAAATAGGTGTCGTTGCGGCCACGCTGGCCAAGGATACCACCCAGTGTTATCATGTCTGTACCAGCACGCATGGCGTAAAGGCGGGCGGCCTGGAATTCGCCCTGGCACACCAAGGAAGATACTCGACTGGCCATACCCTGCAAAACAAGTACATAACATTAGATGTTACGACAAACAAATGTGAAACAAAAATATACATATTTGATTGGCACACGACAGAACGAGAGCATAACGAGAGGCGAAAAAAAATAAGAACCTACGTTATTTAATATCGTCAATAAGTGCAAAAATAGTGCAGGAGTAATAACTAAATAATAATGTGGCAACATGCAATTGTAATTAACAGAAGGAGGACCGAAAACAGCCAATTTCAACACAAAGTAAAGACATAAGTTCTAACGAATTTTGTCAAATGTCGGCAGGTAAAAATTAATAACATTATACTAATGTCAGATGGGTACTCGTGCATTCAGGTTAGCGAGTTAGTAACCATCGCACTGAGACTTGTACACAATAGCCACTACACGGCAGAGACCTGGCAGCGTCAACTCAACTGATGACAGTATGTGAGCGTGTCAACCGGATAAGTTAACAGAATCTGAGCAATAACACATACCGAATCATAACAATAACAACTATGTGTCCGACATGGGGAACTAACGCAAGACGGCGGAGAGCAGGCAGCGTCACCTTAACGGAGGCAGTAGTCCTATGTGAGCATGTCTACCGGATAAGTTATCCGAAACAGACTACTACCACCGGATCGCTAAACTACAAGTGTACGCCCAAAGTTATCCGATTCCTATCGATAAAAACGTAAAGTCCAAAATGCCCGAGTAACACATAGCAATAATTTAGCGGACAGTGGCAGGTGACTCGTTGTATTGCTCCAAAGCAGTGTGAGAAATTATTCGCTGAGGGCAGATGAAACAGTCAGACTACAAGAATGTGACTAGCCTGGATGTCGCCACGCCTAACGGATAAGTTATCCGAAAGTACCACTGATGCATGCAAGAACAACAAACAGTGGCTACAGGGATAATAGTAGGATGAAAACGTAAAAAACACAGCATGCACGATTGCACGACTAACAATTTGTTTTGTAGAGGGAATCCCAGTATAAATCAGACTACAAGAATGTGACTAGCCTGGATGTCGCCACGCCTAACGGATAAGTTATCCGAAAGTACCACTGATGCATGCAAGAACAACAAACAGTGGCTACAGGGATAATAGTAGGATGAAAACGTAAAAAACACAGCATGCACGATTGCACGACTAACAATTTGTTTTGTAGAGGGAATCCCAGTATAAATGAACATTGCGTTTGATGGGCATTGCATGTTCATGATCGCAACGTAAACACTGGCGCCATCCGGCCACGGCATTACAATGATTCGAGTTGAAATAGCCTAGTACCGCAACGTTTGATTGTAACAAAGCGTATTTGTAAGAATTGTCAACTACACCGATTTGGAACAGTTTAAGAAACACGTAGCAACATTTAAACGATTGTATACAATTAACACACAGACCAGACGGTTCAGGTTTCAAATCACACGGTAGTCGTACACCAGGCCAACGCGCCAACCCACCCCGCACCGAAAGCATTAGGTAAATTTGAACCACCAAAACATGCCGCGATTGCCTGTAGTTCCACACTAAGACACAGATAAAACAGTTGGTGAACAAAGTCGAACATATAATACGGACATGCAGGCCTGATTAACGAAAAAACTTACTTGATTTAGGATGGCAGAGTGTAGAAGAATGTAGAGTGTAGGTAGAAGAATGTAGTTGTTGTTGCTCGATCGGTCTCGCGTCGCAGAATGAAATCAGTGGAGAGTGCACGGAGCACGCCTGGTGGCAGCCAGCGGAAGTAGCTAAAATAAAGGTCTCACAACGGTAGACTTGGCCATAATGAACTATCGCGTACAACTAAACACACATAGGCTATTAAAACGCAGACAAAAGCATATCAGAACTATAACAAATATTATAAAAAATAGCGCTGACTAACAGACGATGATATAGGTTCACAGGCCTTCAGAGCACGAAATAGGGGGAAATACTACCATACACGAACCTAACTGGTGTTACGTGTTACGGTAGATGGCGCCAGAAGCTGATACTTCATAATTCCCGCCACACATTGACAGAGTACAGAGGGTTTGAGGGGAGGGTTAATGACAAGCCTGCGAGAGCGAATTGCATCAACATAACGATATGGCGTAATGTGCGGGTGAGCACCGAATGATCTGCAAAAGAAATAATATTACACGTACGAGTTCAGCATGAAAACATATACGTAACAATGAGAGGACCCATGACCCACAAAAAAAAAATAAAAACAAAATAGGACCTAAGCCAACGGCTAACTGCTAGGCGGTATACTTCTGGATTTTTCTTTTTGGTCTGTATTAGCACTACGTTGTAGAATAGTAATTTACTTTGATAATTCCATAATTAATGTATCAAATGTAGATCTTAATACATTTCTAATCATGTATAATATGTACATGTTCATTGTATGACGGCCTACCTTGGTACACAAGCAGAGGAAAGTACTATGTACTATGTACAAAGGTACTACACAACAGTAAAAGCTGTATTCTCAGCTATTATGACAAAATAAATCCTTTCAGATTTACTCATATTATGACTTATAGGACTGTCTTTATCAACATTCTGCTGCTGTTATATGTTGAATGAAGAATTTGAAGTCGAATAGGCCAAGAGAAAACAGGTGCCTTTGAGCGATAATAAGGGTAATAAGGGTTGTAAAAAAGCAGCTTGGTGGGTACCCAAAATGTCAATTGGGACATATGAAGCTCTCTAGCAAAAACAACAGACTGAATCCTCCAGAATTTTGGTCATAGGACTTTTAGGTTATTTCGAAAAGAAACAAACTAACATAAGATTTTTTTTAGTTTTTGACCAACATTAACTGAGACTGCAGTTTCAACATCAAGTACAATAAACTACGAATACAAATTACATTTACTTGTATTTATGTTACCACAACTGTACCACTGTGCTGAAATCCCTCACTATTAATTAGCCATGTTTGCTTCCTGTCTAGTTCAGGAAATCACTGGAAAAGATAAAAAGTTGTAATTTATTCTCGCTAAGTGAAAGTATGGTGGTTTGTAATGTGTATTGTATAGGCAATAGGAAAAAAATGGATTTTTATACCTCATCCTGGCTCAATCGTCGGTTGGCAATTAGCTCCAGGAAGTCATAAAACCCCGCTCCAGGGTTTGCAAGATCTATTGTCATCTGAGGCACCTCCTCTGTACAAGAGATAATGGGATAGCCTCCAAAATGTAGTAAACATAGGTAATAGAATGGTACAGGACCGGATATCATTCAACAAAATTATTGATGTATATTTAAATGAAATTGATCTATTGTAGACCACTCTATATACTGTGGCATCTTTGCATATAAGTGTTATTATGAGTGTTTTTTGCTGTTTGTTTGATTCTCCGTTTCTACTACTGATGAAATTATTAAACTTCATTAGATAGATCATATTGACTGTTAGCTAGATATATGAGAAGCTGAAGTTTATTGTCTCTGTTTCTGTTGCTATAAGCTGCTGTTATATTATTGAATATAATGTAAGGGAAAAGCAAGTGAACACGGCGGCTTGTTGATGTTAACTGATTTATTTAGTACGTGAGCGTGGGCGTGTCCCACGCGACCTAGCGCGCATGCGCTGGTTAGCATATCTCAAATAGTAGGGGGGATACTACCCAAGATAATAAGAAGGGGGAGTATACTACCCATATAGGTTTTAATTATACAAGCGTACCTATATATAGTACTGCTTCTCCTTCTAACCAGATACTCCTAGTTTAGACATTAGAAAATAGCCCTAAAATTGATTTTTGGCATATTAATGTAAAATCAAAGTCAGTAGCAACTTGTCAAAAACCCACTGGAACTCACTTTCAGATGTGGGTCTCCTTTTTGTACACCTTTCTCATATAATTAATTTATGCTTTGAATTGAATTGAATCGAAAAGAAAGATCACATAACCATTCATATTTACCTCCATACACCTGCTTGCCCGTATTCTGTGAAATCTGTCGGACCTGGTTTGGAAAATCCCCATCTGGTTCTTGTTTGTCTACGGAAAAGCGATGGTGGTCATGAAGTTGATTTAATTATCACATTACAACATAAAACGATGCATTTGTATCGGCACCCTTAGGAAGATCTGGCACGCCAGAATTGGATCACCAACATTGTTTTGTAAGAGAAAAGACAATAAAGAATGTTTGAATTTGAATTTGAATTTGAATATTCAACCAGATTGTTCACATCCTACATAGAGCTGGTCTTCCACTAACTCCTGGTGTAGTACATTACTATTCATTATTATGATTCCACTTACTCCTGGGGTAATATTACAATCAATTACCAAGAGGACACGCACTAATGAGTCTTGTGCCAGAAAAATAAAAACATGTAAATTATATGCAGCCATCCTGTATGTAATTATGATGCTTCGAAATGTTCTCGAAATTTTGGAATTACGAGGAAATTGGGTCTTTTATTGTTAAATGCAAACAGAGATTGAGGGCATGATGTTGTTCATACATCAGTTTAAAATCTAATTGAATATATAGTAACGTTTTAAGGGCATATTATAGTGTCTGACTAATAATCTCAAGCAACTATGGAAATTTTCTAAGCCTACTAATCTGAGCACCAACCCAAATTGATTGGACCTCACCAGCACAAACACCCAAAACTATTTACATCAAGATGAAGTATATACATAGAACTACCCGGGATTCGAGGCGGGAGTGAATATTCACCGATGACGGTCAAGGGACGGTAGTCCTGTGACCATTATCGGTGAATATTCACGACGCCGAGAATCCAAGGGTTGTTCTGTGTTTATTTCACCCTGCACACTAAACTAATGTTAAATTAACATGATATACAGCGATTTTGATAAATAAATTGTTAAATAATTAGCTCTTTAGGTCGATTTGCTTCGAAAACGTAGCCCCGAATAAGGACCGGAACTGGGGAAGATCACAAAGCGCGCATGCGCACAGTGTTAAAAAAACTAGGTCGGCGGTGTATTGCCCGTAAGCAATATCAAATCAGTTACTGACCAGCTAAACAATATCCAGACCCTATGTTATCTCTATGGGCTCAGCATATCGAGGGTGAAATAAATAACAATACACAATGGTAATACATAAAATAAAAAAGTGTTGGACTAGCTGTTAATAACCATTAAAGTAATAGATACTGCCCCTTACCATTGTCTTTGTAGGAGGAGGGAGAGCCAACCATTATTATAACCTTGCCTCCTGGTCTCACCAGGGACAAAGCCTTCTGTATAGGTGGTGCAGGATTATCCTTCCAGAAGTAGAGGGAGTGCAGGAAAAGGACCACATCATAGTGGCTGTCTTCTGCATTGAAATCCTGAAAACCTTTCTCTAAAGTATCCACCTGCAAATGTAAAGATTTGGCACAAATTATTGTGAAAGCATGCTTTTTAATACCTCCCAATTCAAATTCAAAGTATAGCATTATTTTAAAGTTGGTATATATTATGTTGATAGTAGGGAAGGTATTAATGTTTACATCAAGGTTAGAAATAATTATTGCATGGAATAAAGAGTAACAAGGTTGGTGTATGTTGATAGTAGGTATATAGGAAGAACTGACCTAGTTTCTCCTGTTTTGTTTGTTCTCCCCAGAGCCGAGTGGATTGTGGAGTCTGGAGATTAGTGGAGAACATGCAAAACGGGAGAAACGTGGTTGGTTTGAGATTTATTTCACTTCTGCCCACTAGATGTATCAAATTTTTAATGTTTCCTACCATTTATATGGTTGAAAAATGATCAAAGTGTAAATTTTGAATGCCTCGAATAGAAACTACTTTGTTTTGCGTCAAGGTGTGCGTCATTTACTATCAATCCATGACGTCTTATCCAATCAAAACGCAGCATTGAGGACGTGAGAACAGGTAACCAGACTGGCCTACGTGGAGAACGAACTGCCTATGTTAATCCAATGGGCATTCCATTCTCTCCACTTTCAGAGGTGAAATAAATAGGTATTGATGTTTACATCAAGCTTAGAAATAAATGTTGCATGGTACAAAGAGTGAAGAGTTACTTTAATGTTGGGGAACTGGGTGTTGAGAGCTGCTCTGAGTTGCTGACATCTGCTGGTGTTTGGTTCAACTCCTGTGAACTGCTCTAGAGCAGGACAGAGGGACAGGAAGGCCAGGTCCAGGTCTCCCTCTCCTGCAACAAACATACACATTTCTTCTAATCTGCGGGGTGTAATTTCCTAATTTTGTACAGTCGGCAGCTCTACACATTTAGTAAAAATTGCTAAAATTAGACAGAGAAATGATAAATACTAGCTATATCTGAGTATATTTGGTATTGCCTTGATTTAAAATATGTTTGGTTATGTGGAACTGTATTCTGAACCTCATATTTGTCTTGAATTAGGGTAATTTGAGATGATTAGAGAAGGCAAATTGTACATTTTCTGTATTTTGAACTGTTTTTTGAACTTCATTTTTGTCTTCAATTAGGGTAATTTGGGAACATTTTTTGGGAACTTCACTGTTCTGGAGGCTTCACCCATATAACTTACCAGGTCCCACACTGAGTACCTTGTTGATATTCCCATAACCTATCGTGCTGCTGACTAGTGTCTCTGACTGCAGGAATTTCATTGTCACATCTTTCCTGTTCATCCGGCTCCTGAGGTCATCCCATCCTCTGGTGTACTCCTCCTCTGTAAGTCCTGGCATTCCATACATGTTTGGTCTTAAAGCTGCCTTCCCAGCAAAAGCAACCAACAAATATTTTTCTTGTTTTGTCTTTCCTTTATCCTGAGTACTGTAGGATAGGAAGATTCAAATAAAGAAAATCCAGGATGCGTGCATACCTAGAAGTCCTGCATTCGCTTATTCTAGAAATAGATTGCAGATGCAAGATATATTTTTTGGTTGATTTGAATCATTAAATTGGTTGTGGCAAACACAGGGACCTTCAGGTTTCCAAACATCACCAGTCATTGGGATAAATTGTAAGAGATTAAGGATAACTTGGCATTCCGTCTCTTCCTAGCAGATGCTGAATATGAATTTGCAATTGAATTGTAATATATTTATTTCCCTCATAATAATGCCACACAGATATGGGTCAGATTTTCAGAAAATGTACAGTTCAACTTGGCCAATCTTCTCAAATAACCCATATTTCAGACGAAAAAAAGAATCAAAATACAGTTCAACCTAGACAAACAGATTGCTAGAAACAATGCAATGCCGAATATTCTCGAATTTACCTAGTATTGACCAAATTGCAGCCTAATTTAGCAGAATTTACTTAATGTGTACAGCTGCCAATTGTACATTTTCTGACCCATATAGGGAAAAGTGTTAATATTTTCCACAAAGACCCTGTAGATTTGTTGGTTCTTCAGCAAGACACCCAGTCCGGCTGGTAGATCTAATGGACCATGCCAATGATCTTTTATTTCATGATTTGGCCATCAGAATGGTGTTTTCAGAAATATGCCACAGTGACGGCCCATGGCCTATTATGGACTCATACAATCTACATGTATAGTTCTGCTTATACTTTAGTTCACTATTATCAAAATTAGTATCAGTGCACAATTTTTTATTCTTTTTGCTTACCAAAGCTCAGTAAATCATGGAATAAAAAGTAAGATTAACACAGTGTGGAGTGTGAGATAAGTATTTTAGCCTCTGGATGAGCTGTTGCCTCTCAGGCTCAACCCGAAAGAATTAAATGCAATTTTAATGGAACTGCTCATAAACACAATAACATCAGACCAAACAGAAGAGGAGAAACATGTACATGGTTGGAGAACTTGAAGTCAGCTTCCTAAAAAGTACTCCCAGAGACCTTCAGAAAATCAAGAATTAATGTACTTAATGGTACAAGCCTCAGACATATACAAGATATTGCTTCTAAAGAGGTTAGATATTTGTATTAACAAAAATTAATGCTATTGCCACAAGGTTTCTGTAATCGTGAAATAATCTTTCTGTGAAATGAAAACTTTAAAATATACTTTTTTTTAAGGGTGTCCCATTAGTAAATCAATGGAACCTTTTATTCTCAAGGGAATGGGCCTCATTCCTAATCTTTGTACCAGTAATAAGGTCATATTTTTACTTAAAATAGTCACAGAAATATGCTGGAACTAGCAAAATGATGCTTACAACATTAGCATTATGTGAATCTAGAATACCGAAATACGTGTGAATATTAATTATTGATAAAGATTTGTGTTAATCGAATGATAAACAGTGTTTTTAGAGCTAAAAGAGCTTTCTCCTCGATAAACATATGCTTGTTTGGAAAATTTTATATATAGTGATAACGGTACTTTCTAAGCTAAAGTTTGATAAACAAACTTTTTAAAGTGAGAAACAGTGTTTTTCCTAGATAAACAGTGTGTCTCACAGTGAAACATTGTAATATATTAATTCAATATTCTTAACTAAATTAGCAATCCCTAAGAATGTGTATTCACATGAGCAATCGCATCAAGCTTCGTTTGGCAATAGCGTAATTATCAATACATGCATAAGAATGAACTCTCCATAGATTGGATCCTATAGTAAATATAATACAAAAGCACTTAGAACAGTCTTACCTAAAAAGGACCTATTTAAGCGAAGTTGCGGCTTGGAACACACTCGGAGTTGAAATCAGGTCAATTGAAGACAAACGCACCTTTGATAATCATTTAAGAAACTTGCTAACCTTAGCCGGGACCAACTATCAATGAAATAGAATAGTCAATATTACTGCTTTGCTCTCAATCGCAGTAAACTTTAACAGCCAGATCTGTCGGAGCTCTACATGTACATTGCACCAAAAGGTACTTGTATTTCATTTATCTCATCCCATAACTTTTATTACTGAGAGACTATCCCATAAAGATTAGAGAAATCAGACCCCACCCCCAATCCGGCCATGATTGTGGAAAAAACGTGTCAATGGGGCACTTTGTTTGATAATGTGGTGAAATATGGCATGGTAGGTGTTATTTGAGTCAGATTTTTAGAAAAATGTACAATTCAACTTCGCCAATCTTCTCAAATAACCCACATTTTCCCACGAAAATGAACTTCAAAATGCAGTTCAACCTAACCAAACAGATTGCTAGAATCAATGCCATGCCGAATATACTCGAATTTACCTAGTATTGACCAAATTGCAGCCTAATTTTGCAGAATTTACTAAATGTGCACAGCTGCCGCTGGAGACGGACAATAATTCACAACATAAAAGCAGAAAATTGTTTTTAAATGTACCTTTATTTAATCAGGGTTCCTAGTGTATATATGAATATTTTGATAAAAATAAAATGTACTAGCCCACGATGTCTCTGAATCCTTTTATGACCTTACATAAAATTCCTTGAACTGGTATGGGAATATTTAATGTCCCATTACGTCATGTGATATATCTCCAATATATTTTCTAAAAAACATGTTCATGTAACTTCAACGTTCCTAATCCATATAATATAAAGCTAGAGCGATTTCTAGGAAAGGAGGTAGAAAAGAAATGGTAGAAAGAAGGTTTTCTTTGTCCGGAATGTTCTCGGAATTTGTTGAATTACAAACTACTTTACTCATCTGTAGATGTCAATCCCCCCTCTCTGGATGTCGTTGTATGTGGTTTGTGAGGGTATTTTGGGTGGAAATATGATTTTGAAGCCTGTTTTAAATTGGGATCTCTACACTCTATTTATAGCCCGGGAAAGCCCCTGTGAGATACTACGTCATTTCTACGTCCAGGGGGACCTAACTTTTTCTTTTTTCTTATGCATTGAATAGACATAAAATGTCCTGAACAAATCGGACAAACGACTATTTATATACACAGAGGAGATACCTAGAGGTATACCTTTATGCTATTAAAGGACATGGAAATAGGGGATTTTCCTCTAAAAGTATTTATATTGGTTATACAGAGAGAACATGCAGAGGAGTGAGACAGTGAAGACAAGTGTGTAGAAATAGGAAAGGGGGAGTGGGAGGGAAAGGGGGAGGAGAGGAGGGAGAGGATGCAGGGAAGGGAGAGAGGGGAGGGACAGAAAGCGGGGAGGGAGGGGAAGCATGAAGAAGAGGGGGGGGGGGTCGAAAATAGGGTTGGGAGAGAAAAACAGACAACCTGTATGAAAGACAGAGAAGAGGTGGAGGGAAAAGAGGGAGAGGGGGAAGTATGGTTAGAGAGGGTGACAATCCTACATGCAGAGGAGTGGGAGAGTGAAGAAAAGGGTGTAGGAATAGGAGAGGGGAGGGGGAGGGAAAGAAGGGGTGGAGAAAGAGAGGAGGGAGAGGATGTGGGGGAAGGGAGAGAGGGGAGGGGGGGGGGGCATGAGCAAGAGGGGAGGGAGAGGGGAGAGGAAATCAGAGATGCGGTTGGGAGAGAAAAACAGGTATGAAAGTCAGATAAGAGGGAGAGGAATAATTGTGGGGAGAGAGGGTGACCGTCCGGAGGACGGGTACTTTGCTAGTAATCTATATAGTAATAAAATGGACATTTTTACAAAATCAAGTCAAACTTCTGGTTAGAACCAGGCCGTCGTTTGCCAGCCAACATCCATTCGCTAGCTTTGACTTTTCATTTAATTTTGCTAGCCGAATCAGTGAGTAATATATCTCATTCTTACACAAAATCAGTTGATTAATCAGGTCAAAATAAGGCAAAATAATAGAGAAAATATAGGTATCTGAATCATAGTCTAGGAATCGAAATATTTGCCCCAGCCTTCCCAAACTCCACCTGCATTATGCTGATATTCCCTACTATATACATGTACACAAAAGATCATCGAGATTCAACGAATTTTATTTTCAAATGCTGGCCGTTTGGGAGAATTACTCATATGTACATTACCATGATTACGCAGGTCTTGCATAGGGTCTAACACCAAACTGCCTTGGAAGCACCTGCTGACCAGCCAGAAGGAGGACTTGATTTTAGCCATTTAGACATCCTATTTCTTGTGGGAGCACAATTAATGTATTTATTATACGCGCATGCTATATGAGAAGTGCTATAAGTGGGGTGCTATAAAAATAGTCATATAGGACGCGTCCTATATGAATGTAGTTGTCTAAAAATAGCTCTGTTCATATGCTTCGCGGAGCAATGGATGTAAACAAATCCCCGCGAAGGATGTAAACAAATCCCCGCGATCGGTAATCCACCCGTGATTCTGGTACTATGCATAGAGAAATACATAATAAAAATCCCATCATTAAATAGAGCAATACATTCTCTATTGAATGATATAAATTTTATTAATGTAGCTAAAGAAATGGCTGAGATATGAACGTTTTAAGTCAACAATATAACTTGGCTAATAACAGGGCTGTCAGCGGGGCTGGCAGTGGGGCTGGCAGCGGGGCAGCGGGGCTCTCTGAGACTTCTTTAATATTTTTTCAGTGATATCTGATAACATATGATCAAATTTTATGCACATATAATAAATATAGAATGGAACTCGCTGGCAATAATCGAAAGTTTATAGGACTTGATTCGTCCACATAAGCACTCTGCCTACGGCATCGTGCTTATGTGGACGAATCTCGTCCTATAAACTTTCGATTATTGCCAGCTCGTCCCATTCTCTCTATATATAGTATTGTCTTATACATCTTCCTATTTGGTGATTATATTAGATGTTTTTCTATTGCCAAAATGACCTTTGATGTGGGGTCCTCCTTAAGTTCAATCAGACACAACACAAAACAGTAAACAAATGTTTCAGGCCCCTCTTCTGGTCTGCCTTACCCATGAGCCTACATTCTGCTCTGGTCAACACAGTACTGAAGTTAGAATTCGGATTACCCCTATTAGACAAATCTTGGTTTAGCCTAATGTTTTGTGTCATAAAAATGAGGCGTTGATCCTGGAAAAAAGACTTAAACCTGACATTCCCCTGTCATTCATGATACTGATTACTCACCATTCTTACTTTGTGACTTGAATATTTGGCATTAGGGTAAGAGTCAGAGTTGATTGATCATGATCAGACTGAAATAAAGCCATAAAGCCATAATATGTGTATTAGTTTCAGTGTTTCCTCTTGAAATAAATAATAGAGAAAAAAACTTATCTAAAGCAAACAAATTTAAGTCCACACAAGTACAATAATAACAAACCTACCTCATTTTCTACAGCCTCTAAAATATAGACATAACAGATATAGGTGGCTTAAGTTCAATGAGTTAATTGCAGCAGCAATAGCAGCAGAATAGAGATAAATAACGCCACAGTTCCTGAACAGAGAGGCTTAAAATCGTACTTGTATTTATATTAGAGAAAGGGGTGAATTATTATCTCTTTCCAACCTGAAACATGTTTGACAAGCAGCATGCTGCACGTACATCGGCCAAAACCTGCACATATGTCATGGCACATGCGATCGCAAAGTTTGGAAAGACTATTGTAAAATCCTGATACAAACTTTTATTTTTTATGAGTCTCATTCGGACATACATCTGCCATGCCCCCTACCGACTGAGAGGCTAACTAACTTTCTTCCCGCCACACACTTGTGGGTCACTTCCCAAAGTCCAAAGTACAGGTCACTGTACAGGTCACTGTCACTGAGGGGGCATTGATTAAGAGCAGGAGGGAGAGGGGAGGGGAGATAACCACATGATCTGGTCACGATACAAGGGATTGGTCAGGTGTGACAGTGGTCACTCCTGCCTCGTATTCATCTTTTATGTTCATTGCTATCCTGTGGCTGATTGTATCCCTTATCTAACCTGGTAATTAATTGGTCCAGCCAGGATAAGCCAATCAGCCCAGGCCCTGTGTACATGGTTGTAATCTGTCTAGGATATAAGGAATAAAATTGAATACAGCCGTTCTCTTTTTAACTGGTTCGGTTCTGGTCAAATAATTAACCAATAAAACTTCTTAATTCTCGTAATCCCGATTAACGATATTCAATCTAGCCGCCGCCTAGCTTTTACATTTGGAAGTACTTTCGGCCATACTCTGACTTCCCACAGTACTTCCAGGAGGGCAGGTCAGGAGCTATACTACATTTTCGCATAGTAAAAAGTAAGAAGAATATATGTTGGGGGGACTCTGCTTTACCATTAATAATGATATACAACGAAGACAAGGTTTGGCCATGAACCCGGCAAAGCAAGGGTTTATTCTCACCCAATACATATCATAATACATACAAGCAAAAACACATGAAAAATGCATACACAGCACAAAAAAGGATAAGATACAAAAAAAAAAATTTTGAATAGCCTGCACATCTATGCAGCTCCGGTGCAGGTTGAATAAGTGACCAACTGTCCAGGTAGAACGAGTGACATAATAGTTGCAGGCCACTGATTGGTCCTTATGATGCAGGTACATTACGTCATAATTATACTTGCTGCGTCAGCCCCAAATATATACATCAATGGGTCGATTCCACAAATATTCCCGATAATTGTTGTCACTATTGAAAATCAGTGAAGCATGAGAGACCGACCGGGCTCCCCTCTTCCAAAACTACCACCAATCAACTATTACATAACTCCCTCATATATAAACCCTCACGTCCTCCCTTTCAAATCACTCTTTCGGATTCAGCTTGTCCTGTGCACATGCACGTGTAGAGAGCACCTGTGTCTCAACACACCTTTGCTATTGCCCCCAGCCCGGCTGCCGGCATTTACACTATACTATATCACAATGACAACACGAGCTCAAAAGTCAGCAAACGTGGAAGTCATGGCAGAATTGCCCGAATCCGAAATTGTTGACGAATTTGCCTCCCAGGTGAACCAGAAACCGGCGAGAAAGAAGAGGGCCAACTACGTTAGCCAGATTTCCGACCTCATCAGGCGCATGGACGAGCAGTCAAGCCACACCAACCGCCTACTGAAGATCGTGGAACAGTCAAGAAATCAGGTGATATCGCCACTTAATTCCTCTCAATCCCTGGGGCATGGGTCCAATAGGGCTGGAAAATCTGTCACTAGTACACCAGTTAAGAAGAAAAGTCCCAAGGGAAGACGGTCCAGAAGAGATAAATACAGGTCCCCATCACTATCCGAGTTTTCCACTAGCCCAGACACCAGTCCCTCCACCAAAAAATCGGTAAAGAAGGCAGTCGAAATGCTCGAGCCAAAGTTCAGAAGAACAAAAGGTAACCCAAAGCGTATTGATAGTAACATAAAACGGTACAGACCATTTGCATTCCTTGAAAGAGAGACCCAACGATCTATCCTTAAGAAAGCCCACCCAGACGAACTTACACTCACCCAACACATCTCAGGCCTGTGTGCAATGGCGGCAGACGCCACTGACACAGACACTGAGGAGCAGGGCATTTTGACACATATTGGTCAAATTGTTGATGATTCAAATGCAATCCCATGGGAAAACGTCAGGGCCTTCTCCAACGTTGTAATCACAAACATAGCAAGGGGAAAATGGGACTGGAATGATACAGTTAATATTGAAAGAGCCCGCACCGATAAATATCTCAAAACAAAACCAGTTGAAGAAGTAGTTTGGTCAGTCCCCTGCCCCCAGTTTAATAAAGGGAGATGTGAGGCACAAGATACTCACAATGTAGGAACCGTCCAAATGAAGCACATCTGCGCATTCTGCGCAACCAGCGGCTTTGAAAACCCCCACACTAGTCGTGCCTGCAATAAAAGAAAGGGAAACTATCAGGGAAAACCCGATGATAAGAAGGATTCAAAACCCTTCCATAAATCCTCCAACACCAATGATAGTTCAAAAAACCACTAGCTCCCCCTGCCTGCCACCCCACCATCGATCAGGCCATACAACCCCAGGGGGACATAATTACTGATCAAGCTTGTAATCAAGCATTTACTGAACTCAACCTCATTGACCTACCGCCGCCATTCTCCCGCTCACAACCTAGTATAAGTGTTGACTTTATATATCCTGAAATTGACTCTTTCCCGATATTACAGTGCCCCGACCATGATAGCTATTTTGGTCGGAGCATTTACCCAACACCTGAACTAACAAGCATACTACAAAACGAGCGCGTCAATGCCTGGCCCCACCTCAGTGAAGAGGCATCGAAATCTGATTTACTTAAAATCTACATGGATGTCCGAAACATCGCCCTCCCCAACGTCTTGGGAGCTCGAATTCCAGTAAAGTCGTGTAATAACATTTCTAAATGGCGACAACTAGCAACCGGCCACATGGACGACGATTGGGTAGCCGACTTAGTGGAATATGGATTCCCACTACAATATCGGGGCCCCCCCTCCTCCCATCGCCGAAACTCTCAGCAACCACCCCTCCGCCGTAGCATTTGAGACACATGTTATAAAATACATAACCAAAGAATCCGGCCTAGGAGCTTTGGCAGGACCCTTCTCAAGTCCTCCATTCACACCATGGTGTAACATAGCACCAATTATGACTAGACCAAAGTCCAGTCCCAACAAGCGACGCATTATTGTTGATTTGTCTCATCCTCGCGACCATGGCCCGAACTCACAAATCATCAAAAACTCAATATTTGGCAAAATCGTCTCTCATTGTTTACCATCTGTTTCTGACGCTGCTGAAAGTATTAGAAACCACCAATTCAACGTCAAACTGGCATCGATTGATATTTCGCGTGCTTACAGAAACTTTCCTCTTGATCCACTTGATTGGCCCCTTAATTGCATCCAATTTCAAGGTGACTATTATGTTGATACAAGCATGCCCTTTGGCACTCGCATTAGCTCTCTCTATATGCAACGCATGGCCATGTTCATATCACGGGCCCTCGAGAAAAAGGGGATTGAAAGCATAATATATCTCGACGACGCACTCCTAATTTGCCCTGTCAACCATGACCCGCAAAAACAATTTGATGACGCTCGCGCAACTATTCGTGCTTTGGGATTGCCTATTGCCTGGGAGAAGATAGCCCCTCCTAACGACTGTATTAAGTTCTTAGGAATAATGATCGATGTTAGTAAACGTGAACTCCGCCTCCCCGCAGAAAAAGTTGATCAATTCATCACCATGGCCCGAAAAGTCTGCGCAAAACACTTCATCTCCAAAACGACCTTGCAGTCCATAATTGGACATATAAATCATATATCTCAGGTCGTTAAACCGGGTAGACTATTCATGAACAGACTACTTCAATCTCTAAGGGAATCATCTGACAAGGGGGTTCATGTGGGAAATGAAATCAAGAAGGACCTCAGCTGGTTCATACGATTCCTCACTAAGAATAACGCCTGTTCAATGATACATGAAACAACAACGCCAGCTATCACAATCCGTGCTGACTCATGCCTAACTGGGGGCGGGGGGTGGGCTGACCAAAACTGTTATGCTATTGTATACCCAACTGGTAAAATAAGTGGCATGCACATCTCTCAGCTCGAGGCCCTTAATTGCCTCGTGGCCGTAAGGACTTTATGCAATGACTATCATGACTGCTGTATAACAATTGTATGTGATAACCAAAGCACCATTTCAGCTCTTACAGGTGGACGAGGACGCGACCTTGTACTCAACGCAGTATGCAGGGCCTTTTGGTACTTCTCGGCCGAGAGGAATATTGTTTTCCAGTACCTGCATGTCCCGGGGGGTGGAGATGACCATCGCAGACGCGCTAAGTAGACGCCACATCAGCGCATCTGAGGAACGTCGGGCATCTCACCTGGTCGAAAAACATAACCTATCATATGTTCAGGTACCTAAAGACGCTCTCACATATCACTCTTTCATATGATTCCAGATAGGTACACCAATGAACTGTTGGAGTCGGCCGAGCGAAGACAGACTACTGCTCTACGCCCAGGCACCCTCACCAACCACAAGTCGATTCTCTCACGATTTGTGGCGTTCTGCTCTAGACCCCTCTCCATTCACTAGCCACATTGTGAAAAATGCCCTCCTAGCAATCTCTAAAAATATTAGACATTTCACTCAGCCTGCTACTCCTGTCCCTCCATATCTCCTCGAGCGTATCGTAAAAGTAGCATTGTCCCTCCCAAATGGCCAATCCCTAGCTGCTGCATACCTCCTCCTCTTCCATACATTCCTCAGACAATCCAACATAGCGGCTAAATCAGTAGCCCAGTTTGATCCCACTCGCCAGCTTACAAGAAGTGACGTCACCATCCATCATGATCGGATCTCTGTATGATACAAATGGTCCAAATCATGCCAGGTGGCTGGCACACCTCGCCTCATCACTGTACCAGCACTCCAAGGATCCGTCCTGTGCCCAAGACATGCAGTCTTACGTATGCTGGATGCTACCCCCACAAGACACCCGCAGGAGCCTCTCATAATGTTCCACAACAGAACTAATGTTACTATCTCATACCTACGCAAAATCTGGGCATGCATCCTCAAATCTCTCAAGGTCCCAGACGCCGATAAAATGACATTACATGGACTTCGCCGTGGGGCGGCCTCACATGTCATCCAAGTTGACCCGTCCGCCAGACAACATATAAAGACTCATGGTTGTTGGTCATCCGACGTGGTTAACTGTTATCTACCTCAACCGTCCTCCATAAAGGTTTTTAATGCCATGAAGAAATCTCTTTCTAAACCTTGCCATTAATTTTATCAATTATAAATAAATCTCTTTTATTATCAATATCCATCCTCATGTATAATTTTAACTATCAAACAACATTGTAATTCTTTTATCTCATTTTATATAATACAAACCAATTCATTTATCTCTGTAAAATAAAATATATTTCTCCATACCCGGTCGTTGTTCTCTCATGGTTGTCACTATTGAAAATCAGTGAAGCATGAGAGACCGACCGGGCTCCCCTCTTCCAAAACTACCACCAATCAACTATTACATAACTCCCTCATATATAAACCCACACGTCCTCCCTTTCAAATCACTCTTTCGGATTCAGCTTGCCACCCTCCCATCCCTACAATTCAATATCTTCAATATATTTTATTTCACTTTCAATTTATTAAATCTCAATTCATACACCATTAATTTTATCAATTATAAATAAATCTCTTTTATTATCAATATCCATCCTCATGTATAATTTTAACTATCAAACAACATTGTAATTCTTTTATCTCATTTTATATAATACAAACCAATTCATTTATCTCTGTAAAATAAAATATATTTCTCCATACCCGGTCGTTGTTCTCTCATGATTCTTGCTGCGTCAGCCCCAAATATATACATCAATGGGTCGATTCCACAAATATTCCCACTATGAATTATTATTATATATCAAACGATTCACAACAATGTCAGGATCACACAAGTATTTAGTTTATCAAAATTGATTCAGAATTAGCGAGACGGGAGTCCATTTTCTCCCAAATATTTAGTTTTTTCACTGTAACCGGAAGCTTCCTTTACAGCTTTTGGTGGGTCATGGTGGCAACAATTATCACTGGTGTTAAATTCACACAACACAAACTTTAATCGTGATAACGAGAATTGAATAAAAAATATAACAAAAAAACATTGGCCATCATTTTTATGTAGGCTACGTGATGCGTGGCATGAGCTGAGCCATGCATACTCATAAATAACACCTACCATGTCAGATTTATGGCTTTATTTCACCACATTATCAACAAAGTGCCCCATTGACACGTCTTTTTCTCAGTCATGGGGGTTGATAAATGAAATACATTATGATTATGATACAAATGATTATTCTATTTCATTGATAGTTGGTCCCGGCTAAGGTTAGCAAGTTTCTTAAATGATTATCAAAGGTGCGTTTGTCTTCAATTGACCTGATTTCAACTCCGAGTGTGTTCCAAGCCATTGCTGATTTGTGTAACAAATCTTCGCTTAAATAGGTCCTTTTTAGGTAAGACTGTTCTAAGTGCTTTTGTATTATATTTACTATAGGATCCAATCTATGGAGAGTTCATTCTTATGCATGTATTGATTACTATGCTATCACCAAGCAAAGCTTGCGATAGCATTTACCTCCAGGATCTTTAGTATAATTCAGGAATATTTATAGATTACACCAACACAGTGGTGTAACAGGTTTCTGTTTGGGAAGGAAATACTGGTAGGCTGTAGCTATGACCTTTAGTTTTGGCTGTTGCTCTGCTGTTCATTGGCCGATTTTGCTGTAACTTTTGATTTAGATCCAGATCCTTAGCTGGTGCTGGTGCCCTAAACAACTTTTAGCTTGCACTTTTTGGCAAGATCTCATGACATGTGTACATTGCTTATAAATGTGAATACATATTCTAAGGCATTGCTAATTTAGTTAAAAATATTGAATTAGTATATAAGTAGTATGTCTTTGCGCATTATCCGCTACTTTAGCAGTTTGGTGCGATTTGGTAGCAGTTTGATGCGATTTGGCGTTGCGCGCGCAATCCGCTGAGTGGCGTGCTAGTACGGTGGCGGTCGGTGGGGTTGGTACGCGAGCTATCCACGAGGTGGCGCCCTGGTGGCGGATCAAGATTAACCGGTGGTAAAAGGGGAGCTTATACAAATTGCTTTGTGTTGGTTTTGATCCAACTCCACCTCAACATCAAACAAATGCTCTCCCTCTGAGCTAGCAAGTACAACCCCATTGCTTCATCGGTATAAAGGGGGTGTAAATATGAGAGGTGGTTATTAGACTGCAAGAAAGCGTTGAAGCACGATCATTGGAGAAATAATAGGGAGAAAAGATGGACTATTCTGCATATATTAACAAATTAGAAAAAAACAATAAGAAGTTAAAGGATATGATCGTATTCATCATCCAACATTTTTCATCTCAATATAGAGATAAAGGGAATAAACGAATCGAGTTGGAATTAAAGTCGGTTAAACAAAAACTGGTAGAATTAGAGGGAACAAACAAAATATTAAGAATGCAACTTAACCAGTTCCAAACTATTCAGATGAAGGATCTATCGAACAAGAGGGAAGAAAGTATGGCAAGACACAGAGCTGAATATGGTATCGATCATGAAAATGAGTTTGGAGAGAATCTCATTGTTTGTGACAGCGACGATATTCCTGATAGATATACTGGAGACAACCATGATATAGATGAATATAAAATATTTTACTCCTCTCCCCCATACGAACATGAAAAAAAAATAAAATAGAACGGATTTATATGGTAAGTTTTATGCTAGAAGATGACGTTAGCTATACGTAGAACACATGGTTTTACCCCCATACCCATTTCACCCTTTGTACTATACAGAAGTGGAAACTATTCGCATGAATAACCCTGATAAAAGAAACCCTACTAGTATTAGCCCGCGCTTACCCAACCCCTTTCCCCTACACCCAACTAGACTTTTTTATTCGCTTGACTGATTAGCGACGCTTGTTCTCTAGACGGGTTTTATTATTCAATTTTATTCGCTCCACTGCACATCCCCTCATACCATTACTTCTTTGTACCTCATGCTACGCTCTCCTCCCCCCCCCCCCTTTCCCATCATAACTATTCGCTTCATTAACCTCGCGCCCCTGTCACTATTTTCTCTTAAGGATAAAGGGATATATCACTTAACTATGCAAATGAATCAAAGTAGAATGTGGTATAAATAAACGTACATGCATCTTTCTTTATCCACACTACCACCGAAGTCTTGGATTTACCCCAACTTTTCTTTCCCTCTCTCAAACTCCACATTGTTCCAACAATCTCGGATTTTATTTGACAACAATGGATCTAAATTATAAAGCCCAACCGGGTTTGTGGCGGTTAGGGCAGAAACTCCATTACATTAGGGACGGTTATTCCGCCTTGGTATTATACCACCATGAGGAAAAGGATCGATTTTACATTGTCCACATGCACGAGTCTGGATTTCTTGAACAAGTACAATCATGTGTCTACATTTCTCATGCGCAATGGTGTAGATTGGGGGAGTGTGTGCCTAAATTATGCATGAGAATTATTGATGGGAAGAGAGGAGATATCTCGAAATTTAAGTGCAGGATGCATTTAGGTAACCATCTATATATCAGCTCTCACCATAAATGGTGCAGAGATGAGCAGGTGGAGATTATGCAATTTAAAAAATTCTCACTTGATCCCCACGTCTCTTTCTTAGATGACGAAGACGGATCCGATGCTGATTTTGACAAGGATATCCAACAAACAAATTACAGGGTTCGCCTTTCTTTTAAAGATCTGGATAAACTCAGGTCAATTATTTCATACTACACTACCCTACTCATAAAACCATTTATAAAACCCTGCTTCGAACAAGAAGGCGGATGCGCGGGTTGTAAAAATTGTTGCTGGAACAAGCATAAAACAGGAATTGAAGTTGATTCATACACTATAACCAACATTCATGATTTTGAGGGATCGGTTTACTCGTTAGCAGCTCAAGCATACGAGGGACCTACATCTTCCAACTACAAATACGTAGTTGATCTTTATAAAGAATAATTTCTATTCACATAAATTCTTTCTCTCTCCTGCTAGTTTGTGTATGTATATATATTTTATTTTGGGGAAATGAGCGAAATGGACTCAATTGCTCACCTCCCTCCCCTCCCACCCTCTCCATGCTCACTCATGCGAATAGTTTTGCTCATCGGATATGCAAATGATCACACAGCATATAAGTTAACCCATGCTCGATTATGCTTCACCAACATTCTCCCTCAACGCAGTCTAGGATACAACAGTTCCAGCTCTCATCTCTTCGTTCCCAATCATTTGGAAATTAAGGAAAATGGTAAGTTATCTTTTTTAATAATTTTTAATAATTACTAAATTTAACAAAAGGTTATTCTCATTCTGCTTTTATATGGAAGCATACAGGCAAAGGAAAAACGTCACCACTGCTAGGGACTCGAACTCATAGGAGTTAAAATCATAAAGTTTACCCTTCGGTTTTTAATTCATTTTTTTATATAGAGTTAAAACAGTATTGGACGGCTAAAGTCCCACGTTCTACCACTTTAGCCACCGATACTGCTAATGAAATCACAACTTTTCACTACTGATATTTAACTACAAGATCTGTTTTATTTTGGGATATATGTCAACTTCTACATAAGGGTGTCAATGCGCGCACCTTGTTTAATTTTTGCTGACTAAGGTCTTATCGATAAGGGCGTAGTCGGGTCTTGCTTTCCACCCTGCGAGAGGCGACGACCTAAGCCATAACAATGCGTCAAGATAAGTTAAGGCTTAAAAGGGTCGGATTTCATTAAGTGAGAGCATATTGAGGAAATGAGAAAGTTGATAGAACATGTTTAGGAAACCTTTGAGTAGAATAGATATTATTATTATTTTAACGTAATACGTTAATCCTCGACAAACATTCCCCTCCAATCTCCCTGTTCTTACACGAATGTTTTTCTTTGTTTTTCCAGTCAGGAAATATCGTAACCGAGCATGATGGGGTTTTATCCTACTCAGAATCAAATGGGTGTTTAGTTGAAGATGCTACCAACACCCCGACCGATTCTGCAACGGATAACAACGCGACGACTTCTACCCCAACTCTACCCCGCACTACCCCTTCCTCCCCTCCCCGCCTGAGTAGGAAAAGGAAAGAAGGAGAGGATGTAGAGTTTCTGATATCGGAAATGAATACACCATTTCCTCCACCATCTCAAGCATCCTCTGGAAGGAGAAAGGTGAAGCGAGCCCTTCTCCCTGACTTTGATTCTGAGGATGCGAATGAATCAACCGAAGGAGTCGAGCCAGCACCACCCCCTCCATCTCTCCCTACACCCACCCCCACCACCACTTCTGAACAAGCTAGCAAATTCCGAATTTT
This sequence comes from Sthenelais limicola, assembly GCA_942159475.1. Taxonomy (NCBI): domain Eukaryota; kingdom Metazoa; phylum Annelida; class Polychaeta; order Phyllodocida; family Sigalionidae; genus Sthenelais; species Sthenelais limicola. The sequence continues at coordinate 51,598,430 of OW804102.1, forward strand.
GGAATCATACAAATTCGGATCTGGGATGGAATTGGTCCACTACAGTGCAAACGCTTCTCGAGGATATAAACTACAGCGGTGGGGGAAAGATGGAGAGAGATCGAGAGGAGTTAAACTCCCACAACAACGCCTCTACAAGCTCTACAAGGCGTTACGTAACAATGTAGAGGTGTTTGAAAAAAATCTCCCTTTCGCCTCTTCTCTAGGAGGAGGCGTCTACCTTTCCTCAGAACCAGGGTGGAAAGGTGCTGATGTACGTTTCTGGTTTGAGGCGGGCGGGGAATTAAAGGCTACAAGATATGGAGAGCGATTGAGTGAAAAGGAAATACCGGGATTTATGAACGTTCTCCACTCTATAACAGCCAGGAATAGTCATGAGTTCCATGAAGGTCTGCTTTTCTGCTCCCACGATGAAGAGCAGAAATGCAGCGAATGTTACCCATACAATGGGATTAAACACAAGTTCGAACAAGCCTCCACATCACTCTAATCCATCTCACCAGACGAACAACATTAGTTCTTTCTTAGCAGGATAGAAATCCCAACCACGTATTTTATATATCTCTTCACAACTAGACTTTATTTTTCGCCATAAGATGGACTGTATGTGGGTGAGACTGAGGGTGTTTTTTGCTACAATGAAACGCTTTTTTAATCGCTTTATAAAAGCTCGCAGTTCTGAACATTCTGATTTTGATTATAATTGTCAATGTAAGTGTGGCTTGCATCGTCGAACAACATCGGCGAAGGAAAGTTGAATCGAGACGACAGACACATCATACACGACCATCTTTACTTCATCATAGAACTTTTATATGAATATATTAGTAATGGGTCTATATTCCAGATATTTCATTGATGTATTTACAAATGTGGGAAAAAGATACTCTGAACGTTGGATCATCTATAAAATAGTATACCTGTTTGTTCTATGAAACGCTACTCAAAGTAATCCATTTTCGCTTCCAATGATTATATAATTGTTTCCGTGTTGTGAAGTCGCTTTTGTAATAAAAAGAGAGAGATTGGAATTTGCTCCTGTTCTTGTTTTTTCTTCCATTGCTAGCCTTACTTGATGTAGATATTTATAAAAAGCATCCCCGAACATTTCCCCGACTATAAAAAAGTGACATATCCGTATTTCAAATATTATATTTTATTCATTACTAGGATCGATTATATTAGCAAAAACTACATTAGTACACTCACACACAAATAAGAGACACTATGCGACCAAATCAAAATCGATTAATCTGAAGCATACAAAATATTCTCGTCAAAGAAGTCAGCGTCAGACTTCACACTTCGCTTATTCCTACTTCCCTTTGGTCGACCGAGTTTTTTTACTTTGCCGACATTGGTCACAGTCGCTTTTCCTTTCAGTTTTTGTTTCTTTTTTTTGTTTTTTTTTTCTGCTCCCTTATTAACAATATTTTCCTCCTGTGCAGCACTAGCCGTGTTAAGTAGGTTATTGAATAACACCATATTCTCGCTAATTAATTCACCCGAGTTCTGACTTGTATCCATAACCTGTTCAATGGAGGGGAGAGGAGGATCTACTTGAATAGGTTCAGATGTTGCTGCAGAATCATCATATGTCGCATGAGGGAGGCTGATTGTGTTGTCTGAAATTAATTGATCCGAAATTAATTGATCCAGGAGTAGGAGCGGGGGATCAGATGGTATATCCGTTAGCACATTTGAAAAGTAATCCGTTTGATAGTCACTCGTTTGGACAGGGAGATTGGTGGGGAATGGGTATTCAATCGGCGGGTTCTGAACGGTTTTGTCCTCCAGAGGTGGATCTGAGCACTCAGCTTCATTTTGTATTTTCCTCTGTTTATCCAATAATTCAGTCTGTATGGTAGTCCTAGCTTCATGAAGAGCTTTCTCTAAACAGTGGAGGATAATGCATACGGCTTCCAACATGTTTTGTTGTTTTTTTTTTCAATTTCTTCTTTCTGGATAAAAAGACAGTACTAAATCCACCACTTACACAAACGTGAATGGGCAAAGAATGGCTAAGCATACGCACGAACACTCAACTTAGATCAAACTCGAGCTTTCCTGATTGGGTATTCAAATAAAGTGATGAGGGGGGAGGGAGTGAATTAACATGATGATATAATAGCAGCTGTGGAAATGTTCATTTTTTTAACCAAATATCAATGGGAGGGCGCAGAAGTATTAAAAGGGGAAGGGAGGTGAGTCGCCCGCCTTAAAAATAGGTTGTTTTTTTTGTTTTCTTCTTTCCCCTCATCGTTATCATACCCTTAATGAGCACCTTTCCTAGTGAGAGAGAGAGAACTATGCTTCATACAACAAATCATACTCCAGCTGTCTCAGTATAAATCCAAAATTTGACACAAGGCAAAGAATGTTTCAATGGAAATGGTTATAATACCCCTTCTCAACATACTATTTCCACCCACATATACCCACTATTATGTGAATGATGCTGTATGGGATAAGAGATAAAATGCAGATAATGCGTATTTGTAACATTCCCTTCGCTCTCTATCAATAGGGAGAAAAAAAACCCATGCTGTGTCAGTCTATTCGCAGCTCCCCGACACCACCTTCTCTATTGAAAAAAGAATGCAGGAACGAAACATGAATGATTTGTGACATGTTCCATGAATAAAAGAGCTTTCAATAAAAAAAACAAATCCCTCACACCCCCCATAGAGAATCACTGTGTTCACGTCATGTCATACATTGCTTTTGAGGAAAATGGGCATTGTTCAAATTAAACCCTATATAATAAGTTCTTATTTGTGGAAGGTAATAATCACCCACTTCCCTACGTCATTCGTTCTAACGTTGTACCCATTTTACCCAACTTGGATTCTCCATGCTACCCCATTACATCGAACCCTGACTGTCCTCGCTAGCGGTCAACGCGGGTCATACTTGGATTCTCCATGCTACCCTATTACATCGAACCCTGACTGTCCTCGCTAGCGGTCAACGCGGGTCATGACCGCAACCCGAACACAGTTTATTACCCATCTGCATTTAAAGGTGTTTCCCCCAAGCGCTCATCAAGGGAGAGAGCAGACGAAAAATTACATCGTCTGCATGATATTATTTATTCATCCCTGGCTAATTATCAAGTTTTGGTTAGTCTACGTGTCGGATTTAAGATAAAGCGCACTTCATTATGAATCCACATATGATTACATTATTATCCTTTCCACATTCCCATTTTATAGAGGTGTATGCAGGGAATAAGGTAGGGCTTTGATTCGTTTTTGATAACTCCATCCATCCCCTTCGATCCCCTTTCCGGTGTTGCAAGATATATTCTTTACTTTCCATTCCTTTATTAATTAAACCAGCTTTCCCGTATTTAATGAGAGATAAATACAACTTTTTTTATGCAAACTTTTATCCAACCCTTTCTCAATACCCTTACACATTTTTTATGGAAACTTTCCCATGCTACACCATGGAAGCGCGGGAGATCTTCTTCAGCTTCAGACTAGACAGCCATCATGGCGCAAGCTGGGTTTTTTCTAAGCGTGATCATAATCGTTTTCCATCTGCCAATTTCCACATCTTTGATGGAATATGACTGCGGGGAGGAGGTCGGGCAGTGCATATGCACTCGAGAATCGATCAAATGCACAGACATAGATTATCCTAGGTTCTGACCATGTACATAACTCGGTTGGACAAAATCACACAGCACGATAAGTCCCAAGCCTCTTTTTTGCACAGATTCATGTGTACGAGAACGCGCTCTCCTAACTACATCGATGGTTTCCCCTCGCCTCTCTGGTTGTTTTTTCCTTAACCCTTCCCGTTTCATATCCTCTCCATCACCATCCTCCTCTTCCTCTTGAACAATTGAAGTTTTTGAAAATGTTTCTGTTGTTTCATTAGAAGAAATCTTCTCAAGTGAAAAAACATTCCCTTCCTTATTTTCAAAGTTGATATCTAGCAAGCTACACTCCCATGGTCCTTCCAAAAATAAAGTCTTTTCCAGACATATCATGAAGTCGAAGGCGGAATTAGAAGGGAAAGAATCGAGATTATCTGCTGATGAAGCGAAAATATACATATTTCTTCCGAAGACCTTCGCAGGATTTGGAGGAATGACTATTCCCCACCCGCTCCCCCCCATTATAAGAATGCATGGGTGAGGGAGGGGGGTTAAGTTGAGTATTTCTCACGCCGTCCAATTATTCACTTCTTTTTCCTCTTCTTTTTCCCCAAACTTTTCACATATGTTTTTAACGTCCAACTATTGCTCGAACTCGGATATCCAAGCCATTTCACAAGAATCTCTTTCTGTCCTCGAGCGTTTGTCCTTTCTCGTATAATTTTTTCAACCTCGAAGTATGTTTCCTGGTCAGCTAACACAAGCTGTAACTGCTGTTCATAAAATACTCCACTAATGGGTTCATTTTCCCATGATTTAATATTATAGACAGGTGTGTGTTGGTATACTTTCCTATCCATAATTATGAATATTTCTCGTGAAAAGCTTTCATCATATTCCCTATCAAAAGGAGATGCGTTGTAACTCACCCTCACCTTATCATTGATAGAATATTTAAAAGCAGTTTTTGACCATACGTATGGGAGTTCATTTTGAATATATTGCTTTTTCCATAAAATATGGTGCTCCGTCACCCTCCCTTCCTCTGGCGTCATCCCTATTGATCTATGGAATGAATTGTTTTGAGATTCTGTGATAGATTGGAGAGAGTCGATCCATTCAAACGTATTTTCATTTTTCATATGTCTTTGAAGTTTCATGCGGAATGTTTTAATAGCTCTTTCTGCAAAATTAGCTTATTTTTCATTGCGAGTCGTAAAATGCTTAATGTCATACTTTTCATAAACCTTTCGAGTGTCTCTGTTCACAAATTCGCTCCCCATATCCGTACGAAAAACTTTCGGTTTCACGTTTTCAAATATCGATTCTAAAGCAACAGCTGCATCATATCCTTTCAAACTTTTTAAACCCCTTGTCCAAATTTTATGAGAAAAAATATCAACTGTTAATAGAATGAAACAAAACCCTTTATTTTTCTTTTTGAAATAGTTTAAATTAATAGTGTCTCCGTCCCACATATAGTCATGCTCCGACACTATTACTCTGGGGCGTTTAAAGGATTTCAGTCTCGGTGTAAAAAGTGTATAGGAGTCTTGTTTGAGTAACCATTCCCTCACGTCCGATCTTTTTAATCCATATTCACCCCTTTTTTTAACTTCTCGATACAGACTAGTCAACCCTCCTAATATCGGTGTGTTACCTGTTCCCCCAAAGTATAGTTTTGAAAGGTGGGAATTTATAATTTGGGGAGAAATGCTTTTCTTCCTATGTTTAGGCTTTTTTTCTGACTTCATTGTACGACTGTTTCCCACTTACGTTACAGATCTCCATAAATGTTTCCAAGAATTTTTTTTATCTAACACCCCTACACCTTCTTTCTTCTTTCGGATCGTTTTCTGTTTTGGTTTCCGATTCTGTATTTTAATAGGATAGGGATCTAATTCCTTTTTCTCCTTCTTCTTCTTTACGGGAATTCCAGGCGGAGGGGGAAGTTGAGAATGGTTGTTATCCAAATGTAAGTCTGATATTGAAGAATTCTTTTTATTCCCTTTTTCCGGTGATGCAGCACGCCCTTGGACACTTTCAAGTCGGAGTGACGAGTTGTTATTTATTTTCGGTAAGTTATAGTCTTTTTCTTCACTCGATCCTTTGTTCATTCTATTGTATTTTTCTAAAGAAATCAACACCATTTTCTTCGAATGCTTCATAATAGGGATAATATTTTGTCTTTAACCAAAGAAAGACAGTAGAAGAAAGGGGAAAAGTTGTGCTGGAGGACGGATAAAAGCTTTTTCTTGCACTGACGCTCGTCTCCCAGCTTCCTAATAATTGTTTTACGTCTCGCTATCTTATTCCGTACATCTGTAGGTAGGGGGAGTAAAAGTAGGTTCGAAGCTATTTCACACAGAGCTCTTATTTGGGAAGGTGTGGCAGTATATATCAACCCCTTAGCTTGAGTCCTACTAGTTGTAGACAGAAGGAGTTGGAGGAAGTGTTTTTCTTTCGCTAAATTGGCAGACATTATATTATGATCGATATTGTACGTTCGCGCTTCACCTTACACCTATCTCCCTTCTGTACTTTGCTGGAAGTGAGAGGTAAGCATATCGGTTGTCGGTCTTATCTCTGATTTGTCAAAGGAGTATACACGACGACAGCATCTTCGGTTATGTTAGATTTTATGCGCATATCTGGGTTAAGGGTTTGTTGGTGTGGACTTAAATCCAATAAAATGTGGCCATAGTTTTTTTGTAAGACAGAGTCTTCGTATGCTTCAATCAATCTTTTCCCTAACCCTGTTTGGTAAGCTAGCACACTTATCTGTTTGACATCTCTGTGGTTTTTAGTTAGTATAAAATAATGTGTGTTTATACTAATTGATCTGGATTTTCTCCCTTGCTCGAACAAGTTTTGTAGAAGGTATATGATTGTGCAGTTATAATGATGTGAAGTTCTAGTAAATAACACTTCTGCATCTGGATCATCCATCATCTCCTTCATTAAATCATCTAGCACGATAATTACATGATCTTCACCCAAAGAAAATTCCTTTACTTCTTCGTCCGATGGGAGTCCTTTAACGAACGTAATGTAGTCGGCTGATTGTTCTTCAAACATTTTCTGCCATACTCCATAACAATACATTACCTTCATCGTATGTTTAGAAAAGAGTTCATCTCTCTGCTTCAGAATTTTGAAAAGAAGCGTTGTTTTACCCGACCCGCTAACCCCAACTATTCCTAAACTTGTGGGGGCAGTAAACATTGGACCTACCTCGACTTCCATATTAGGATCTGTCTGCTTGATAAAAAAGAAACAAATGAATTCACATCCACTCGACATCGGTCTTTTATTTCAACACAGTATACATGATACACATTTCCTTATACTACTCACACGATATATCTATGTTAAGTACAGTTTCGTTCAAATGTTCATTTCTCCACTACGATCACTCACTTTCCCGACCCACTTTTTCTAATCAGTCGATCCCTTATCTGCTGCCAAATCACCCCACACATATTCATACCCGGTTGCAAATGGGGTTTGATGCATTTACTCACACAAGAGTCGAGTCCAGTTGTCCAATACCTACTATTCACATTACCAGGGTGGAGAATTTTCTTATTCTCGAGAAATGAGAATAAAGAGGTCATGCGCTCCCCCTCTTTCCATAGTCGGAGTTCTAGTATTTCTGTCATGATCGAGTCTCTCTTGCTTACCCATTCATGATTGATTGTGCATATGGGGTTCTTAGAATTAATTCTGTCATCCTTCCCAAACCCTGACACTAGTCTTTGCACTACATCTGTTCTTTTATGGAAAAGAGCCTTTTCATACTGGAACATATGCTCTGCAGAAGTGAATGTAAACCCATCTTTCTCTATTTCACACAAGAAGTGAAGGGAAAGGATACAGTTGGGATCTTCTATCACATATATGTTTGAAGGGTATGGGGATAAAGTTATTTGGAGAGGGAGTGTGCTTACTCCATCAGACTGCACTTCTCTTTTACAATAGAAGTATGAAAAACCATTTTTGGACTGGTTGTACGTATGCAACTCGTTATGAAGTTGTCTAATGCCACAATTCTCCACAATCCCACTTTCCTTGGTCTTCAAGCAGGATATGAAATTGGAATATGGGTCGAGGATTCTGGCTTTATTCACCCCTTTAGCACTCATTTTATCTGTTTCCCCTTTTAAAAAGTAGGATTTCGAACATAAAGAAATCATTTCATCTCCGCGAGCTTCCAATTTAAACAACCCAACGGTCCTCTTATCAAAATCTGCATCTTTCCTACAATAACGGCGAGGGAACCAGTTCTGATAGTTAGCTTCGTGGGATAGTCCACATCTCCCTTCCAATGTATCTAAATAGTCTTGTTTCATGGATGGTTTAATGCATTGTTCCAGGTTTTCTTTAGCGAGAGCTAGATAAATTGAATCAGTATCCATCTGAGTAACTTCGAACATGCACCTGTCCACATACTTAATTAAAAAATCATAGTAGAAAGAAAGCATGTGAAGCTTGGCAGTCTGTAATAAACAGAAAGCGAGCTGGATTGGCAAGTCGAGAACAATTTTAGATTTAGCCATTTGTATTTCATAACACTGTGACGAAATTTCCGTCATGTTCTTGAAAAGCGGGTTATTGACTTTTGTCTTAGCTGAATATTCATCTAGTGCATAGACTCATGTTCTCATGTTCTCATGCTTTGTACGATCCATAAGACTCCCAAATGCTGCGTTTCCAAGCAATTTTGAAGCATCTGCTAATGCGCTTGAGTCAGGATTTTTATCCCCAGTTCGTCGAGCATCTGTAACTTGGTGCATAAACGCTCGAAAACATGCGAATAGTTTTCTATAGGGGATTGCATGGTAAGGTAAGACTATTCGCATGAATGATTTCCATTCAATGCAGACGGTCCCATATCTCTATTTCTTGATGTAATATATTTTCGCATTTAAAATATTGAGTATAAAGAAAGTTCCTACCTTTGTATGCATGTTGTAGTTCTGTGGTTTAGTTCTGCAGCTGGTTAAAAGTAAGATTTTTCACGTTATATTGGATCTACGGATGTAAATTGGACTATGTGTTCAAGTGTTTTGCTACGAGTTATACATTTAATTTGTATTTTATATTAATTATACGGGTGTAAATGGTGGTAAAAAGGAGCAGCTATAAATTAGAAATTGAATGTTTAACTCACCTCGCTCCATAGACCGAAGTTTAGATGATGTTGTATGTCATGCATTTCTGCATATTCTTTCAAATTTGTTATTTTTGTTTTTGCTTTATAATTAAACATAGCTAAAAGCCATGCCATGCTGTGTAAGTGGTTGTAGTATTTTGCACGAGCAGTTTGAAATAAAGATATTCCGTCATAACTCGTATTTTCCATGATTCCCATCTTTATGTTCTCCATTGTTCCACTTTCACGCATCATGTTCTCTTCTGCTTCGATTATCCCTTTAATTAACAGTCTAGTAATATCACCGATGTCTACTAAAGAAGCATTCGGATCAATATCGCTCTCCCCCTCCCTAGTCAGAGTAGTATTTCCCTCCTCTCCACTTATCGATCTCTGACCATCAGTATGCATCTCAATCCGTTCAGTCATGCTTGCAAAATTATCTTGCTATTACCTGGGTGTTGTTGCTCAATATAAATAACCCGTTAATAAAGTATTTTCCATATACTTCTAGTCCGCTCACTTTCCATATACTACCAGCCTCTCACGCGCTACCTCGTGGATAGCTCGCGTACCAACCCCACCGACCGCCACCGTACTAGCACGCCACTCAGCGGATTGCGCGCGCAACGCCAAATCACATCAAACTGCTACCAAATCGCACCAAACTGCTAAAGTAGCGGATAATGCGCAAAGACATACTACTTATATAACATGTTACTATCGTTGACGCTGACATGTTTGAATAAAATTCTAGCACAAATTTTGTGTAATTCAGAGCGTTTTTGTAGGAAAATATAAGAATTCTTTAAAGCAATGTTGTACAACTTTCCTGAGATTTGACAGAGGAAATTAGGCCACACATATGGCCATCTCATTAGGTTGCCCCAAACCTCCTCCACCCTCTCCATACAAGGCATCCATGGCCTTATGGCCTTTTTATAACACTGCAAGTGTCAATGTCTCCACCAGTCAATTTTAATTTCGGCTAAATCTTTGATTCTAGATGCATTGTGCTTAAACTCATGAACATTTTCGTGTTTCATTACTTTAGCTCATATATAAGATTATTTATGAAAATTAATAATAGTCGATAGACATCAAAACCATGAGTCAGCTGATTGTTGTGATCGTTAAGTTTTATTCAAACTTTATACAATGGTCGTGTGATTCCTACGTTTCGGATACTAGTTGATCCTTCGTCAGGGAATGATTTACAGTGAAACTAGCAGGGGGTATATGAATATAGTGTAAGTTGGGTTGCTTGGTTACCATGATATAATAATAATATATTTATGAAAATGTTTTGAATAATAAAAATGGTCATTATCCTACATGCCGATGATGCGGTAATTCTGATCGAAGGGGAAGATAAAGATACGCTACATGATAAAGCCAACAGCTCTATTGTGAAGTACATCGATTGGTGTACGGCAAATGGACTAACAGCTAACGCAGCTAAAACTGTATACCAAATTTTTGGACCTAGACAAATTTCGAAACATTTTGATGAACTATTTTGTATGGATATCAAAATACAACGAGTTGATTCTTTCAAATACCTAGGAATGATAATTACAGAAGATATGTCTTGTAGAAAGCATATTGAGAAAGCTATGTCGACTGTGAATTGGAAAATCTCTGAGTTGAGACAGAGACGAAAGTACATGTCTAATGAGTTATGTGGCTGTTTGGTCAAAACCTACGTACTCCCCCTCCTTGAGTTTTCGAATTTTTTCTTACCCTAAGTGTGGGAAAAACTCTTAGAAAACGTATTCAAAGAGTATGGAACAAAGCCTCACGATTAGCGTATGGGCAAGAAAGAACTCATGACAAGTCATGACACCTTATATTGTCATCTGATGGGCCAAAATCAAAAGGTTATGGTTCTGTTCTTTCATGAAGGGCCTTAACAAATCTGAGTCTTCCGGTTCATTATTCATTTAATGGTACTCCATAAAACCCTTGTTGTCATGGTCATTTATTGGTAGCCCACTCCATGAAACGAATTGGCCGCACATGTGTTATTTTATGACCCAACGAAAATAGAAAAAAATCTTTATCAATAATTAATATTCACACGTATTTTGGTATTCTAGATTCATATAGCTGATGTTATAAGCATCATTTTGCTAGTTCCAGCATATTTCTGTGACTATTTTAAGTGAACATATGACTTTGTTACTGGTGCAAAGATTAGGAACGAGCCCCATTCCCTTGAGAATTAAAGAAGGGCCGCCCACACCTGAGCGCCCGTCGATTTAACTTCTCCCGATCCGATTTAACTTCTCCCGATCCGATTTAACTGCTCCCGATCAAGAATTCTAAGGAATAAACTTTTAAAACTGTCCATTTGTGGAGACCCACACCAGGGACGTTGACCCACACCTACCCAAATTCTCCCCGATTTGTGTCCCGATCCGATTTAACTGCTCCCGATCAAGAATTTATTTAGGAATTAAAAAATATTTTTTAACTTTTTTTTTCCAAATGGTCATAACTTTTTTTGCCCAAAGGTTACATCGTTGCGCCTGGCAGATCTGAAATTAGGAGATTCAGGAGATATAGAATCACTCAAAAAACGTCGTTTTGGACGCCAAACAAAAATTCACCCTCCCGATTTTCCATTTTTTGGATAATCGGGAGAGCCCTCCCGATGGCTCTGGAAGGCCTCCCGATGCATCGGGACAGTCCCTGACGCATCGGGCAGAGACCCAAACTAGGAAGCGATTATAAAAATTAACAGCCAAAATCGGGACAAATCTATAATCGGGCAAAAATTGGATTAAACTCATCCCGATTGCTGAAAACCACCGCCGATTGGAGTATTTTAGCAATCGGGGGGACTCTCGAGTGATGAAATTATTCCCGATTGTACTCCCGATTGATCTGGACGGAAAGTTAAATCCTAAAATGGATCGGGAGCAGTTAAATCGGATCGGGAGAAGTTAAATCGGATCGGGAGAAGTTAAATCGGTGGAAATCGGCTCTGGTGTGGGGGGGTTTAATGGGGGGTTGATGTCTGCAGTCAGTGCTCTAATCCTTAAAAAGAAAGTATATGCATAAAAGCAGACAAGTACCAAAATTTGTAAATATTTGTAAGCTGAGAAGCAATAATTTTAAAGGTTTCATTTTATGGAAAGATTGTTTCACGATAACAGAAACCATGTTCATACAAAAATCTAACCTCTTTAGAAGCAATAACTTGTATTTGTTTGAGGCTTGTACCATTAAGTACATGAATTCTTAATTTCCTGAAGGTCCCTGGGAGTACTTTTTGGGAAGCTGACTTCACATTCTCCAACCATGTACATGTTTCTCCTTTTCTGTTTTTTTGATGTTATTGTGTTTATGAGCAGTTCCATAAAAATTGCATTTAATTCTTTCGGGTTGAGAAGCAACAGCTCATCCAGAGGCTAAAATACTTATCTGCGATAAATTTCTTTGGGACTTTTTGATTCACAAAAAAAAATCCCATATTCCAGTAAATATAAATAGTATGTTAAAATAAGGTTTTATTTTTATTTCTTTATTCCTAGATTAGTCTATGTTTCTTTAATGAACTAATGCAATTAGGGTATCGCTCATTTTACAGGAATCTATTTATGATTATGATTCCAAATCATGGAATAAATGACCATTGGTACTGTCCATCAGATCTACCAGCCGGACTGGGTGTCTTGCTGAAGAACCAACAAAGCTACAAGGTCTTTGTGGAAAATATTTACACTTTTCCCTATACCTGTGTGGCATTATCATGAGGGAAATAAATATATTACAATTCAATTGCAAATTCATATTCAGCATCTGCTGGGAAGAGACGGAAGCCAAGTTATCCTTAATCTCTTACAATTTAACCCAATAACTGGTGACGTTTGGAAACAAGAAACAAACATGTATGGAATGCCAGGACTTACAGAGGAGGAGTACACCAGAGGATGGGATGACCTCAGGAGCCGGATGAACAGGAAAGATGTGACAATGAAATTCCTGCAGTCAGAGACACTAGTGAGCAGCACAATAGGTTATGGGAATATCAACAAGGTACTCAGTGTGGGACCCGGTAAGTTATATGGATGAAGTCACTAGAAGGATGAAATCGCCAGAAAATGTACAATTTGCTTTCACCAATCCTCTCAAATTACTCTAATCTAAGACAAAAATGAGGTTCAGAATACAACTCAACATAACCAAACATATTTTACATCAAGGCGATACCAAAATAGTATACTCAGATATAGCTAGTATTTATCATTTCTCTGTCTAATTTTAGCAATATTTACTAAATCTGTAGAGCTGCTGATTTTACAAAATTGGGAAATTACACCACACAGATGAGAAGATTCCTAAACAATCTTACATATATGTGTATGTTTGTTACAGGAGAGGGAGACCTGGACCTGGCCTTCCTGTCCCTTTGTCCTGCTGTAGAGCAGTACACAGGAGTTGAGCCAAACACGAGCAGATGTGAACAACTCAGAGCAGCTCTCAACACTCAGTTCCCAAACCTTGAAGTAACTCTTTACTCTTTGTACCTTGCAACAATGATTTGTAACCTTGATGTAAACATTAATACCTACCCTACAATCAACATACCCCAACCTTGAAGTAACACTATACTACACTTAGAATTCAAATGAATTTCAAACAAGGCAATACAAACACAAATATAACTATACATTTCTGTATTATTAATTATTTTGGTGTGAGTCAATTCAAGTGTGCCTGAGTTTTAGTTTTTATTCAAAGTGAGTTTTTTTAGCACACCTGAAGCCTCAAGCAATTATCATCTCATTATAGAAGAGGCTGAGTCAGATTGCAAATGTATATTTATTATGATCAGTAATATTCAAACATACCTTAAGTTGCTGCTGTATCATGGAAACATACCCATCTCATTAACCACCCAGCATTAATTCAAAGAGTAGATACTAATATGTGCCAAATCTTTATATTTGAAGGTGAACACTTTAGAGAAAGGTTTCCAGGATTTCAATGCAGAAGACAACAGCTATGATTTGGTTCTTTTCCTGAACTCCCTCCACTTCTTGATGGATAATCCCACCCCACCTACAGAGCAGGCTTTGTCTCTGGTGAAACCAGGAGGCAAGGTTGTAATAATGGTGGCCCATACCGTCTCCTACAAATGCAATGGTGAGGTGCAATATCCATTATTTTAGTTGTTATTACCAGCTAGTCCAATTCAGATACAATTGTTATTTCAACTCTGGAATAGCATAGCCATAGACAATTGGTATAGACTCGCTATATGCAAGTGAGCGGGTAGAAACAATTCTCATTCCTCCCTAGGGAAGAAACAGATGACCCAGTTTATCCTTCTGCATTTTCATTGGTTATTCTGAAAGTAGGCCAGGTTTGTCATAGTTACATGTCATGCCATGACGCTATGTAGTCTGTTAAGCATTGAAACTGTGGTGGCCGTTGTTAATGTTGGAGTTAGCGTTCGGACTGGCCAGTCGCACGCCAAACACTCCGTGGTTTTCTCTGATCTTAACCAGCATTACTGAACGGATATTACCCAAAGTTACACCATTATTTGAGCTCTGGAACTGGGAATCTGCTCATGTCTTCAAAGATACGATAAGTAACTTTATTGAGGAGTTTTCTCCATATTCCCTTGAAGTTTTGCCAGTAATTCTGAACTATGGCGAACAGCGGCAGAGCTTTTGTACCCATGGGCCGGCAAACTTGCAAGATAATCCGGCCAATTAGGCTTCCTGCAAGTGTGAGCCAGATTAAAAAGATTGATCTGCGTAATCTGCCAGCAGTAAACAAGGGCAACAATGACAAACCTACACTCGAGGGCACCATTGCATCGCTGAACATGGCGCATTCGACCATAGAGTTACTGACAACTCAAATGAATGCTCAGAATTAGCCGCCGCCTCAAACAAAAGGATAAACCAACTTGAGAGCGCATTGGAGAATGAGCATACCTCGCTTGAAAATCTCGAGGACTATGTAGTTAAACTTGAAACCATACTCTATGAAAGGAGGATTACAATTGACTGGTTGCCTGAAAGTGAAAAAGACCTGAGGATTCTTATTGAACACAACTGGATCCACAGGCTACAGACATACCAACCACATGGTATGAATGTAAAGAATTCCGAATTCAAATGAGTCCAAAACCTCCAATCACAAAACCACGTCAAAAAATTTTTTCCCACACCTGAGAGTCTGGACCAGACTTAAGCAATAAGCATTTGCTCTCATCAAGCTCTCAAAGAGGGTAAGAGAATTAACAAGAATTTGGTTGTGACCAAGGAGAAAACGGTTTCCCCAGACTTATTCCACAGTTTCTACTAACCCTAGACAAAGTATCCATCCCCTGGCCCCAACCCTTTTATTATCCTCTTGGGCTCAATAGCGCGGGAAAAAGCGTTGTCAAGCAGCGGATTATAGTGCGCGTTACTAACGATGTGTAAGAAAACGTCACAACGACCGATAAGATATTGCGTCCTTGCCGGCATATAACAAACATAGGCCTATTGGAGGCTCTGTATCTCCTTTATTCCTCAAAACTACACATTTTGGAGAAGGAAATCATCCGATTTCCGAATTTCTACTACATTTTGATCTATTGTGAAGGGAAATTGTTTTTTTTTGTTACTTCATAGCATCATTAATTGTCTGCGATGAGTAGGCCCAGGCCTAGGCTATGAAAAAGCTGCGTGGTTA
Source organism: Sthenelais limicola (assembly GCA_942159475.1). Lineage (NCBI taxonomy): Eukaryota > Metazoa > Annelida > Polychaeta > Phyllodocida > Sigalionidae > Sthenelais > Sthenelais limicola. The sequence goes on from OW804102.1 coordinate 51,613,894, forward strand.
TACGTTCCCTCCCATCTGCCTTATCTACCCATTGATAGGCCTATTGTATTGATGAAAATAGATATCTAGATGAAGTGAATTTCTAAATTATTGTGAAATAGTCTGTGAGGAAATAGCATTTTTTTTACGCCATTTCTGCCCATCAGGGCAATGCCTTGTACTGTCAATGATAATGTTCACTGATAATTTGTGAAACTATTGTTTACTTATGCAACAGTAAAGGTTCTCTCATATCTTCCTTATTTAGATATCAGTGTTGATGATACTGCATATGTGGGGGTAGCAAAGCATGTTTTTTCTGAATTTCAACATCTTGGCAATGTATTTCGAGTAGAAATAGCGATTTTTATCAATTTGCGGGAGCGTAAAATCACCGCGATTTGTACGCAAGTGCGTCAGAAATTCAGGTGGGAACAGGCAGAATTGGGTTTTCCTTATAAGGGGGCTACGCGGACGTGCAAAGAACAGGCGGCAAAAACTGGAACCTATATAAGGTTTCCCAGTACAAGGGGTCATTCAAAAATTATGTAACGCTTTTTTTTACCAAAATTGACCCCCCCCCTCCGTAACGCTGCATAACACTTCATTATACACCCCCTTGGTGTTACATAACACTAGATTGACCCCCCCCTTCCCATGGCAATTGAAAATCCCAGTCAGATAAATGTTTCTGCATCACTTTAATGAATTTATACTTATGACATAAATGGTTATGACTTCATGGGAACCTGATAAAAGTTATGACTAGATATCACACTCTATTTTGTCATGGTTGGGATGAATGTCTGATCTGCCAGTTTAAAACTGTTGATGATAAACTTGAGCAGAAGAATTTTGCTCATGCTGGGCAAGTTTTAGCAGACATATGGCCAGGAACAGTGATTGATGGGCATCCAACAATAGCGGAGTATAAATATTGAACCAGAAGAACATGTTCCTGAAATTATCAAAAGGAGTCAGCTCTGGTATGATCAGCATGTACAGGAAAGTCAATACTTCTTACAGATCGTAAAACAGTTGATCGTAAAATGCTCTGACAGGGGCTGTTGTAGTCAGCCAAGAAGTTCTTACTTTTCCCTGATCAGGAACAGATTCATACCACCTCCTCTTCCCCTTGCACAGACAAAAGATGGCCTTTGTTGCTCTTTAGAGGATCCACATGCAACCTTTCCATCTCTTTTTGTCAACCTGGCTCTTGACAAAAGTGTCCTCCCTGCTCGTTCTCTGAAAAGTTTTCCCAAAGGGCTACCGTATGATTATGCCTGCCCTAAGCTTCAAAACGGGTTGCAAAAAGGATATGTAGGGCATGTGGGAAGTACTTTGCATCTGTAAAATCCTTAACCTCCCATGCAAAATGTTGTACTTCCAAGTCAGCATCAACGATTGTGCCAACTAAACGTGTTCGTCCTCAACGTCTAGCTGCGAAAAGGCAGAGGGAGTTGATGTGTGTGTTGCAATACATGGAAACCAAAGAAATTCGAATGGCATGATCAAGAGGACATAAACATGGATGGACTTGAGGTCCCCAAAGACTTGGTGGTTAAAGGTGGTATGCCTATCCTACCAGTAGGAGCCAGGCATTCAGTTTGGTGTGAAGACAGCAAAAAGTAAAAGTATTGTGTTCATGTAAAGGGCCTAGACTTTAAACCAAGATTCATGATTTGTTGCATAGTACCTCTGTTTATATCAGTTAGTTATTTGACTTTATTTGAGTATGTTATAAAAGTTAAGAGTGAATAGTGAAGAACAGATGTGAGTTAAGAGTGAAGAACAGATGTTCAAGATTATCTCGCCATGAAATACTGATGTGTACTTTTATATGAATACTGATTTTCCAACTGAGTACCATTTTTGCTACCTAGTCTAATTTGTATTCCTAGTCTTATTTGTGCTATGCTCTTGGATACTAGTATGAGAGATATGGTGCTCGATACATTCTGAGATACTCATTTGTTTGTTGCAGGGCTGACTGTCACTGTTCATGTTGGCATTTTCAGATATACTTAACATGTTACATTTCAATAAACTTGTTTGATATAGATCTATGCAATTTTAGTATAATTTCATCTCTTAAGTTAAATCAGTGTGCAAAGGGTCAAATATTCTTTATATCAGTTCTACAAGTAAAAAATAGTTACATAGATCATTTTGTTATGTAACACTTTGGATGATACCCCCCCCCCCACCCCCCTATAACACCCTGTAAAACAGGGGCTGACCCCCACCCACCCCCATTGGTGTTACGTAATTTTTGAATGACCCCCAAGCGCCTTCGGCGCTCGTACCGCCTTCGGCGGGGGAAACCTTAAAAAAACTAATCCTTATGAGGTTAGGCTCACACTGACACCTGTGCTCTTTTGAATGACAAGAGTGAGTAATTATAATAATGTATTACTTCACTTTCCCCATATATAAATCCCAATAAAATTGTTACAGAATCGAGAGGTATTAGCTAATAGGGGGAGAGGTTTGATTTTTTTTATTCAGGACACAGACATTTCCTTACGGCAGTATGAATATTCCCAGAATAGCCTGAGTTTTAATTACTTTTAAGTTACATCAAGATATTAATCATATATTTCATACACGAAAAGAGAGTAAATAAAATATAAAAAGAGAGATACTGAATCTAGTCTAATTCTACAACACTAAATTTTTAATTAAACCTTTTACCTACTTAGTGACTGATCAAACTATACAACTTTACTGTTACTCCTAATAGTAGTACAGTGATACAAATGGGTACCTATCTGATTAATATACAGATAGTAGTACATATAAAAACAACAATTACACAATGTTCCGCGTCGTGCTCTTACAGGTGATGAACGAGTGTATGTTAACAATGATCTGCCTGAAATCTCCCGCAGATGCAGATCTGACATGGTTGCAATTATGAAAACTGCTAAAGAGCAAAATAGGAACGATGTTAGAATCAAAGGTGAGAAACTGGTGGTGGATGGAGTTGCATACGCACACCATGAACTAGACTTGCTAGATAACGATTTGCTGCTACAAAATGTCAAAACGAAGGTATGTCAAAACAAGGTGCTATTCCAGAGCGAATATTCCCCACTGTCAAACTTCAAGGAATGCAACATCAATCTGCATGACCAGGATTTCCGATCTGCAGAATACGCATTTCAATACGCAAAGGCAATGTGCTTTCAGCCAAAACTTTGCTACTTGATTTTTCGCGCACCTACAGCAAGATACGCCAGGGTTAATCTCAAAATCAATCACTAAGATTACTCCAGAGTGGGAAAGGGACAAGATTGAGAAAATGAGAGTCATTTCCTATGCGAAATTCCAGCAGAACAAAACTCTCAGAGAGTTTTTGATTAACACTGGCGACAAAAGGCTCATCGAGGCCACTAGAGACCCATTCTGGGGAGCTAACACAACCATTCTACCTATCTGCAAAGTGGTTACTATATACGGGCTAAAACCACTTGGGTCAAATCCTAGAAAATGTGCGTACAGCCATTAATTCTGGTCAAAACTGGCAGAATGTGTTATACACACCCATCAAACCGCCAGGCATTCCACCATGATGTCATGTAGCCGGCTGCCACGCCCATCTGGGGTGGCCATCAACAACAACAACTAACCTATGATTTCAACCACACTGCCAGCCAATCATCACAACATATATCATCACAGCCACAACAAGCAACTGTGGATTACCAAAACATGTAGCCTCAGTATGCACCAAATTATCCACCTCAAGTTAGATTCTGATACTTTCTTGCATTCAATAAATAGAGAATTCACCACACTACTCATAATCGGAAATTTGTATTGTCACCTTTTAAACCCTTATTTCCACTACATTCTACAACCTCAAACGTTGTTTGTACACATACAGACTAGAATACATGTTGTTTTATCCCACCCCCTTTATCACCTCTCAAGTCGAATGCACATAATATTATAATAGTCATATTATAATTGATATTCATTTGTACCCCTGAGAAAGGTCACCACAGACCGAAACATTGGGAAAATAAAAATATAAAAGCAACTCACCGAGAGATGGACATTTGTACGTTTATTCAACACTTTTATTTATCATAGATTGTGCTCATTTCAGGATGTATACAAGGCTGTCGGAACAGGAATAATTAAACAGGGTTTTAAACTGATGTATTCATATATGAACATCCTTTCCTCCATCTCTGTTTGCATTAACCAATAACCCAATTTCTCGCAATTCCAAACTTCAAGACAACTTCAAATCATAATTTCATATACATTCACATAGCGATTTGCAACTTTTTTGACAGTAAACCCATTTCTTATGAATGCATTGTTGTATCTAGTAAAGTGATAATTAAATCGACTTCATGCTACCATCGCTTTTCAGCAGACAAACAAGAACCAGATGGGGATTTTCCAAACCAGGTCGGACAGATTTTACAGAATACAGGCAAGGAGGTGCATTCAGGTAAATATGAATGGTACATGTTTTTGTTCGTCCTCACTAGATTATGTGATGTGTTCCAGGAAAATGAGTCATAAGTAGCCCAAATTGATATTTTTAGAAGTGATTTCTTCTCAAGAACCCTTGTTCACAATGTTTTCATGTTTGGGGTGCTAAGGTTTGCTGTAGTAACATGAATACATTCTCAAATTCCTAGATTGTGCATTGAATATATTTATGAATAGATCTGAGTATATTTGATTACTTTACTATAGGGACAATCAAGAAATGTAGCTGTTATGAATGTTATTAGCTATAGCACTCAGGTAGTTCTCAACCCATCTCAATGATACATCTTCTATATCATAAGATTATGTTTTTGTGAAAGACTTCTATGATTCACCGTGTCAAACGCCGTTCTATATCGATTAATAGTCTCTATTTTCCATCCTAATATTACTTTTGCAATCTAGACAATCCAAGACAGATATTTATATGCAATTCTTTCGATTTCCTATGTTTCCTATATTCGTGAGGCTATCCCATTATTTCTTGTACAGTGGAGGTGCCTCCGTTTACAATAGATCTTGCAAACCGTGGAGTGGGGTTTTATGACTTCCTGGAGATAGTTGCCAGGCGACGATTGAGCCAGGATGAGGTATAAAATCCTGATTCTTTTTCTATTGACTGTACAATTCACATTACAAATTACCATACTTTTGTTATAACAAAGGTAACATAAAGATAAAAAGTAGTTAAGTACTAGAAGGTATTTCAAAATTACAGTTTAATTATTAAGTAACAATAAACCTTGAAAGTTATGTGATAAATGATCATTATAAATACAGTAATATGGATTCTTTGTCTCATTTTCAATGACACTCCCCTCCACCAGCCCTCCTCTCCCTCCCTCTTATCTAAATGACATTTTGTCTGGACCTCAACGACATGCAGACAATTGCACAGTGCATCATTGTGCAGTGCCTCATAGTCCATACACACAGCTATGCAACCCTAAACCAGTGTGTGGAGCTATGTGTGCATGTGACTGCATGACAAGGCTAGCTGGCGATGTTCCAGAAGGGAAAAATGAAATGGAATTGTGGGTACCATTTTGATCAATTTATTCATAAGGACATGGATCAATTAATTCAACTTAAATAGCCCACCTGCGCGGACGCCATTTTGCGAAAGGGATTATGGGGTCTGATGTCCTATTGCAGTAGCAAACAATCGTCATGCATGATTTGGCAGACTGCACGGACCTCAAACAATCCCATATTTTAATAGCATCCGGTCATGCGCTCTTTGCAATGCAGGTTGTCTATTAAAGGAGCTCCTCTCCCATATCTGTCCATTTACTGTACTGACCGTGGAGATTCATGCAAAAAATGTGCGACAATATTTTGCGAGGGACCAATTTTATGGGGTGTCATTCGGGAGATTCTATATCAAGCTGCACTTTGTCAACAAAAAAGCGGTTGGAAGCCAGGAGTTAAATTTTAGGATAAATGGTTATTAAAGCAGAAGGCTCTGGGTCCTGTCGTCACAACCTTCTCAATGTTAAGATGCTGTATGACCTAGATTTTTCGCGGGCTGGGGTGGTGAGTGCAGTTGGCCTCTATACCAGCTTTAATGACCGTGCGAAGCCTTCTGCCTGTACAAATCCACAGAGAATAAAGATGTCTAGGGTTCGAGGAAGCCTAAAAGGATATTAATTAATGCAATATTACGTAATAAAGTAATAGAACATGAACACTAAACATAGATGGATGTATCCATCTGATTAGGTGGAGAAAATGAGTTTCTGCAGACCTAATAATCAAGGGTTTTTAACCCTGGCACATACAATACATAATAAATGAATAAAACATCAGAAAGTACTCACAGAGCTACAAGAGTATATGTGTGAGTTCTATGCTTTTCCTAGGTAGAACTAAATATTGTTTCTGTTGTCATTTATATTGCTATGCCTTCACCATCCCACTCTGCCCACCCCCCTCAGGGCGTAGCTGTAGCTGTGGTTCTCCTTGCGTTGAATGCCTGTTTCGTTTGAAAGTGGGTCAGCAGTAGGGTCATCCCATGGACAACGCATGGTATACATGCATCTAGTAGTGAGCCAATCTGTCCATTTTTGTGCATAAAGCAAAATACTGTCGAGAAGGTACATGATAATGCATCTAATCTTTTAGTAGTGTGAGATTGTTGGCATAGTATTTCCGCAGTTTAGGTACGAGTGCACAGGAGGAATTTATGAGTTATTTGAGATTCATGTATGTCCGTATACCTGATACAGAGCACTAGGTGGTGTGTGTGGTGGCCCGTTTGTTGTTGTCATTGGGGTTGCTTAGTCCAGAAAATTACCGCAGCAAGACATTTATTTGTGGGAAGTAAATTGGTTATATTTCACCAGATCTGAACGCTTTTAGATTGTTTTTATATTTAAAAATAAAAGATCGTCCCACCCACCCACCTTGTCTCTACCCCTCCTACCTACAATATCCATTTGATTTAGTATCAAATAATGTAGCCTACACAACACCAACGTGTTGGGTAGGCTACAACACCCACCCTATAAATAGCCTACATGTCAACAAGCTAGCTGGGTGTTGTGTGGGTGTTATGTAAGGGTGGCAGAGGCTAGTAAGGGTATAGCTGTTGGGCGGTTGAAGCTATTTAGTCCATTTTGGGTAAGATTTCGCGTGCACTTATTATACTACAGACCGCGTTGGTCTAGTGGCGCCACCACGGTGTTCCATCACGGACTAAAATCAATATACAACTCGGATTAGCGTTCGAACTGTCTGTACTCCCATAGATGTCCCTCGGCCTTCGGCCTTGGGACGTCTATGGGAGTACAGACAGTTCTCACGCTAAAATCCTCGTTGTCTATTGCTATAGTAAACATGGCAGGAGTGAGTGACAACAGATAGAGGGTGCATGAATGTTTTGGAAACAGTATTTCTGGACCATGAACACAGTAGTTTTTCCAGACAAAAGGGTAGCTAACTAAGTCAAGTTTCTCTCAGGCGAATTACAGGTCGCCACTTTCAGGGGAAAACATTAAAAATAAGGCCAGAAGTATGGGGAGTGTATATATGGGGAGTGGACACTGATGGGTTGGGTGACGTCACAAATTGTTGATGTAGGCTTATCCGCCCACAGAGGGCGGGTTGGTCACATCTCGTCCAGAAAATTACCGCAGCAAGACATTTATTTGTGGGAAGTAAATTTATATTTAAAAATAAAGGATTGTCCCCCCCCTGTCTCTATCCCTCCTACCTACAATATCCATTTGATTTAGTCTTAAATATCATAGCCTACACCACCAACTTGCTGAGTAGGCTCCGCTACCCGCCCTATAAATAGCCTACATGTTGTCAACAAGCCTGTGAGCGCGGCGAGGCAAGTGTGTCAAGCTATGAAGGCTAGGATAGGGCTTATGAGAGTGCATGAATGTTTTCAAAACAGCATTGCTGGACCATAAGTGCAGTACTTTTTCCAGACAAAAGGGCAGCTACCTAAGTCAAGTTTCTTTCAGACGAGTTACAGGTCGCAATTTACATGGGAAAACATTGAAAACAGGGCCATAAATCCTGGTCTCTATACCATATACTCTATATCTGTATAGATGGGGAGTGGACACTGATGGGTTGGGTGACATAATAAATTTTGGAAGTAGGCTTATCCCGCCTCTTCACAGAGGGTGAGTCGGTCACTTCTCGTCAAGAAGTAAAAGTGATAATTCTACCGAGCATGCAACCGAAAGGTAGAGTACTAGTGATCAAAGTAGAGTGGCATGGATAGTGTCCTCCAGCTGACCACCGCTCAATGCGCTCCTATCAAGGAATGAGGTAACCATACATTGGTGGCCTGAAATTAAACAAACATTAAAATGGATACTAAAAACCACATGACTCATATCAAATAAATCTGTCACATTCCTGTTCTAAATTTCTAGGTAATGCAAAATAGTTCCTTTATTAATGAATGTGATACAGATACAACAATACAGATACTTTTATAACAGTTCCTTTTTCTCCCTGCCCTTTTCCAGAGAAACAAGGAATTGGAGAAACTTCACGAAATACTTATTCCTGGGACAACCAAAACGGGCATCAAGGAGACAATGTACATTATTACCAAGTGAAGAAATGTGTATGTGTCATTAGTTTATGCCTGGTGGCATTGTGCCAAGGCCGTTATTTTGGTCTGGCAGACCAATATATTTGTTTATAGAAAGATTAAATTTTGGAAAATACCTTGCAAATAGATGGAAGATCATCAGATGGAATGCACTGATAAGCCAGGTTAATTGGTAATTACGTTTGGTGTTACAGGGTTAGAAACTGACATCTTTTTTGGCCGAGGCTGTTGTTGCTTTTGGACAGCTGAGGCTGGATGCCGGAACTGGTCAAAAAAACACAGGCCAAGGCATAAATTAGTACCAACAATATTGACAAAGCCTTGAGTACCAGTCTCTTCTTTTGCATGCCGTTCTACTTTATGCATGGAATTCAATTCGATTCGATAAACTGAAGCCGCCTTTATTAAAGATTTTTTTTCAAACAATTACAAGAAAAGGTTTAACAGATTTGGATACTAACTCTTATTGGAGTTAGTATGAAAGCATATGTGGGCGGGGGTTGGAGACAGAGGCACTAGTGACGCCAGGAAAGTAATGTGATTCACACGTGCATACATATATACATCCATGCATACATACATACACCATGTATACATTCATACACCCAGGAGGAGGAGGATGTCCCAGAGAGAGGAGAGAGGAGAGAGGAGAGAGGAGAAAGGAGAGAGGAGAAAGAGAAAACCTTAAGAGAATCGACCACAATATTAATTATTACAGCTAATAATACATCACACAGCAATGTTTCAAACACCCATATTTGTCTCTTCTTTAGTAGAATATTTAGGATGGTAAGTTATTTTGGTATATCATAGATTTTTAAAAATTGAAAGAAGTACTGGACAAGCTGTCTGTCAATCTTTCTCAGTTACTAATGGGGCCTAAATAGCTGATAAGAAAATGGTTGTCATATTATAGCCCCAGATGGTCGCTATCAATGCAGGAGGAAGACAGTGGTGGGGGCAGCGATGAGGGCACAGAAGAGAATCTATGAATTATGCTTTTCAAATTACACAACTTTTCTTGTATTTGATGCACAAATTCCATTCAAATTTTGATCTGACTCTCACAATGTAAGCATTACAGTCGTGTTAGAACTATAAATCTATTTTTCATCTAAAAAAAAAATTGAAAGAAGTGACATCAGACAGTGTCCACACATGGTCACAATTATCTTGGCATCAAATATCAGTGCTAGGATGGTACCACCTCAGACAAACAAACCCACGACGGCCACTGTACAGCATTAACACTGCCTAAATAGAGGTGTGTTTTGATCTTAATATGGACCCAGATACTAAATTTCTCTGATATTTTCTCACTTTACAACATATAGATATCTACACTAAGGATATGATTATATACTAAGTCTCATTTGCAACGAAAAATATGTTTGATAGCATAAGATATAGAGAAAGAGGCAAAAGTTTTACCTTGGAGAAAGGTGTTACAGGTATGAGATTAGTTTAGGCAGTAAGATAACAAAGATCAGAAACAGCATGATTATGGCTTATTGAAAATTGAAATTAACATCCATTGTGGAGATTGAGTGAGTAAGTATTCAAGCATATTGTTTTATTATTTTGCATAAAATCGTATGATTAATGTTAAATATTTTCAGATAAAACGTTAGGCTATTTCTATACTGAATACTAGAAGATTGGCAACTCATAAAGAAGAACTGTTTTTATTCCACCCTTGCTGCGTTATCCCTATACCTTTAGCATTGTACACTGCATGTACCTAAGGTTGTGGTGTACGATGTGTTGTACACCACACCTCCAGTGTATGGAAATTTAAAGTAGTCCCTTGCCTCATCACTCCGCGTGGGAAAATGTGTTGTTGTCATGGCACATTACTAACGTTGTGAAAATTAGAAGACGTCACTAGTATAGGCCTATTATTGCGTCGTTGCCGGCATCAGCATCGATAGACCTATACTTTCCCTATAAACTTGTGTGTTTATAATCATACTAGCAAAGTACCCGTCCTCCGGACGGTCACCCTCTCTCCCCACACTTCCCCCTCTCCCTCTTTTCCCTCCCCCTCTTCTCTGACTTTCATACCTGTTTTTCTCTCCCAACCCCATCTCCAATCCCCCCTCTCCCTCCACTCTTCCTCATGCTCCCCCTCGCCACTTTCTCTCCCTCCTCTCTCTCCCTTCCCCTACATCCTCTCCCTCCTCTCCCCCCTCTTCTTTCCCTTCCCCTCCCCCTATTGCTCATGAATCAACCACAAAAAAGGAGCTCAGAAAAAAATTACCTTGAAAATGTAAAACATAAAATTCTTCACTCTTCCCTTTTTTTTTAAAACGAACTTTATTGAGGTTTCATCAATGTGACTCGGGATATTCCCGGTATTCCGCCACACCCTGAAATTTGAATTATATCTATTACAATTTATAAATGTGTGTGTCATTACATAATATACTTTCAATCATTGTACATTCAGATGGTGATGAAATTGGGGGGGGGGGGGGAGGGGGTGGCAGGATTTCATCGGATTAGGTGGTTGGGTACATTCATTGGTTGTGACTATTAAGATCATAACATGTGTAGTAACGGAGTAAAAATGTGGTGGAACGTATAGCAGTTAAAGGCAATCCTATATCTTTAGCCTGTTGTAAAGACTTTAGTTAGGTTCCCCTGGACGTAGGTTGTGGGAAATGACGTAGTATCTCACAGGGGCTTTCCCAGGATATAAAAAGAGTGTAGAGATCGCAATTTAAAAAAGGCTTCAAAACCACATTTCCACCCCAAATATCTTCACAAGCCTCATACAACGACATCCAGAGAGGGGGGACAGACCTCTACAGATGAGTAAAGTGGTTTGTAAAACAACAAATTTCGAGAACATTCTGGACAAAGAAAACCTTCTTTCTACCATTTCTTTTCTACCTCCTTTCCTAGAAATCGCTCTAGCTTTATATTATATGGATGAAATTTGTGAAAGGGTGGAATAAATCCAGAATCCACCTCGGTGCAGAACGATCCCTCAGGCGCTATGCGCCCTCGGGATCCTTCCTGCACCTTGGGGTGTACGCCCTTGCCACAGCCACCCTTGGTGGATTCCTTCTTTAAACTTTAATGAAACAATGTTAATTGTTTGGCCTTAATTGAAATAAAATAGGAATACTCCATGATGAATAACACCATATTCAACAGCAGGTATAGCTATATCTAATGGCATGTTTAAATGAGCATAATGTCATCTGACAGGAATTAAGAGACCCTGGAGACCCTGGCGGAGGGAGCTTGGCGCAGGGGAGAGTACAGCCGCCTGGCTCACCCCACACTTTATCAGATAAGAGTACTTCAAACGAGTGTGGGGAATAGGTTTTAAATGTTCATTTATTGAAGTGAAATAAAATTCCTGGAAAGTCATACTTCTAAGAGCATTCTGTGGTACCGTTATATTAAATCTTGATCGAAAATTCAGCCCCACAGCATTAATACTTTCTGCAATCTGAACTTTCTTCTCAACCTTGGCAACCCTGGATTTGTAACCTGATATATCGACGGACAATTTCTCAGTAAATGTATAAAAAGCATATGCACACATATGCTTTAATAACAACAGGCATGTTGCTTGCTCAAGTGTGTGGTAATAACAGTCCCTTGTGTGAGTGACAGTTTAGCATGTAAACCCCAGTCGCTACCTTGGCAACTCCCGCCACCGATAAATCAGATATACATGCACTCATTTTATTTATATTCCAAGAGAATGCCACCACCTAGAAGCGGGGATGGACAATAATTCACAACATAAAAGCAGACAATTGTTTTTAAATGTACCTTTATTTAATCAGGGTTCCTACAATATCAGCCACATTAGCTTTTTGTTTCAAGTAGTGGGTATATTTTCCTTTCTCTCTTTTCAAAAAAAAAATCCTGACTATAGTGAAAATGGGGTACATTAAATCTATGGGCAATCATCACTAGAGGCTGAGCAAGCCTCCCTTTTGTACCGAGATATCCATTTTAAACAGTTTGTATAAACACACAATTCCATTATGAAATACATGCAGTTCCATACATAGTCACCCATTGCTCTAGTAGGGGTCATCATAGGGGTGGGGAATCTAGCATTATTAATAGGACAGGCTCACAGGGAGGGTGTGAATACATATATTATAGACAAGAATAGAACTGTTTAGAACAGTTTTTGATAAATACATATTTTCCCCTCAATCAATCAATCAATCACCAATCATCGCAGTTTGATTGTAGAAGCATGGGTTACATCAAATACCTTGGAGGTAACAATATTTAGCTGAGGTCATCAGTTTATGTTTAAAGTCCCACAAGCATGTTGTTGTGTATAGGGAGGCATTTGGTGATTATAGACGCTAGACTATGAGGGTACGTAGAAGCAACCCATCCCCACCACTTTTTATCCATTTCTACTATAAATGTAGGCAAAAGTGAGGTGAAAAAAAAATAAAATAAGCCACACTTCAACTTTTTGTGTTTGTTTGCATATAAAATGAGACAATAACAGCAACAAATGTTTTCCAATCACAATCAAAGCAAGATGGGAAATAATCTTAATTGATAACATGATACAAACAATTATTACAATAATATTTGATAATAGTTTGTCAGGTGTGAAGCAGAAAGGCAAAATGGAGTATGACGTAACTCGATATGATCTATTTATAGCTGGGCCAGGTGCCTCCACCTGACGGGTCAAGTAGGAGGTACCTTTATTAGGGCCGGTTTGACCAACTCCTAGGTTTGATTAGGAATACAAATGTTCTCAGCTTCCCCTGTCGTCTGCTTCATAAAACAGGACAATAATACCAATTTCAGGAATAAGACGCAAAAGCGTATCTATGGTTACGTTAAATTCCCTACCGAGTTCTTCAATATATTGTTATAAACCACCTGTAAGAATTCATTTTCATTGACTACGTTCACCATACTTGAGCATGAATATAATTATTTAGGCTGGAAAGCTTTGGTAATTTACATCCACCATACTTAGAATGGAGAGAACTCAGCGTTAACCTACGCGCCGCCAGTGCTGCCATCTTCCGCCGCCCATTAATAATACTCCATCATACGGCGTTCATACGAACTAATTATAAAAGTAAGCAACCAGAGAATTATACATCTTCAATGTTATAGAAACAACCCCACACCTTCACTTGAGAGATTGGGCACACCGAATTATGACGCCAATAATACAAGAAATAACACAATGTCGATTCATTTCAAGACAACAGAGCGGATGAAGAACCCATGAATATTCGTTATATAGTTGATAAGAGAATGGTTTCTCGCCACGAATACAACATCCCTTGTCTCAGCAGTATAGAGCTCGGCTGTTCACCCTCAGATGAACAAGTTATATCAGATAAAGCGCTTTTTGTGTTACTCTATTTCTCATACAATACAATATATAGTCTACAACTGGAATACCTTGTGTATTGATACACACACCCGTGTTATATAAATGGGTGAAGTTGCCAGAAAATGTACAATTTTCCTTCCCCAATCCTCTCAATTAACCCACATTTAAGACAGAAATAAGATTCTAAATGCAGTTAAACATTTTTGTATAAACGCAATACTAAATATATTCTGATATATCTAGTATTTATAATATTGAGCTTAATTTAGCGGAATTTGCTAAATGTGATGTATTTCAGGAAAAATGAGTCATAAGTCGCAAAATTGATATTTTTCAAAGTATTTTTTTCACAAGATCACATTATTCGAATGTTTTGATTTTTTGGGGGTTCATCACTTATAGTTATATCAATCGATGTATCAAGTTTCAGGACAATCTATGTAATATATCCCTTCGTTTTAAAGGTCCTCATATGGACTATATTTAGTTACTTTACTGTTTATTGACCCCCAGAAATATTGGAAACTTTTTTTTAAAAACGAAAATATGAAACTTAAAATCTAGAAATACCTATAAGATTATTAGACTATTTACTATCACTGGAATCGGCTTGATCCCATCTTTTCAAATATGGGGATATCTCAAAATCTATTTTTTGCGACTTATGACTCATTTTCCTGAAACACATCACAAATGTGCAGAGCTGCCGATTGTACATTTTCTGGCGACCTGACCCATACATATTCAGGAGTGCGATGTCACCTATCTCCGGTATGACCAACAACTGAGATTAATAAATACATATTTTCAGTTAAGATCTAGGCTGACAATATTGCTTTAAAAGAAGGGTCTTTCTCTCATCTAAGTTAGATTAGGGAAGGAGGTCAAATTGAAGGAGTGCTATCAGTTATTGGTGTATAAAAATGTTGAAATAAAAAAATATATTAAAAAAAGAAAAAGCCATGAGATAGGTGGCATGGATGGTGACGTAATACCAGGCGTTCTTCCTCCAGGGTATGGCCTAGTTACAGTCTAGGCCCGGAGCCGATAGAAATCCCTTCAAACTCAGGAAAGGCCATAGGATACCTCTCCCACACTCCTTACCGCATACTCCCATAAATCTCCCATTAGGACGGTAGTGGTTGGCCTACTCCTGGGCCGGGAAAGCCATTAGTGCAGGAGGCATATGTGTCAGATTTTCAGAAAATGTACAATTCACCTTCACCAATCTTCTCAAATAACCCACATTTCAGACGAAAATAAAGTTCAAAATACAGTTCAACCTAACCAAACAGATTGCTAGAATCAATACAATGCCGAATATACTAGAATTTACCTAGTATTGACCAAATTGTAGCCTAATTTAGCAGAATTTACTAAACGTGTACAGCTGCCAATTGTACATTTTCTGAAAATCTGACCCACATACCGATCTGATCTGATAGGCTCTGAGCCTAGACTGCTTACAAGGATGGAATAAACTTTTAACGAGTCTTAGATAAAGACATTTTAGCGACTTTTCAGATGTTCGTTATCCTATGTCATTTGCCACATTCAATTTTGTAGTCTTAGATTCAGCGATTGTATCATAACCTAAGACGGTTAGAAAGAAGTAGTCACAATTGTAAATAGTTAATACACCTTCCTCAATAAAACCTGGGGAGAAAAAATAGTAAACATTTTGATGAAATGGCTGGATTTGGGATTCGAGACGAAGATCTCGATTAGTGATCCCCCCTCCCCCCCCCCCCTAAATTTTCAAAAACTCAAACCCCTGCGTCTCCCCCACATTCAATACAAATCTCTATCAACTGCAAACAAGCAATTCTCATCATAGTAATAATGATTATAATAACATGTTCACCCACCGTACCATCTAAGGTGGGTAGTACTACAATGCTCCCCACCTTATAAGGTGGGTAGTACTACAATGCTCCCCACATTTTTCTAATCGTCAATAGTGGTGGTACACTACAGCACATATACTATATACACATCAATACTACAGTACTTAGTACCAAGCTCTTGTAGTAACATACTACCTACCAATGGTGGTTAAAACCAATTATAAAATCAACAATAGAGCCATTGGTCAAGCTTCGCTATTGACCAGTGTTGACACTTATCGGTCAGTCAGTGGTCGCACAAATTTGTAGCGAGTGGTCAATACTTACATCTCTAGTTGAATGATCATATATTATTCATTTAAAATGGTCTGGACATGGGAACATGTACAATTAGAGTTGTAATAATTGCCAATAATTATAAACTTATTTACTTATAAAGTTAAAAATTCATTTATTTTTACTCGAACTTGTTTTCAGCGACAGAACACTGTCGAATATGTTAGTTGAATATCGCCAAAATTTTACTTCATTTAAAAATAAAGGGGTAAATTGTTTAAATTGTGTAATAAACCTGATTGAACATATCTCAATGTCCTGACCCATTGTTAACATTACATATGCGTAAGCCATTTTGCGCGGCTGGTGAAATGAATCGATCCATGCCTAGGATTAACTATTCATTCCTTCAACAAACAATATAGTTTCAAGCTCTGAGAACTGGGGGCACTACAATATACCCAAACACATCCTCCTCAACCTCCTCCTCCTCCTCCTTCTCTTGCTCCATCATCTTCTGTCATGTCGGCTGGTTGGACTCACACAAAGATTCAGTCACACATTCAGTGACTGAGTAAAAGGAAATAAAATAATTTGTCAAATGAAATAATACAAAGGTAGTGATATTATCAACTTCTTCTTCCACACCAACGTTGGGTGGTGAGTGTAGTAGATAACAACACTACATAGAGTCCATAGCAGGGTTCCTTACCTGCTTACAATAGGGCGCGTAAGTAGTCCATGGCAGCGATTTTTTAAGTCGCGCTACTGTAGCAGTTTCATGACGTCATGTGGACATGTCGCGCAAACCTCCCATAGCTCCACCATTGTGGCGATAATAACCTCTGTTTGTTCATTGATCATATAGTTTTATGAGTTCTAACTTACATATATCCATCTTTAGAGGCAAACGATTTCAACTATAGCCTTCATAATCGTCAAACCGTTACTGGGGCGATGTATAGAGTGATTATCTATCGCCCCAATGCTAACTCTATGGGGATTATTTACTTCCGGTCCACACATCAGTACAACTACGCGATTAATTTTCATTAATTTGCGCCCCGCCGTCATGAAACTTACATGGCCTATAGG
The DNA here is from genome assembly GCA_942159475.1 of Sthenelais limicola. NCBI lineage: Eukaryota > Metazoa > Annelida > Polychaeta > Phyllodocida > Sigalionidae > Sthenelais > Sthenelais limicola. The sequence continues at coordinate 51,631,034 of OW804102.1, forward strand.
GGCGTTGCATTAGCCACTGAGCATGTCTAAAGCGCTAGATTATGGGACAACTTTCTAAATATTACTAGATTACAAAAAAACTAATTCAAAATGCATCATGGGAATGAGGAAATAATATTCTTCCAAATTATGAATAAAATTAAAGTGACATTTCATAAGTTCACGATTGGAATAAATCATGTTTTTTTTAAAAAAAAAATCACAAAAACTCCCATAATCCAAAGCGTATTAGTAGATTCAAAATGGCGTCAATGCAATTCCCCTATTTCTTCCAGGACTTTTCAAGAAAGCCAGACCCTATGTCTTATAAGAGGCCAAGTGATAAACCTAACGATTAACAAGGCCTCCTGTATGAACAAACATAACACATATAGTAGGCATCATTACACACAGCAGCTTCAAGGCTTTTCTATGAATACATGCAGTAGTAGCAGCATCTCGGACAGGTTTCTGACATTTTCAAGGCTTTGATTTTTGTTTTATTTTCTCTGTGAGGTTCCTGGACTTGTTCCAAGGACCTCCTTGGTCTACATACATCACAGGAACCCTGCTTTATCAAGTACAAATTCAAAGTTTTGACTTTTTATCTCCAGGTTCTATTATTTTTAAGCCTGTATTTTTAAGCCCGTATTCCACCGAAACCGATTATTTGATCGGATGGCGATTAGACCGATTGGTTTGGAATCTGATATTAACCATGCCACATATTATGATCTGATTGGTACCAGGTTTTCATCCAATGAGACTTTTTATAAATATCATAACAACATTTTATGGTATAAAATAGGGAGAATCTGATCGCTTCTCATCGGATGGAGAATTATCGGTGGAGTAAAAACATCGGTTTTGGTGGAATTGTGGCTTTACACATGATCAAGCCTTTATTGTGAGGCTGTGTGAATAATAACAAAAAGTTAAGAAGAGTTCTAAGTACCACCAACATGAACCAAACACTAACTAACCCGGGCAAGATAGCAGCTGTCCATCAATCAACAATTAGAGTGGATATAGTATAGGATTAATGACGGACATTGAGAAATGGAGGTCATTAATCTGTTTAGTCTATTGTAGGGACGATTTCAAACTCCTCTAACCAGTAAACAACGTGTATTGACCATGAAAATGTCCTTCCAGGGCAATTATAATTCTCTCAGGGTATTATAGCTTGATAATGCCCAGTTTCAGTGGGTAGTTATAGCCCAAAATCAACTCAAACTTGGACTAAGGTGAGATAACACTGAGATATGGAAGGGAGAAGAGGGTGTCGTGTGGTGGTGATCGCTTATAGTCAGAATAAGGAGATTGTGTGTGAATAGGCCGGCGGCGGGAAATGTGTAGTTGGTGCTTTTCTGAATGAACTCTATTAGAATATCATACAATATGAAATTAGACTTGATACAACTTATTTTAAAAAAAAACAAAAAAACAACAACAAAAATGTTGGGACAAAAAAAAACAAGTGTATATTCTGGTGTGAAGCAGATTTGAAACACAATCTTACAAAGAGTCTATTCATACTGAACCAAACGTTTTTTGATAATTATATTTAAAATGTACGGCCTATTTAGTAATAAAAAAAACTGTCTGAAATAACTCCAGCCTAATAAATCTAATCAGGACGTCTTAGAAGAGATAAAGCTTGTGACTAGAACGGATTTCATCAACTTTTGGATTCCTTTTGGAGTCACAATATAGGGCAGCTTCCATAAAAAAGGGAATTAAATAAGGAGGTTTAGGATTAAAAACTAGTGCTACCATTAGTTTGAAAATTATAGGTTCAGCTTCAATTAAGAGACCTGTGATGACCGTAAAGGAACGGGGACGGTCATACTGTTGCCACACTCCAACAATTAACTTGTTTTACGGACACAGACATGGCGAAACCTGCCGGACCGCGGTCCTTGACTGGTGAAAGACATGTCGGACCGGTGAAAATAAAGTGTCTCCGGTCTGACTGTCCAGCGTAAAAGGTCTATGAAACGTTGAAAAATCCTTGGAGGACTGGTGAAACCTTAGGAGGACCGGTGAAAGTTCTAAAGTTTTCGCCATGTCTGCAGACATCACACATCATGGTTCCCGCAGCCCAGACAATATCAACATTACTGACTTTACTGACCAATTCCCCCAGTTTGTACTGACCCAATGAAGTCATGTTAGCTGGTCAATAAAGGCTTGATGTTTGAATAGTCAGTATGGACATAACACAAATGTGTTTGAATTAAAAACTATTAGAATTCCCATTGTAAGTTGGGCGATAATCAGGGATAATTTGTGAGCTTTCCAATGTTCAAGCCCTTGTTACGATTGTGCTTCTACAACGCTCAGATCAAAATTTATTCATTTATTTTGCTCAGATTGAAAATTACTGACTTTTTACTGACGCACAGCGAAAATTACTGACTTTTAAGGTCCTTAAAAGCCCAAACTCAAAATTGCTGACTTTTTAATGACCGCGGGAACCATATAAATAGTGTGTAAGGGGAGGATATTGTCCTCACTCGCTAACTATTTCCTTGATGGGACACCAGTGGACTTTTTTTCAGATCAGTTTAAATTTAATTTGAGGCGAACACAACTTGCCTCTTCTCCAGACCAAACACAAGGAACACCTTCCTGCTTCTATTGTCACTCTCTGCTTTATGTAATGTTACCTTGGGCGGAGTCCTGACAGCAAAGTAACAGGAATTAGAAGGCAAATGGAAAGGAAGAGTGATTGCAGCACCACACTGTAAAAAGACAGCCGTTTATAACGTTCACTGACTGTAGACAGCCGTTTATAACGGTCACTGACTGTAGACAGCCGTTTATAACGTTCACTGACTGTAAAATCTAGCTTGCTGGGTTCTATATCTCACTACCGTAAACAGCAGATTCTATCTGCTATTTTCTACAGATCAACTCGTTGAAGTATAGCTTAGAAAACCTTATTTTTGAAAAAGTGAATAATGTAAAAGCATTCTATTGTTCTTCAAAAGTTTTCTAATTCTAAATACTATTCAAAGCGATTCTTTTCTACATATTTCTCCAACTATGAGTTCTCCATACATGATTCCCATGTCAGTTCTATTTCATCTACTCCAACTGCCTAGAGTTCCTGGTAACATTTAAAGCTAGGCCGCATTCTCAGCAAATAAAAATAATAATTGGATGCCCCTGTTTCTGTTTCTCAAACTCATGGCATCATCTTTCAGATTAATATAAAGGGCAAAACTGGCAGGACACTGATGAAGTTCATCAGAATTTTATTTTACAAACTATAGTGTTGTAAACGCAGCGAAAGAAGATTAACAGTAAGCATATAAACTAAGATTTAGAAATATCACACATGCCCCATTCCATGGGAATACAGCTTTGAAGATAAATATAAAAAGCTGACCTTCACCTATGGAAATGTAATTAAAGGTGTAACTACAGCTAAACACTCTCTGGACGAGTCACTGTCAAAATCTAAACCGTAAAATAACGGCGCAATACTGGCAATAGAAGGGTGGTGCTGGGCGACCTCTGGGTCATCTTCAAGTTCATTTGATAAAGGTTCCAGTAGTACATTAATATACTGAGAATGCAGATCTAAATGTATTGCTACAGACCTATAGAGTAGAAATGTCATTAGACTACTGCTATGTCTCTCCTTTGACTGGGTACTGTTAACTAACGGCGCCATACTGTAAATTGAAAGGGGTGACGACGGATCAGTCGTTTTCAAGTTCATCTGAGACCAAATTTCTGGACTTGCTGACATCACAGCTTTTGATTTTCATCAAAACATGATAACAAAATTGTTGGTTGGTTCTAGCCAATTTTCTGTTGATTCTAGCCATGGAATTCTTTTCTTCCAAGAAAATAATCTTGACAGCAACAACAATCTATCAATCAACAAAAGTTGATTTTTTGAAAATCATATCCCAACTAGATATACGTCAAATTTAGACCTAAACGTAAAGCTATATAATTATATATCATTTCTTTTCTAGAACAATGTTTGGAATTCTTTTCTTCCAATAAAAAATTTTAACAGCGACAATAATCAACAAAAGTTGATTCTTTCAAAACATTGCTTCTAGAGATATAAGTCAGTCTTGAACCAATGTATTATGTAGGTATATAGTATATCTAGTGACCATATTCGCAAATATCATTCTGGAATAACTTCAAGTTTCCAGGGAAGGAAGGGAAGGGCTCACTATTAACTAAGAGCTTCAAGTCTACAACAGCATAAAACTACATTTCCCACCTTTGTCACAATATTTAACTGATCCACGACTATATTCAACATAACAATATCGGTGATACCGGGTCGTTGATTTGGGCAACCAGGGGCATCTAGAAAATGGTAGCTAACTTAGGGAATCAAGATTTTCTGGACATACGAAATTAATGGGTTGAAATAAATGGGTTGAGTTGGAGTACTGGGTTGAGTTGGAGAATTTGGTTCTTTGAAAAACTGACATACAAGATAACGTTGTGAATTTAATTAGATTATTAGTCTAATTGTTTTTTCAGTTGACGTTCTATTATGATATCAACGGAGTGTCTAACGACACAAGGATGCAAGACCGGATTTGTTTAGTTGTAATTCTATTATTCAACCAGTCTGATTTATATTAATTACTTGTTCTTCTATTATTCTAATTATTTGATTATTCAACCAGTCTAATTTCTAATTTGCACGGTTCCGGTGCACTGTTCCAGTGCATGGTTTCATATACATGTAACTGCTTGAGGGTAACCACAGCTACACTCTATACGCATCCTATAGGCAGTAAACATCAAAACCATCTATGGTTAACTCTATGGCAGGCTGCTGCCTACAGGACGAGTCTAGAGTGTAGGCCACGAAGACTGCCAAATATAGGGAAATGTGGTAATATATTTGGTTGATCTGTACTTTGGAATCATTTTTAAACATACCTATTCACCTACTGTACAAGATATTCTAGGATAGCCGTGTGGGCATGTGTAGCATCAAGCATATAAAAGCTATTTCAAGCACTAAAGGGCAGTTTTTAAGTCCAGAGATTCAAGGTTATGTCTTCAAGTTTTTGTTTAACAATTGCCAAGGACCTGTTATAAATATAGAACCCAAGTAATATTGCAGGGCTCACAATACCTTATACCAGGAGGTTTAGGTGGCAGTTAAGGGACTGCCCTACAGTTACAGTCTAGGCCCAAAGTTGAGAGAGTCCCTTCAAATGAAGGGAAAACCTCTCACCTCAAACCGCAAAGTGCCATTATAATAACATTAAGACCGCAATATGTCATAATGTTTCCATTTAAACGCCTAGTCCTAGGCCAGGAAATTGATTAGCGAAGCAGGCTGACATACCATTCTTATCTGATCTGAGGGTTTGGGCCTAGAGTGGTTAAGGGACTGCCCTACAGTTAAGGGACTGCCCTACAGTTAAGGGGCTGCCCTTTACTGAACATTTTGATTATAGTGGACTTCTTTAAACCAGACATTGCCACTGTGGACACCTCGGTCCCGAGTGTGCCTGTCATACAGGTGTAACTGTATGTTTAAAGATGGCTGCTGTATGTTTTATAAAGCTTACAGGTTTATGTCATGCACTAAAGATCACCCATGTTAAAGCTAAACATAAACTGGTCAAACTAAAGCACTTTCAGTTCATTCTTTCTATTATTGTCGGAGGGCAGGTTCACACCAAGTATCACGTGTCAGGCCATCGGAAAATGTACATCCTGCTTAGAGACCAACCCTCCCAAATAACCCAAATTTAAGACAAAATTGAGATTCAAAATACAGTTTGACATTTGACAGTTGACCGAACAGATTTTCTTCATCACCAGAATACAAAATACACCCTAGTATTATTTATTTGTCAGCTTAATTTAGCAGAATTTACTAAATAATGTGTAGAGCTACCAATTGTACATTTTCTGACGATCTGACCCATTAACTCGTGTGTATCCAGTTTAGAAGTGCAGGTATATCACTTCCAGATCAACTACCCAAGATCTTTATGGTTAGCGCATATCGCTTTAACTTTTTTGTCATCACCGAAGATTAATATTGGACCATTTTCATTTTTTTTTCAGGGAATACAGCAACTTGACATAAGAATATAGCAGAACACAGAATACACCAATCACTTTGGATTAAACTATGTTACATACAGTGACTTATAATCCCAGCCATAGGGCGATAATGGGGCGGTGAGGGGTGTGTGTGTGTGTGTGTGTGTGGGGGGGGGGGGGGGGGGGGTGAAGAGATGACAGGTTTGGCTTGTGGCAGTACTCTTACAGAGTGAAGTCACTTACAGGGGGTTTGTGAGGAGTCACTATGGGCATGTAGGTATAAACAGAGGGAGTAGAAACGGCACACTGCTTGATGCAGCAGATGTGTGACAGGTATATGGTTTAGCCACTGCATGCCAGGTGACGCTGCAATGCTGTTGTTGACACTAGTACCACCTGTAGTGGCATTACTCACAACTATTTGGTGGACATGAATAATCGCAGTTTCTACTCCCTCTGTATATGGGTCAGATTTTCAGAAAATGTACAATTCGCCTTCACCAATCCTCTCAAATAGCCCAGATTTATGACAGAAATGAGCTTTAAAATGCTGTTTAACATAACAGAACTGATACTTTAAATCAATGCGATACCAAATATACTAAGATATACCCGGTATTCTTCATTTTTCAGCCTAATTTAGGCAAATTTCCTAAATGTGTAGAGCTGCCAATTGTACATTTTCTGAAAATCTGACCCATATATCCCTGATGTGATTGATCCCCTGCTCCCTGCGCCGCTTCATGCAGCAGTGTGGAGACACCCCCTGAGTACCACCTTCCAGCCCTATCAACCCATCAGTAGGCTATATATATACACAGAGAGAGGGTTGTTCAGCAACAGGGATCCCAACACTATTGTTTTGTGAATATAATCACTCTCATTATGGCACTTCAGAAAGTTAAAACATGATACATTTTTAAGCTACATACAGATGCCTGTTCACATTTTTGTGACAGGAATATGGGTCATTATTTTTGTGATAGGAATATAGGTCATTAGAGGGAATATAGGTCATTAGAGGGAATATAGGTCATTAGAGGGAATATAGGTCATTAGAGGGAATATAGGTCATTAGAGGGAATATAGGTCATTAGAATATAGGTCAATAGAGGGAACAGCTTCAGGCAATAAAATAAACTTTGTTTCAACATTGGCTTCACCACATAGTACGTATTTCTCTTCTATCACATGTATTTCCAATATATTTTGGTGTGATAATATATTTATAAGGTATTTTCCGACTAAAGCCTACAATATTGCAATTTTTATGGTATGGTTTTGTTTGTTTTTGGTTGATTCACGCCCTTAGCAACAGGCAGTCACATCAGGGCAGTGAAGAGAGATTTTTGGCAATCAGCCATTATAAGATTTGAACCCAGTACCCATCTCTTGTACAGCTGCGATACCAAGGATAGAACCTGTGCCCACTAGTTAATACAACCATCCCTGGGTACAGTGGACATTAATATAGAATAGAGGAGAAACTGGGCTAAAATGCAACCTTCAATGTTAAACATGCTGGTGGCCTTATCACTGTACAGTACAACTTGTCCCAGGTAGAGAAGAACAATAAGAGACTATAGAAGAAGCAACTACTACAACTACTAGTTCTACTAGCATCATTACTATTATCATAGAATACAAGCTGTGGGTGGTTCTGGTTGGTCTTGTGGTGGCAGGTCAGATTCAGGATGACAAATCAAATATTTCCACAATGAGGGGTTCCAACTGGTCAACATTCATATGTAGCAACATTTTGGCGTGAGTTTCGTCCAGGTTGCGGATGTCAGTGAGCTTCTGAAGGATCTTGCCGAAGAGCGAGCTGTCTGCACTGGGGAAGCGTACGTTAACATACTCCTGTAAGAGGCGCGCGTAACCCTCTTGTGCCTCGCTTACAGCGGCCTTGTTCTTGACGTTGGGTCTGTCTGAGCTGAAGACGCTGAGAACCATGAGGAGCATGAGCAGGGCGGTGTCACCCTGGATGCTCATCATTACACCGGTGGCAAACTTCTGGTACTGTTCTAAGAAAGCCATGGAGTCTTTGTTAGCATGGAGGCCAGTGGCAGATACTGTGTGCTCCATGCCGCTGCGCTTCACATGCCAGTTCATGGTCCGGCGGTCAAACATCTTGATGGATCGCAAGATCAGCACCTCGAGCACCGAGCCCTTCAGCAGTGCCACCTGGTCCTCTTGGCTGATGTTACGGAAGGTGGACAAGTTCTTGCCCATCTTCACCAGGCGGCGCACCGAGGCGTCGGCCATGTTGAGAAAATCAGCATTATTTGGGTTAGAGATGACTTCACGTTGGATGGGGACATCAAAGGAGACCTTGAAAGCTTGGATGATCTCCTCCATCTTCTCACGCAGGTTCTCAGGCAGCTTGCTCAGAGCTTCCTGACTGATCTCAGACGCGATGACGTGGGTGTTGGTGGCGGGCGGCTCCTTGAGACTGGTGGCGCCCTCTTCCTCCTCCTGCTCCAGCTCCTCACCCTTAATGTCCTCCAAGTCAAAAGCTTCCTCCGAACCCTCCGATATGGGCAGCCCCAGTCGCCGCATGCGGTTGGTCTGAATTTTGGTTCTGCGGATTTGTTTCTGAGTGTCATCTGTGGGGAAGTAGTGAACAAGATATACTAGTACATGACATTTCAAACATTTTCAGATGTTGCAATTGTCCTCAGGGAAATGGTGAGGCCTTATAGTGATAAGGTTTACCAGGAATATTTCAAACACTAACAGTGAAGATGCTATTTGAGATGTGTTACAGGAGAATGAGTCATAAGTCGCAAAAAATAGATTTTGAGATACCATTATATTTAAAAAGAGGAGATCAAGGTGATTCCAATGGTAGTAAACATTAAGGGCATTAAATAAGTATTTCTATATTTCAAGTTTGATATTTTTATTTCTGAAAAAAAAGTTTTCAATATTGATGGGTGAACAATTACTAGTAAAGTAGATAAATGTACTCCATAGGATGATCTTAGAAATGCATGAGTATATTTGATACTCTATCATGAAATTTGGTCCATGTATTCATAAGACCTATCTGACTAGATTCTCCAAAAATGAAAACATTCCAAAAAGGAGATCTTGTGGCTAAATGACTTCTAAAAATATGAATTTTGCGACTTATGACTCATTTTCCTGAAACACACCACATTTGAGATGTGTTACAGGAGAATGAGTCACAAGTCGCAAAAAGTAGATGCTGAGATATCATCATTTTGGAAAAGATGAGATCAAGCAGATTCCAATTATACTAAACAGCAGGACATTAATAAGTAATTCTGTATTTTAAAGTGACACTTCTCACTGTTGAGGGCTAGATTATCGAGTAACGGAATTTCTACTTTATTTTCTAGTATTTGGTGCACCTTACCCTACCTATCTAACTCCTGTGGATAGCAAAACTCTAACATTTATATTATATCAGATATTTGGTAAGATAGTGAGAAAAAACGTTTTTGCATGCCATACAGATATTCAAAGTGTCAGTTGGGTTCTGGCATCTGGAGTTACATAATGCCAGGCTCGACCAAAGGTCGTTCATAGACTCCTAGGTTAAAGCTAGTTACATCTCTTCTCACTTAGTGAGTGGGGGCACCACTTGACGGCTACTATTCTGTGATTTGAAATCTGGTCTATTCATTACACTTATTCAATGATTATTGAATGAGGAAACAATGTTGGTGCTCCATACTTTAGATATTGTCACACATATCCTTTATGGTTACACTGAATAAGTTTCATGTGAGTCTGTGACTACTCGTTTTAACTATCTTAGCCACTTTAAGTCTGATCTAAAGGTAAATACTTTCATTACCAAAAGACATGAGAATTAGAGATTTTTGTTTTAACTTTTGACGAAATTTGTTTATAAATTGTGGCATTTGGGGTGATATTTGACATTTGCGGAAGTTTTTACAAATACTGGTTTCAATACAAATACTGAAGACTTGCACACAGAGTATGAGATGGTGAGGGTATCCCATTATCTACTTACTAAGTATGAGATCTTTTTTCATTCCTACGGTGAAACATTTCTGAAGGCGACACCGCTTACAGTAGGAGCGCGACTCCACGGTGATCTCGCATTTGCCTTCACAGCGCCCGCGTATTGTCTGAAATGGGAAGAAATATCTTTTCTTAATTTTCTTTAACCATATGGGTTAGACTTTCAGAATTGTACAATTGGCAAATCAACACATTTAGATATTCTGCTAAATTAGACCGAAAAATCGTCAATACTAGGTATATCTGAGTATATTTAGTGTTGCCTTGATTTAAACAGTCTGTTTGGTTATGTTATGTTTAACTCTATTTTGAACTTGATTTTTGTCTTAAATTTGAGTTATTTGAGAGGATTGTTGAAGGCGAATTGTACATTTTCTGACGATTTCACCCATATAGCAATAAATAGCATGAGTGTGAAGAGGCATTCTAACTGGATTGGCAATTGGCAGCTCTACACATTTAGGAAATTTTGCTAAATTAGGCTGCAATTTGGTCAATTCTAGGTAAATTGAGTATATTCGGCATTGTATTGATTTTAGCAATCTGTTTGGTTAGATTAAACTGGATTTTGAACTTTATTTTCGTCTAAAATTTGGGTTATTTTAGAGGATTGGTGAAGACGAATTGTACATATTCTGGCGACTTCACCCATATCATTATTGTAGCACTTTCACATGAATAAACACATGTGACAAATTTCAAGACTGTATTGAATACAGTTAAACCTCTCTATTGAGACCACCACTGGGACGGAACGATGTGTGGTCTTATAACGAGGTGGTCTCTTTAGAGGGGCTAATCTAATAAGAGAAAAACAATAGGGCCCGCAAGTGTGTCACGAGAGCGGCCGAGATTGGCCGAGAAAGGGGTGTGTCGGGTCCTGTCAAAATGCCGGGTATATAGAGTCACTATGGGAGATAAAGAACATAATCTAATACATCATTCAGGATGGTCACAATCTTCACCATTTTTTGATTATTGATAACTAACACGTTGCTTATGAATTCTAGGCATTTACATATATGATCTGATCTTTATATTAGGGAGAAAACTGCTGTCATTTCCGACGTAATGTTATGATATAGGGGTCACCAACGCGTTGGTCCCCAAGTGGGGTACCGTCAGTGGGGGTTTCCCAACCTAGTTAGAATGAGGTCACGAGACTAGCGGTCCCTATTCTGGACAGGGAGAAACTAGTCTCAATAGAGGGATGGTCTCTATAGAGAGGTGGTCTTTATGCGAGGTTCCACTGTATATGTATGCATGTGTATCTAAGGCGATGTTAAAGACTATATTTACTACATTACTAGAGGTTATCAATTGAGAAATATCGCTAACTTCCTTTTTAATAGAAGTAATTAATTTCTCCTGTGTAACAGATTGATCGACGTTAGACAGTGCATACAGAATAAAACGTCAACTTTGATGAGGGTGCTACTGTTTGTATTTCAAGAATAAATAAAAAATGAATACAGATCTATGGGCAATATCTGCTCAGAGTGGAATAATCGTAATGTTCATATCAGATCTATTGAGCTGTCCGATGACTTTAAAAACAGTGTGAAATCTGCTCTATTAAAACCTACTCTATTATAACCATACTATTTTATATCTATTATTTACTATCTTTTATATTTTATGTCTTGTCCATCATGTTAGTGTTCGAGACTCTATGAGACGTACGCGCATGCGCGTTTATATTCATTGTGACTGGTACTGAACCAAACTTAGAGTGAATTATTCTATTTCTACATATAATCATTTATTTTTTTTTCTCTCCAGCTCAGGACCTAGGGGAAGACCGGCATCTTGGTGATCTGTTCAGTCTAGGCCCAAAGATGAGAGAGTTCCTTCAAACTGAGGGAAAGCCTCTCGCCACAAACCGCAAAGTGCCATTATAATTCCATTAAGACCGCAAAATGTCCAGAACGCCGAGTCCTAGGCCAGGAAACCGATTAGCGCAGTAGGTGTCCAATCACTGACCATTCCTATCTGATCTGAGGGTTTGGGTCGGTCTAGACTGTGCACGTGCTTATAAGACATTTGTTTAAATTAAAAGAAGAAAAATATTAACCCGATGCACATTCTGAATAAAAAGATTTTTTTTATTTTTTTTTTTTTAAAATTTCAAATCTCACCTTGGCAGCATTGCGTCTGAAGAATGCTTTACACGACTCACACGAGATGGCGTTGAAGTTGTAGCCGAGCGCCTTGTCTCCGCACACGAGGCAAACCTTGTCCTTGACGGGACGTGCTGCCATCTTACGGCGCGCCGTCGAGTTGATCAGACTGTCCTGGATGTGGTCATCATCTAGTAGCTCTTGCTTCACCACCACACCCGCCTCCTGCAGTAATTAAACATTGCAATTAATTATTATACTAATTTGAATTTAATTTAACTAATAGGGGAGTTGCATGTCTCACTGCGCATGTCTACTGCAGTGCATGCTGGGATGGATTCCGTTGAAATCTGACAAACAAATATTTGGCAATATTTTTATCGAAAATTGCAAGAATGTTTTCACCAATATCACAGCTTTTATGAATGATCTATGAAAACCAAATGCATGATGGGAAAGATGGGGACTTATGTCATGGAAACATGTATAAAACATAGATATTGATATTAGAGCATTGATAAATATTCCATGCTGAACATGGCATGTTTTCTATAGAATTTAGACTGTACCACTATTCCCATAATTCCATGCGAATCAAGATTCGAGATGGCGGCTATGCAAATCCCCTATTTAATCTTGACTGTGTATTGCTAGGCAGGAAAGCACCTTAATACTATTTAAAATGACATTATTGAGTTTCATTTGTGAATTATGAGAGAAAATCAATGGAAGATTGATCTGAGAATATTTAATATTTTTTAAAGGTTCATTTAAACGGGGGTCAATGACGACTGGGGAATTGTTCACTGTACATGGATTATGTAAAACATCAGAGAACATGGAGACCTCTCTTTAGTTGGAGAACCGTACTCAGCGATAATATGTCGACAATAAAAGTTTCTAAATCTAAATCTAAATCACAGAATCCTTATTTATAATAAGATATTGAGGACCGGTCAAAACTGAAAGAGAAGATTGAAGACAAATTCTGGGTTGATTTTCCAGAACAAGAAATATTCTTCTGTAGTTTGGACACTAGTTTGCTCTGTGGAGACAGTGTCTTGAACTGTCAACTTATATGGGTCAGATTTTCAGAAAATGTACAATTTGCCTTCACCAATCCCCTCAAATAATCCACATTTAAGACAGAAATGAGCTTCAAAATGCAGTTTAACATAACAGAACTGATACTTTAAATCAATGCGATACCAACTATACTTAGATATACCCGGTATTCATCACTTTTCAGCCTAATTTAGGAGAAGTTCCTAAATGTGTAGAGCTGCCAATTGTACATTTTCTGAAAATCTTACCCATATTTGTTGCTTCTTTTCAACTATGTTTTTATTTATTGACTCTATTGGAAAAACAAATAAAAACACAGAATTCTTATTTCGATATATAGGCCTCATATGTAAGACATGAAAAATAAATCAGATCATAAATCAGATCGTCAGAAAATGTACAATTCATCTTCACTAATCGTCTCAAATAACCCCAGTTCAGCATAATATAAACATGTTTTTAATCAACGCAATACGAGTCTCTCGCTCCAAACCGCCAAATACCATTATAATCCCATTAGCCCCACAAAATACCATTATTACGCAGTATGCGTCCAATCACTGACATTCGATTCTTATCTGATCTGAGAGGCTTTTAGCCTAGACTGTATTATTTGTTCAAGGTATTGTCACTACTGCATCCTTTATAGTTCCTTATAACTCCATTATTTTAAAAAGGGATACCTGCAAGATCTCCGCGTAAATGAATACATGGAGAAGAACCACTCCTTTTTAGGACTTCATTGATCAGAAATGTATGTTTATTGAATACAAGTTTTATGATAATTACTAAGGAAGGAAGGAAGGAAGGAAGAACCAACGCCCATATTTGTGTATATGAATGAATGAATGAATGAATGAATGAATGTACGTACATAACCAATACCCATATTTTTATATGAATAAATGCACAAACAAAGCAATGAATGAATGAATGAATGAATGAATGAATGAATGAACGAACGAACGAACGAACGAACGAACGAACGAACGAACGAACGAACGAACGAACGAACGAACGAACGAACGAACGAACGAACGAACGAACGAACGAACGAACGAACGAACGAACGAATGAATGAACGAATGACTGTACATAACTAACGCCCTGTTTGTATACATGAATGTGACAAAATCACACACCCCCCTCCCCCTCCTGTTCGTCCCCATATCTAATCTATGGTGCTCATTAATCTACAGATGGGTCAGATCGCCAGAAAATGTACAATTCAACTTCCCCAATCTCCTCAAATAACCCAGATTCATGACGAAAATAATGTTCAAAATACAGTTTAACCTAACCAAATAGATTGCTAGAGTCAATGTAGTACCGAATATACTCGAATTTACCTAGTATTGGCCAAATTTCAGCCTAATTTTGCAGAATTTACTAAATGTGTAGAGCTGCCAATTGTACATGATCTGAAAATCTGACCCATATATGTGAATGGCTGGGTCTGGTGTTTAATCAGGGAGCTATAGACAGGCAGCTATAGACTGCCGCCTGATTAAAGTGACACTTCTCACTGTTGAGGGCTAGATTATCGAGTAACGGAATTTCTACTTTATTTTCTAGTATTTGGTGCACCTTACCCTACCTAACTAACTCCTGTGGATAGCAAAACTCTAACATTGATATTATATCAGATATTTGGTAAGATAGAGAGCAAAAACGTTTTTGCACGCCATACAGATATTCAAAGTGTCAGTTGGGTTCTGGCATCTGGAGTTAGTTACATAATGCCAGGCTCGACCAAAGGTCGTTCATAAGACTCCTAGGTTAAAGCTAGTTACATCTCTTCTCACTTAGTGAGTGGGGGCACCACTTGACGGCTACTATTCTGTGATTTGAAAGCTGGTCTATTCATTAAACTTATTCAATGATTATTGAATGAGGAAACAATGTTGGTGCTCTATACTTTAGATATTGTCACACATATCCTTTATGGTTACACTGAATAAGTTTCATGTGAGTCTGTGACTACTCGTTTTAACTATCTTAGCCACTTTAAACTAACATCCATAACCAACATTGGATAGATTCACGGGTGATACATTGACTGGCATACAATGACTGATGACATGTATAGCGTAGGCTTGAGCTGCTTAAAAAATACATAAACACAATTTCTAATAGACTTGGTCCTAATTGAGAAATCCCCATTGACCCACCGAGGCCAGAATGAAGGCTCATGGTCAATTTGGACCGGAACTGGGGCCAGAAACATTTGTTTACATTTTGTGTCATAGGGAAGTGTATGGACATAGGGAGGACCCTACATTAAATGTCATTTTAGCAATAGAAAAACATCTAATATAACCACCAAATTAGAGGATATAAAAGACAACATTATGCACATCAGTTAAGCTATTGTTGGATACCATGTCGGCTTCAAGAAATTCAATACATTGGGTTAATTTAAATGGCTAAAATCAAGTCCACCTTACAGACTGACATGCCCATGAACCAAGTGACCTATGCCCAGCTTGCCGGGCACGCTGCCCTGTACCCGGCCCCTCACATAGACCGGGCCTTAGCTGTGGTCAGAGCCCCGCCCACACTCAGATAGGCCCCGCTGCCCGTCTTAAATTAGTGTCAGCTGTACATATTTTAAGCCAAATGGCCAATTCAAAAGAGCCCTATTACCGTGTACGCCAAAGAGTCCCCTTCATGATTTGTCTACATGCACCTACGGCTCACTTATCTCCAGTTTTTTTTTAGCTTACATTATTTACTTTTTTGGGGGGTAACTAACTGTATGCTTCAATATTCCAAAAAAATAATCAATGTTTGCCCTGTCTTAATAGAGGACGTACTTTAGAGACGATTTAAGGTCGATTTAGCAGGAAATGCATCTTTAAGAGCGGTAAAAGCGGGCCACCCTTATCTACCTTCCACATGAGGCGTTAGGAGGGAAGTCAATGGTGATCCTAGATTTCCCCACTGCTGAATGGTGTGAGAGAAACCTTGTAATGGAAAACCATTGGAGTAGAGCAGTACTTGGGTCAGATTTTCAGAAAATGTACAACTGGCAGATCAACACATTTGGTAAATTCTGCTAAATTAGACCGAAACATCGTCAACACTAGGTATATCTAAGTATATTTAATATTGCCTTGATTTAAGCAGTCTGTTAGGTTATGTTGAACTGTATTTAGAGTCTCATTTTTGCCTTAAATTCGGGTTATTTGTGAGGATTTCTGAATGTGAATTGTGCATTTTCTGGAAACTTCACCCACTTGTAGATGATGCATACGGCTCGCACCATGCTGGCACATCGATAAATTCTCAACAAACGGGCGGGTTTTCTGAGGCAGTCAGGTTCAGAAGGCAGTTGTGGTCACCTAATATAAGTTTCAGGGAGTCATTAACACTTTAGCCTTAGTCTTAGCCTTGCGGTTAAGCTTATCGCTGGATGTGGAATCGAGGAATGTGGGGTGTCTGGACCTAACTGGAGGGGTAAAATCTCGTGTAAATAAATGCGAACGATAAATCAGCATTTAAGGGTCAGATCTTCAGAAAATGTACAAAAGTCAGATCTATACATTTAGTCAATTCTGCTAAATTAGACTGAGAAATGCTAGTTGTATCTGAGTATATTTTGTATTGCCTTGATTCAAACAATGTATTTGTTTATGTTGAATTGTATTTCCAACCTCATTTTTGTCTTAAATCTGGATTATTTGAGAGGATTGGTGAAGACGAATTGCATGTACATCTTCCGGCGATTTCCCCTGCAAAATAAATCTTCTGTCCAGTCTAGGCTCAGAGTTGATAAAGAGTCCCTCCAATCTGAGGGAAAGCCTCTCACCCCAAACCGCAAAAAGTCATTGGAATCCCATTGGGCGAGGGACGCCATTAGCGCAGTAGGCGTCCAATCAGACGATAATAGGGATTTGTATCATGTGTCTTTGCGCATGTCCATTACAGTGCATACTGGGTTGGATTCAGTTCAGGTCTGACATACAAATATTTAGCCACATTTTTGGCCAAAATTGTAAGGATCTGTTCACCAATGTCAACCTTGTATAAATGACATATACATGTGATGTGTTTCAGGATAATGAGTCATAAGTCGCAAAAAATAGATTTTGAGATATCCCCATATTTGAAAAGATGGGATCAAGCCGATTCCAATGATAGTAAACGGTCTAATAATCTTATAGGTATTTCTAGATTTTAAGTTTGATATTTTCGTTTTTAAAAAAAAGTTCCCAATATTTCTGGGGGTCGATAAACAGTAAAGTAACTAAATGTAGTCCATATGAGGACCTTTAAAACGAAAGGATATATTACATAGATTGTACTGAAATTTGATACATCGATTGATATAACTATAAGTGATAAACTCCCCAAAAATTAGAACATTCCAATAAAGTGATCTTGTGAAAAAAACACTTTGAAAAATACCGTTTTTGCGACTTGTGACTCATTTTCCTGGAACACATCACATATGAAAACCGAATGGTCTACCACTAGAATATTTCAAACTGATTTAAACACAAATATATATGCTTACTACAAAAATAAATCGGGTTTTAAAAATGAGAATCGTTGAACAATATGGAAGAAATTTGAAGAGTTTTGACGAAAATTGGTTGTAAATGGTGGACTTGATGGAAGATAGCGACATTTCATTTTGACAATTTTCAAAAATTAAAAAAATGATGGAAAAGCAACTCAACAAAAACAGTCATGGGAACGAATCAAGTTGGCATTTTGTAGGTTTATTGGCGTTCCTGACACGTTTCGCCTTTCTTGGGCTTCTTCAGAGGATTTTCAAAAATACTGACTTGAGTATTATTGAATTATACTCAATACTGGCCTCCCTGTAACCTACACTTGGGTTGATTGCCTTCAAGCCATATTAAAGCAACTGATGCTACAGGGCTTCATCTCCGTAATGACATCTGGGTCAGATTTTCAGAAAATGTACAATTGGCAGCTGTCCACATTTAGTCAATTCTGCTAACTTAGGCTGCAATTTAGTCAATACTAGATACATTCGAGTATATTCGGCATTGCATTGATTCTAGCAATCTGTTTGGTTATGTTGAACTGTATTTTGAACTTTATTTTCGTCTGAAATTTGGGTTACTTGAGAGGATTGGTGAAGGCGAATTGTACATTTTCTGGCGACTTGACCCATGTATAGTGAAGGGCTTCATGCCTGTAATGACAACTATAGTCCACAGGTGCTACTTCTCCCTCCTCCACTCCAGCCATCAATAACAAGTCTGTTGGTACACTCTCATTAGGGAGATTTAGCAACCATAACGCTAACGCTAACACTAACGCTAACGTATGTTTTATGAGCACTACGTCATGACTAGGTGTGCTATTCTTAGCATGCCTACCTGAGATACGGACGTCAATTACGCTAAGAGGTGTGTCAATACGTTCCCAACGTATGTCTATTTCACGCTAAAATAATGGTCAATTGCCTAGTGCGAGATTATCTCTTGTACTGACACCAGACGGCATTGGTGGTCGGAAAAGGATGCATCGGTAGACATAACAATGCCGTAGCGTATGCATGCCGAGTATGTAAACCATCGGTAAACATTATACATGAACGTCATCTTATTAAAAGCAGCTTAATCATCGAGAAAAACATTCACATTATGTTATTAGGTAGACAAAATTATTCCCAAGATGAAATTTTCATACTTCAAGCCCATTGAATAATCGCTTCCATAGAGATTGGCCTAGCCGCTATGCTGTTGTGTCGACGAAAATGGCAAAAGTACAGAAGAAAACCGTTGATACGCCTTATACTAGATGGCGCGATCGGCATTCAATTACAAGCGAATTGTAATTTCATTTTTATGTACAAATGAGCGGGAGGTGTTTTTTTTTGTATTCAGGTGTAACACACTAATCACCTTCATGAAATTATGTGTTTTTTTGCCCTCTGAAAACACCTCTCCACCTCTATTCTGAAACTAAAACTGATTTATCCTGCCATTACATATGGCCCACCCTATCGTGAGAAACTAGCGTTTGCGTTAGCGTTGTGCTGTTGCGTTGTGCTTGTTAAATCTCCCTATTGTGCTATTGGACCGCTACTTAAACAGGCAGAAAGAGCGTCATTTACTTGCGCTCAAATTAAACATGTCATATTAGCAGAACATCCTGCGCGCTTCTAAACAAGCACAAATAGCATTTTTTTAAGTGTATAGGAAGCGCAGTAACCGATTCTATAAGACCTCTGGTTTCACTCTTACTTTACTTGTTATGCGCTTGGGGAAAATAAAAGAGCAGAACATGAGCGGACCAAAAGAGCGATCCAGTGGAATCGTACCTTAACAGTTCATTCTTCATATACTCTTACCATACACCTGACCTGTACAAGGTACACCTTACTACTAAACAGGTCAGACTGCCCATTGGTCATTCAAGGCTTAGTTACCTGCTCTTGACCATCAGGTTATATCACCTTTTAAATATTAATACACCTCTAAAACATCTAGAAAATCAAATATCAGCAGACAGGGTGACACACTAACACAAGTCTAGGCTCAAAGCTATCAGATCAGATAAGATTAGTATATGCCTACTGCGCTAATGACTTTCCAGGCCCAGGAATAGGCGAACCACTAACGTCCTAATGGGAAGTTTATGGGATTTGCAAATGCTCCTGACGTTCTATAGTAAAGACGATGATGTCTATTTATTATACCTCTGGAAGGGATGGTATGGTAAACCATAGGCTACAGCATTGGAAAACCGTATTACCCTCTGGGCAGTATTTACATATCATATTGCCCTCTGGCGGAATTTTTGTTGAAAAAATAGGTCCATGTTTGCATCCTTATTTTCGTTCTTTAAATAATTATTTTCATGGAAAAAAGACTCGTAATACATCATATATAATGATATGATAATAATTAGAATGATTAGCAACTGTAAAATTCCGAATTTATTGCGTATTTAAAAAGAAAAATAGACCCGAAAATGAGTGAGAGGGACCGGAAGTAGAAACTTTCCAAGAAGTAAACAAACAGTGTGGTGAACAGAGCTTGTTGTCTGACATGAATTTCCATCGAATTTTCAATATTTTTTCACACAAAAACATTGGGAGAGGTATAATAAATACAAAATAGATTTCTGGCCGTGTAATCGGTGGTTATCTCCCTTGGGCTACCCAATTTCCTCGGGAGCTACGCACCCTTAAGAAATTGGTACGCCCGCGGGAGATAACCACCTCTCACACGACCAAGAGTCAATTTTGTCTACGGTATGTATTATAGGGACAGGTAGGACCTGTATGGTAGGTGAGGAGAGAGAGAAGCCATGTCAAGGTGTGGTAGTCTCTCTGATGTCTATTATAGGCACAGGTAGGACCTGTATGGTAGGTGAGGAGAGAGAGAAGCCATGTCAAGGTGTGGTAGTCTCTCTGATGTCTATTATAGGGACAGGACCTGTATGGTAGGTGAGGAGAGAGAGAAGCCATGTCAAGGTGTGGTAGTCTCTCTGATGTCTATTATAGGGACAGGTAGGACCTGTATGGTAGGTGAGGAGAGAGAGAAGCCATGTCAAGGTGTGGTAGTCTCTCTGATGTCTATTATAGGCACAGGTAGGACCTGTATGGTAGGTGAGGAGAGAGAGAAGCCATGTCAAGGTGTGGCAGTCTCTCTGATGTCTATTATAGGCACAGGTAGGACCTGTATGGTAGGTGAGGAGAGAGAGAAGCCATGTCAAGGTGTGGTAGTCTCTCTGATGTCTATTATAGGCACAGGACCTGTATGGCAGGTGAGGAGAGAGAGAAGCCATGTCAAGGTGTGGTAGTCTCTCTGATGTCTATTATAGGCACAGGTAGGACCTGTATGGTAGGTGAGGAGAGAGAGAAGCCATGTCAAGGTGTGGTAGTCTCTCTGATGTCTATTATAGGCACAGGACCTGTATGGCAGGTGAGGAGAGAGAGAAGCCATGTCAAGGTGTGGTAGTCTCTCTGATGTCTATTATAGGCACAGGTAGGACCTGTATGGTAGGTGAGAGAGAAGCCATGTCAAGGTGTGGTAGTCTCTCTGATGTCTATTATAGGCACAGGTAGGACCTGTATGGCAGGTGAGGAGAGAGAGAAGCCATGTCAAGGTGTGGTAGTCTCTCTGATGTCTATTATAGGGTAGGACCTGTATGGCAGGTGAGGAGAGAGAGAAGCCATGTCAAGGTGTGGTAGTCTCTCTGATGTCTATTATAGGGTAGGACCTGTATGGTAGGTGAGGAGAGAGAGAAGCCATGTCAAGGTGTGGTAGTCTCTCTGATGTCTATTATAGGGACAGGTAGGACCTGTATGGTAGGTGAGGAGAGAGAGAAGCCATGTCAAGGTGTGGTAGTCTCTCTGATGTCTATTATAGGGACAGGTAGGACCTGTATGGCAGGTGAGGAGAGAGAGAAGCCATGTCAAGGTGTGGTAGTCTCTCTGATGTCTATTATAGGGACAGGTAGGACCTGTATGGTAGGTGAGGAGAGAGAGAAGCCATGTCAAGGTGTGGTAGTCTCTCTGATGTCTATTATAGGGACAGGACCTGTATGGCAGGTGAGGAGAGAGAGAAGCCATGTCAAGGTGTGGTAGTCTCTCTGATGTCTATTATAGGGACAGGTAGGACCTGTATGGCAGGTGAGGAGAGAGAGAAGCCATGTCAAGGTGTGGTAGTCTCTCTGATGTCTATTATAGGGACAGGTAGGACCTGTATGGTAGGTGAGGAGAGAGAGAAGCCATGTCAAGGTGTGGTAGTCTCTCTGATGTCTATTATAGGGTAGGACCTGTATGGTAGGTGAGGAGAGAGAGAAGCCATGTCAAGGTGTGGTAGTCTCTCTGATGTCTATTATAGGGACAGGACCTGTATGGTAGGTGAGGAGAGAGAGAAGCCATGTCAAGGTGTGGTAGTCTCTCTGATGTCTATTATAGGCACAGGTAGGACCTGTATGGTAGGTGAGGAGAGAGAGAAGCCATGTCAAGGTGTGGTAGTCTCTCTGATGTCTATTATAGGCACAGGTAGGACCTGTATGGCAGGTGAGGAGAGAGAGAAGCCATGTCAAGGTGTGGCAGTCTCTCTGATGTCTATTATAGGGACAGGACCTGTATGGCAGGTGAGGAGAGAGAGAAGCCATGTCAAGGTGTGGTAGTCTCTCTGATGTCTATTATAGGGACAGGTAGGACCTGTATGGTAGGTGAGGAGAGAGAGAAGCCATGTCAAGGTGTGGTAGTCTCTCTGATGTCTATTATAGGCACAGGTAGGACCTGTATGGCAGGTGAGGAGAGAGAGAAGCCATGTCAAGGTGTGGTAGTCTCTCTGATGTCTATTATAGGCACAGGTAGGACCTGTATGGTAGGTGAGGAGAGAGAGAAGCCATGTCAAGGTGTGGTAGTCTCTCTGATGTCTATTATAGGCACAGGTAGGACCTGTATGGCAGGTGAGGAGAGAGAGAAGCCATGTCAAGGTGTGGTAGTCTCTCTGATGTCTATTATAGGCACAGGTAGGACCTGTATGGTAGGTGAGGAGAGAGAGAAGCCATGTCAAGGTGTGGTAGTCTCTCTGATGTCTATTATAGGCACAGGTAGGACCTGTATGGCAGGTGAGGAGAGAGAGAAGCCATGTCAAGGTGTGGTAGTCTCTCTGATGTCTATTATAGGCACAGGTAGGACCTGTATGGCAGGTGAGGAGAGAGAGAAGCCATGTCAAGGTGTGGTAGTCTCTCTGATGTCTATTATAGGGACAGGACCTGTATGGCAGGTGAGGAGAGAGAGAAGCCATGTCAAGGTGTGGTAGTCCCTCTGATGTCTATTATAGGGACAGGTAGGACCTGTATGGCAGGTGAGGAGAGAGAGAAGCCATGTCAAGGTGTGGTAGTCTCTCTGATGTCTATTATAGGGTAGGACCTGTATGGTAGGTGAGGAGAGAGAGAAGCCATGTCAAGGTGTGGTAGTCTCTCTGATGTCTATTATAGGGACAGGTAGGACCTGTATGGTAGGTGAGGAGAGAGAGAAGCCATGTCAAGGTGTGGTAGTCTCTCTGATGTCTATTATAGGCACAGGTAGGACCTGTATGGCAGGTGAGGAGAGAGAGAAGCCATGTCAAGGTGTGGTAGTCTCTCTGATGTCTATTATAGGCACAGGTAGGACCTGTATGGCAGGTGAGGAGAGAGAGAAGCCATGTCAAGGTGTGGTAGTCTCTCTGATGTCTATTATAGGGACAGGACCTGTATGGTAGGTGAGGAGAGAGAGAAGCCATGTCAAGGTGTGGTAGTCTCTCTGATGTCTATTATAGGCACAGGTAGGACCTGTATGGTAGGTGAGGAGAGAGAGAAGCCATGTCAAGGTGTGGTAGTCTCTCTGATGTCTATTATAGGGACAGGTAGGACCTGTATGGTAGGTGAGGAGAGAGAGAAGCCATGTCAAGGTGTGGTAGTCTCTCTGATGTCTATTATAGGGTAGGACCTGTATGGTAGGTGAGGAGAGAGAGAAGCCATGTCAAGGTGTGGTAGTCTCTCTGATGTCTATTATAGGCACAGGTAGGACCTGTATGGCAGGTGAGGAGAGAGAGAAGCCATGTCAAGGTGTGGTAGTCTCTCTGATGTCTATTATAGGGTAGGACCTGTATGGCAGGTGAGGAGAGAGAGAAGCCATGTCAAGGTGTGGTAGTCTCTCTGATGTCTATTATAGGGTAGGACCTGTATGGCAGGTGAGGAGAGAGAGAAGCCATGTCAAGGTGTGGCAGTCTCTCTGATGTCTATTATAGGGACAGGACCTGTATGGTAGGTGAGGAGAGAGAGAAGCCATGTCAAGGTGTGGTAGTCTCTCTGATGTCTATTATAGGCACAGGTAGGACCTGTATGGCAGGTGAGGAGAGAGAGAAGCCATGTCAAGGTGTGGTAGTCTCTCTGATGTCTATTATAGGCACAGGTAGGACCTGTATGGCAGGTGAGGAGAGAGAGAAGCCATGTCAAGGTGTGGTAGTCTCTCTGATGTCTATTATAGGCACAGGTAGGACCTGTATGGTAGGTGAGGAGAGAGAGAAGCCATGTCAAGGTGTGGTAGTCTCTCTGATGTCTATTATAGGCACAGGTAGGACCTGTATGGTAGGTGAGGAGAGAGAGAAGCCATGTCAAGGTGTGGTAGTCTCTCTGATGTCTATTATAGGCACAGGTAGGACCTGTATGGCAGGTGAGGAGAGAGAGAAGCCATGTCAAGGTGTGGTAGTCTCTCTGATGTCTATTATAGGCACAGGTAGGACCTGTATGGCAGGTGAGGAGAGAGAGAAGCCATGTCAAGGTGTGGTAGTCTCTCTGATGTCTATTATAGGGACAGGTAGGACCTGTATGGCAGGTGAGGAGAGAGAGAAGCCATGTCAAGGTGTGGTAGTCTCTCTGATGTCTATTATAGGGACAGGTAGGACCTGTATGGCAGGTGAGGAGAGAGAGAAGCCATGTCAAGGTGTGGTAGTCTCTCTGATGTCTATTATAGGGACAGGTAGGACCTGTATGGCAGGTGAGGAGAGAGAGAAGCCATGTCAAGGTGTGGTAGTCTCTCTGATGTCTATTATAGGGACAGGTAGGACCTGTATGGCAGGTGAGGAGAGAGAGAAGCCATGTCAAGGTGTGGTAGTCTCTCTGATGTCTATTATAGGGACAGGTAGGACCTGTATGGCAGGTGAGGAGAGAGAGAAGCCATGTCAAGGTGTGGTAGTGTCTCTGATGTCTATTATAGGCACAGGTAGGACCTGTATGGTAGGTGAGGAGAGAGAAGCCATGTCAAGGTGTGGTAGTCTCTCTGATGTCTATTATAGGGACAGGTAGGACCTGTATGGTAGGTGAGGAGAGAGAGAAGCCATGTCAAGGTGTGGTAGTCTCTCTGATGTCTATTATAGGGACAGGTAGGACCTGTATGGCAGGTGAGGAGAGAGAGAAGCCATGTCAAGGTGTGGTAGTCTCTCTGATGTCTATTATAGGGACAGGTAGGACCTGTATGGTAGGTGAGGAGAGAGAGAAGCCATGTCAAGGTGTGGTAGTCTCTCTGATGTCTATTATAGGGACAGGACCTGTATGGCAGGTGAGGAGAGAGAGAAGCCATGTCAAGGTGTGGTAGTCTCTCTGATGTCTATTATAGGCACAGGTAGGACCTGTATGGCAGGTGAGGAGAGAGAGAAGCCATGTCAAGGTGTGGTAGTCTCTCTGATGTCTATTATAGGGACAGGTAGGACCTGTATGGTAGGTGAGGAGAGAGAGAAGCCATGTCAAGGTGTGGTAGTCTCTCTGATGTCTATTATAGGGTAGGACCTGTATGGTAGGTGAGGAGAGAGAGAAGCCATGTCAAGGTGTGGTAGTCTCTCTGATGTCTATTATAGGGACAGGACCTGTATGGTAGGTGAGGAGAGAGAGAAGCCATGTCAAGGTGTGGTAGTCTCTCTGATGTCTATTATAGGCACAGGTAGGACCTGTATGGCAGGTGAGGAGAGAGAGAAGCCATGTCAAGGTGTGGTAGTCTCTCTGATGTCTATTATAGGGACAGGACCTGTATGGTAGGTGAGGAGAGAGAGAAGCCATGTCAAGGTGTGGTAGTCTCTCTGATGTCTATTATAGGCACAGGTAGGACCTGTATGGTAGGTGAGGAGAGAGAGAAGCCATGTCAAGGTGTGGTAGTCTCTCTGATGTCTATTATAGGGACAGGTAGGACCTGTATGGTAGGTGAGGAGAGAGAGAAGCCATGTCAAGGTGTGGTAGTCTCTCTGATGTCTATTATAGGGTAGGACCTGTATGGTAGGTGAGGAGAGAGAGAAGCCATGTCAAGGTGTGGTAGTCTCTCTGATGTCTATTATAGGCACAGGTAGGACCTGTATGGCAGGTGAGGAGAGAGAGAAGCCATGTCAAGGTGTGGTAGTCTCTCTGATGTCTATTATAGGGTAGGACCTGTATGGCAGGTGAGGAGAGAGAGAAGCCATGTCAAGGTGTGGTAGTCTCTCTGATGTCTATTATAGGGTAGGACCTGTATGGCAGGTGAGGAGAGAGAGAAGCCATGTCAAGGTGTGGCAGTCTCTCTGATGTCTATTATAGGGACAGGACCTGTATGGTAGGTGAGGAGAGAGAGAAGCCATGTCAAGGTGTGGTAGTCTCTCTGATGTCTATTATAGGCACAGGTAGGACCTGTATGGCAGGTGAGGAGAGAGAGAAGCCATGTCAAGGTGTGGTAGTCTCTCTGATGTCTATTATAGGCACAGGTAGGACCTGTATGGCAGGTGAGGAGAGAGAGAAGCCATGTCAAGGTGTGGTAGTCTCTCTGATGTCTATTATAGGCACAGGTAGGACCTGTATGGTAGGTGAGGAGAGAGAGAAGCCATGTCAAGGTGTGGTAGTCTCTCTGATGTCTATTATAGGCACAGGTAGGACCTGTATGGTAGGTGAGGAGAGAGAGAAGCCATGTCAAGGTGTGGTAGTCTCTCTGATGTCTATTATAGGCACAGGTAGGACCTGTATGGCAGGTGAGGAGAGAGAGAAGCCATGTCAAGGTGTGGTAGTCTCTCTGATGTCTATTATAGGCACAGGTAGGACCTGTATGGCAGGTGAGGAGAGAGAGAAGCCATGTCAAGGTGTGGTAGTCTCTCTGATGTCTATTATAGGGACAGGTAGGACCTGTATGGCAGGTGAGGAGAGAGAGAAGCCATGTCAAGGTGTGGTAGTCTCTCTGATGTCTATTATAGGGACAGGTAGGACCTGTATGGCAGGTGAGGAGAGAGAGAAGCCATGTCAAGGTGTGGTAGTCTCTCTGATGTCTATTATAGGGACAGGTAGGACCTGTATGGCAGGTGAGGAGAGAGAGAAGCCATGTCAAGGTGTGGTAGTCTCTCTGATGTCTATTATAGGGACAGGTAGGACCTGTATGGCAGGTGAGGAGAGAGAGAAGCCATGTCAAGGTGTGGTAGTCTCTCTGATGTCTATTATAGGGACAGGTAGGACCTGTATGGCAGGTGAGGAGAGAGAGAAGCCATGTCAAGGTGTGGTAGTCTCTCTGATGTCTATTATAGGGACAGGTAGGACCTGTATGGTAGGTGAGGAGAGAGAAGCCATGTCAAGGTGTGGTAGTCTCTCTGATGTCTATTATAGGGACAGGTAGGACCTGTATGGTAGGTGAGGAGAGAGAGAAGCCATGTCAAGGTGTGGTAGTCTCTCTGATGTCTATTATAGGGACAGGTAGGACCTGTATGGCAGGTGAGGAGAGAGAGAAGCCATGTCAAGGTGTGGTAGTCTCTCTGATGTCTATTATAGGGACAGGTAGGACCTGTATGGTAGGTGAGGAGAGAGAGAAGCCATGTCAAGGTGTGGTAGTCTCTCTGATGTCTATTATAGGGACAGGACCTGTATGGCAGGTGAGGAGAGAGAGAAGCCATGTCAAGGTGTGGTAGTCTCTCTGATGTCTATTATAGGGACAGGTAGGACCTGTATGGCAGGTGAGGAGAGAGAGAAGCCATGTCAAGGTGTGGTAGTCTCTCTGATGTCTATTATAGGGACAGGTAGGACCTGTATGGTAGGTGAGGAGAGAGAGAAGCCATGTCAAGGTGTGGTAGTCTCTCTGATGTCTATTATAGGGTAGGACCTGTATGGTAGGTGAGGAGAGAGAGAAGCCATGTCAAGGTGTGGTAGTCTCTCTGATGTCTATTATAGGGACAGGACCTGTATGGTAGGTGAGGAGAGAGAGAAGCCATGTCAAGGTGTGGTAGTCTCTCTGATGTCTATTATAGGCACAGGTAGGACCTGTATGGTAGGTGAGGAGAGAGAGAAGCCATGTCAAGGTGTGGTAGTCTCTCTGATGTCTATTATAGGCACAGGTAGGACCTGTATGGCAGGTGAGGAGAGAGAGAAGCCATGTCAAGGTGTGGCAGTCTCTCTGATGTCTATTATAGGGACAGGACCTGTATGGCAGGTGAGGAGAGAGAGAAGCCATGTCAAGGTGTGGTAGTCTCTCTGATGTCTATTATAGGGACAGGTAGGACCTGTATGGTAGGTGAGGAGAGAGAGAAGCCATGTCAAGGTGTGGTAGTCTCTCTGATGTCTATTATAGGCACAGGTAGGACCTGTATGGCAGGTGAGGAGAGAGAGAAGCCATGTCAAGGTGTGGTAGTCTCTCTGATGTCTATTATAGGCACAGGTAGGACCTGTATGGTAGGTGAGGAGAGAGAGAAGCCATGTCAAGGTGTGGTAGTCTCTCTGATGTCTATTATAGGCACAGGACCTGTATGGCAGGTGAGGAGAGAGAGAAGCCATGTCAAGGTGTGGTAGTCTCTCTGATGTCTATTATAGGGACAGGTAGGACCTGTATGGCAGGTGAGGAGAGAGAGAAGCCATGTCAAGGTGTGGTAGTCTCTCTGATGTCTATTATAGGGTAGGACCTGTATGGCAGGTGAGGAGAGAGAGAAGCCATGTCAAGGTGTGGTAGTCTCTCTGATGTCTATTATAGGCACAGGTAGGACCTGTATGGTAGGTGAGGAGAGAGAGAAGCCATGTCAAGGTGTGGTAGTCCCTCTGATGTCTATTATAGGGACAGGTAGGACCTGTATGGCAGGTGAGGAGAGAGAGAAGCCATGTCAAGGTGTGGTAGTCTCTCTGATGTCTATTATAGGGTAGGACCTGTATGGTAGGTGAGGAGAGAGAGAAGCCATGTCAAGGTGTGGTAGTCTCTCTGATGTCTATTATAGGGACAGGTAGGACCTGTATGGTAGGTGAGGAGAGAGAGAAGCCATGTCAAGGTGTGGTAGTCTCTCTGATGTCTATTATAGGCACAGGTAGGACCTGTATGGCAGGTGAGGAGAGAGAGAAGCCATGTCAAGGTGTGGTAGTCTCTCTGATGTCTATTATAGGCACAGGTAGGACCTGTATGGCAGGTGAGGAGAGAGAGAAGCCATGTCAAGGTGTGGTAGTCCCTCTGATGTCTATTATAGGCACAGGTAGGACCTGTATGGCAGGTGAGGAGAGAGAGAAGCCATGTCAAGGTGTGGTAGTCTCTCTGATGTCTATTATAGGCACAGGTAGGACCTGTATGGCAGGTGAGGAGAGAGAGAAGCCATGTCAAGGTGTGGTAGTCTCTCTGATGTCTATTATAGGCACAGGTAGGACCTGTATGGCAGGTGAGGAGAGAGAGAAGCCATGTCAAGGTGTGGTAGTCTCTCTGATGTCTATTATAGGCACAGGTAGGACCTGTATGGTAGGTGAGGAGAGAGAGAAGCCATGTCAAGGTGTGGTAGTCTCTCTGATGTCTATTATAGGCACAGGTAGGACCTGTATGGTAGGTGAGGAGAGAGAGAAGCCATGTCAAGGTGTGGTAGTCTCTCTGATGTCTATTATAGGCACAGGTAGGACCTGTATGGCAGGTGAGGAGAGAGAGAAGCCATGTCAAGGTGTGGTAGTCTCTCTGATGTCTATTATAGGCACAGGTAGGACCTGTATGGTAGGTGAGGAGAGAGAGAAGCCATGTCAAGGTGTGGTAGTCTCTCTGATGTCTATTATAAGCACAGGTAGGACCTGTATGGTAGGTGAGGAGAGAGAGAAGCCATGTCAAGGTGTGGTAGTCTCTCTGATGTCTATTATAGGGTAGGACCTGTATGGCAGGTGAGGAGAGAGAGAAGCCATGTCAAGGTGTGGTAGTCTCTCTGATGTCTATTATAGGGACAGGACCTGTATGGTAGGCGAGGAGAGAGAAGCCATGTCAAGGTGTGGTAGTCTCTCTGATGTCTATTATAGGGACAGGTAGGACCTGTATGGCAGGTGAGGAGAGAGAGAAGCCATGTCAAGGTGTGGTAGTCTCTCTGATGTCTATTATAGGGACAGGACCTGTATGGTAGGTGAGGAGAGAGAGAAGCCATGTCAAGGTGTGGTAGTCTCTCTGATGTCTATTATAGGCACAGGTAGGACCTGTATGGTAGGTGAGGAGAGAGAGAAGCCATGTCAAGGTGTGGTAGTCTCTCTGATGTCTATTATAGGGACAGGACCTGTATGGTAGGTGAGGAGAGAGAGAAGCCATGTCAAGGTGTGGTAGTCTCTCTGATGTCTATTATAGGGACAGGTAGGACCTGTATGGCAGGTGAGGAGAGAGAGAAGCCATGTCAAGGTGTGGTAGTCTCTCTGATGTCTATTATAGGGACAGGTAGGACCTGTATGGCAGGTGAGGAGAGAGAGAAGCCATGTCAAGGTGTGGTAGTCTCTCTGATGTCTATTATAGGGACAGGTAGGACCTGTATGGCAGGTGAGGAGAGAGAGAAGCCATGTCAAGGTGTGGTAGTCTCTCTGATGTCTATTATAGGGACAGGTAGGACCTGTATGGTAGGTGAGGAGAGAGAGAAGCCATGTCAAGGTGTGGTAGTCTCTCTGATGTCTATTATAGGGTAGGACCTGTATGGTAGGTGAGGAGAGAGAGAAGCCATGTCAAGGTGTGGTAGTCTCTCTGATGTCTATTATAGGCACAGGTAGGACCTGTATGGTAGGTGAGGAGAGAGAGAAGCCATGTCAAGGTGTGGTAGTCTCTCTGATGTCTATTATAGGGACAGGTAGGACCTGTATGGCAGGTGAGGAGAGAGAGAAGCCATGTCAAGGTGTGGTAGTCTCTCTGATGTCTATTATAGGGACAGGACCTGTATGGTAGGTGAGGAGAGAGAGAAGCCATGTCAAGGTGTGGTAGTCTCTCTGATGTCTATTATAGGCACAGGTAGGACCTGTATGGTAGGTGAGGAGAGAGAGAAGCCATGTCAAGGTGTGGTAGTCTCTCTGATGTCTATTATAGGCACAGGTAGGACCTGTATGGCAGGTGAGGAGAGAGAGAAGCCATGTCAAGGTGTGGTAGTCTCTCTGATGTCTATTATAGGGACAGGTAGGACCTGTATGGTAGGTGAGGAGAGAGAGAAGCCATGTCAAGGTGTGGTAGTCTCTCTGATGTCTATTATAGGCACAGGTAGGACCTGTATGGTAGGTGAGGAGAGAGAGAAGCCATGTCAAGGTGTGGTAGTCTCTCTGATGTCTATTATAGGCACAGGTAGGACCTGTATGGCAGGTGAGGAGAGAGAGAAGCCATGTCAAGGTGTGGTAGTCTCTCTGATGTCTATTATAGGCACAGGTAGGACCTGTATGGTAGGTGAGGAGAGAGAGAAGCCATGTCAAGGTGTGGAAGTCTCTCTGATGTCTATTATAGGGACAGGACCTGTATGGCAGGTGAGGAGAGAGAGAAGCCATGTCAAGGTGTGGTAGTCTCTCTGATGTCTATTATAGGCACAGGTAGGACCTCTATGGTAGGTGAGGAGAGAGAGAAGCCATGTCAAGGTGTGGTAGTCTCTCTGATGTCTATTATAGGCACAGGTAGGACCTGTATGGCAGGTGAGGAGAGAGAGAAGCCATGTCAAGGTGTGGTAGTCTCTCTGATGTCTATTATAGGCACAGGTAGGACCTGTATGGCAGGTGAGGAGAGAGAGAAGCCATGTCAAGGTGTGGTAGTCTCTCTGATGTCTATTATAGGCACAGGTAGGACCTGTATGGCAGGTGAGGAGAGAGAGAAGCCATGTCAAGGTGTGGTAGTCTCTCTGATGTCTATTATAGGCACAGGTAGGACCTGTATGGCAGGTGAGGAGAGAGAGAAGCCATGTCAAGGTGTGGTAGTCTCTCTGATGTCTATTATAGGCACAGGTAGGACCTGTATGGCAGGTGAGGAGAGAGAGAAGCCATGTCAAGGTGTGGTAGTCTCTCTGATGTCTATTATAGGGTAGGACCTGTATGGCAGGTGAGGAGAGAGAGAAGCCATGTCAAGGTGTGGTAGTCTCTCTGATGTCTATTATAGGCACAGGTAGGACCTGTATGGCAGGTGAGGAGAGAGAGAAGCCATGTCAAGGTGTGGTAGTCTCTCTGATGTCTATTATAGGCACAGGTAGGTCCTGTATGGTAGGTGAGGAGAGAGAGAAGCCATGTCAAGGTGTGGTAGTCTCTCTGATGTCTATTATAGGCACAGGTAGGACCTGTATGGCAGGTGAGGAGAGAGAGAAGCCATGTCAAGGTGTGGTAGTCTCTCTGATGTCTATTATAGGGACAGGTAGGACCTGTATGGTAGGTGAGGAGAGAGAGAAGCCATGTCAAGGTGTGGTAGTCTCTCTGATGTCTATTATATGGACAGGTAGGACCTGTATGGCAGGTGAGGAGAGAGAGAAGCCATGTCAAGGTGTGGTAGTCTCTCTGATGTCTATTATAGGGACAGGACCTGTATGGCAGGTGAGGAGAGAGAGAAGCCATGTCAAGGTGTGGTAGTCTCTCTGATGTCTATTATAGGCACAGGTAGGACCTGTATGGCAGGTGAGGAGAGAGAGAAGCCATGTCAAGGTGTGGTAGTCTCTCTGATGTCTATTATAGGGACAGGTAGGACCTGTATGGTAGGTGAGGAGAGAGAGAAGCCATGTCAAGGTGTGGTAGTCTCTCTGATGTCTATTATAGGCACAGGTAGGACCTGTATGGTAGGTGAGGAGAGAGGGAAGCCATGTCAAGGTGTGGTAGTCTCTCTGATGTCTATTATAGGGTAGGACCTGTATGGTAGGTGAGGAGAGAGAGAAGCCATGTCAAGGTGTGGTAGTCTCTCTGATGTCTATTATAGGCACAGGTAGGACCTGTATGGTAGGTGAGGAGAGAGAGAAGCCATGTCAAGGTGTGGTAGTCTCTCTGATGTCTATTATAGGGACAGGACCTGTATGGCAGGTGAGGAGAGAGAGAAGCCATGTCAAGGTGTGGTAGTCTCTCTGATGTCTATTATAGGGACAGGTAGGACCTGTATGGCAGGTGAGGAGAGAGAGAAGCCATGTCAAGGTGTGGTAGTCTCTCTGATGTCTATTATAGGCACAGGTAGGACCTGTATGGCAGGTGAGGAGAGAGAGAAGCCATGTCAAGGTGTGGTAGTCTCTCTGATGTCTATTATAGGGTAGGACCTGTATGGCAGGTGAGGAGAGAGAGAAGCCATGTCAAGGTGTGGTAGTCTCTCTGATGTCTATTATAGGCACAGGTAGGACCTGTATGGCAGGTGAGGAGAGAGAGAAGCCATGTCAAGGTGTGGTAGTCTCTCTGATGTCTATTATAGGGACAGGACCTGTATGGCAGGTGAGGAGAGAGAGAAGCCATGTCAAGGTGTGGTAGTCTCTCTGATGTCTATTATAGGCACAGGTAGGACCTGTATGGCAGGTGAGGAGAGAGAGAAGCCATGTCAAGGTGTGGTAGTCTCTCTGATGTCTATTATAGGCACAGGTAGGACCTGTATGGTAGGTGAGGAGAGAGAGAAGCCATGTCAAGGTGTGGTAGTCTCTCTGATGTCTATTATAGGGACAGGACCTGTATGGCAGGTGAGGAGAGAGAGAAGCCATGTCAAGGTGTGGTAGTCTCTCTGATGTCTATTATAGGCACAGGTAGGACCTGTATGGCAGGTGAGGAGAGAGAGAAGCCATGTCAAGGTGTGGTAGTCTCTCTGATGTCTATTATAGGCACAGGTAGGACCTGTATGGTAGGTGAGGAGAGAGAGAAGCCATGTCAAGGTGTGGTAGTCTCTCTGATGTCTATTATAGGGACAGGTAGGACCTGTATGGTAGGTGAGGAGAGAGAGAAGCCATGTCAAGGTGTGGTAGTCTCTCTGATGTCTATTATAGGCACAGGTAGGACCTGTATGGCAGGTGAGGAGAAAGAGAAGCCATGTCAAGGTGTGGTAGTCTCTCTGATGTCTATTATAGGCACAGGTAGGACCTGTATGGCAGGTGAGGAGAGAGAGAAGCCATGTCAAGGTGTGGTAGTCTCTCTGATGTCTATTATAGGCACAGGACCTGTATGGCAGGTGAGGAGAGAGAGAAGCCATGTCAAGGTGTGGTAGTCTCTCTGATGTCTATTATAGGCACAGGTAGGACCTGTATGGCAGGTGAGGAGAGAGAGAAGCCATGTCAAGGTGTGGTAGTCTCTCTGATGTCTATTATAGGCACAGGTAGGACCTGTATGGTAGGTGAGGAGAGAGAGAAGCCATGTCAAGGTGTGGTAGTCTCTCTGATGTCTATTATAGGGACAGGACCTGTATGGTAGGTGAGGAGAGAGAGAAGCCATGTCAAGGTGTGGTAGTCTCTCTGATGTCTATTATAGGGACAGGTAGGACCTGTATGGCAGGTGAGGAGAGAGAGAAGCCATGTCAAGGTGTGGTAGTCTCTCTGATGTCTATTATAGGGTAGGACCTGTATGGCAGGTGAGGAGAAGCCATAGTCTAGTTAGCACTGCCACCTGGTGGAGGAAGCCAACACTGTGCCAGCATCTAATGGAGGACCTGCCTCTTTCCCTCCTGCTATTGCAGTTAACCCACATCCTATACATAGTATTCACTGACTTCACGGCGCTAGCCGCGGCTTGCCATAATGTGGGTCAACTTTAGCTGGACATGATTGCTCCAAGCCTCAAAAATACAGTTTTCACCTCCTAAAGTTTTAGAGAATATTATATACAGTATGCTAATAGTTTATATGGTCATTTTTTAGTGTGTCATGATGGAATAATGAGTATAATTGCCATTAGCAAGCATTCAAAACGGGAAATCCTGTCGATCTAGTGTCTCCCGCTATCTATGCTGCCACACATTATGGCTGCCAGTGAGGATAGCCGCTGACTGGGGTGACGTCATGTGAATACTATGTATATTGGCAGGCTGAATTAAAGGTCCATACTCTGCTAATTGCTCATGGAATAGGTCTCTTTCTTGGTTCATTCTGTTCCTACTCGCAAAAAGGTCATCATGATGGAAAATGAAGGGTTTTATTTTGTGTGTGAAAATTGAAACTATATATACTATGCAGATGTTACATTTCTGCTTTAATACATTCAATTTCAAAACGATTTCAGTGTCTCTGTGTGTCTTTCTCTGTCACTGTATGTCCGTCTGCTCTCTCATTGGCTCTCTCAATCCTCTTCTCTCTCTCATTCTCTTTCCTCTCCTCTCACTCTCACTCTGTGTCTTCTATCTCTAAGAGGACAGAGGGAAACATGAATGTAAAATCTCTCTCTTTCTCTGTGCCCTCTCACCCCTCTCTC
The DNA here is from genome assembly GCA_942159475.1 of Sthenelais limicola. Lineage (NCBI taxonomy): Eukaryota > Metazoa > Annelida > Polychaeta > Phyllodocida > Sigalionidae > Sthenelais > Sthenelais limicola. Next base: position 51,666,337 of record OW804102.1, read on the forward strand.
TCCCTCCCTCCCACTTGCTCTCTCCGTGCCCTCTCACCCCTCTCTCTCCCTCCCTCCCACTTGCTCTCTCCGTGTCCTCTCACCCCTCTCTCCCTCTCCGTGCCCTCTCCCCCTCCCTCCCTCTTGATCTCTCCGCGCCCTCTCATCCCTCTCTCCCCCTCCCTCCCTCTTGCTCTCTCCGTGCCCTCTCATCCCTCTCTCTCCCTCCCTCCCTCTTGCTCTCTCCGTGCGCTCTCACCCTCTCCCTCCCTCTTGCTCTCTCCGTGCCCTCTCACCCCTCTCTCTCTCCCCTCCCTCTGTCTCTCTACATGCCCTCTCACCCCTCTCTCGGCTCCCTCTTTCGCTCGCTCCGTGCCCTCTCACCCCTCTCTGTCTCTCTCCCTCCCTCCCACCACTCTCTCTGTCTCTCCCCCCACCCACCTCTCTCTCGCCCTCTCTGTCTCTCCGTACCCTCTCCCCCCTCTCTCTCTGTGTCTCTCTCCCTCTTTAGGTCACATGTTATCATGCCAAACCGTGTGCCTTTATAAAGAACCTGAGAGCAGCATGCCCGGACGGGACTGTTGTAACTGTCAGTTGGTAATAAAGCTGGTGATGCGGCTTTAACAGACTCAATGCACCCGGTAGAGCTGCAGGTGAATGCCTGATAGGTAGTGAGGTAACACTATCAGCACCACCTGTAGGCACTGTGGTAAGGTGACAGGACTCATCCCAGGGTCTATAGCTCAATGTAAAGTGATATTTGAAGGGCCTCATTATATGAACATTTCTTACTAATATAGTAAATTGTCTACCTACTAACTTGGTGTGAACGGTCTACTAAATGATTAAGCTAGCTATTTTAAAAAGGATTAAGTTTATTCATAATGTTCCATAACCATATGGAGAGTGGGTGGGTGAGTGAATAGTGAAATTACTTTGTGTGATTGTTCCTGCCTCAGTCAGTCCTCAGTAATCCACGTGTGGTTACTCTTAACAATATGCATAGTGCAGATCACCTACTACATGGGTCAGATTTTCAGAAAATGTACAATTGTCAGCTGTACACATTTAGTAAATTCTGCTACGTTAGGCTGCAATTTGGTCAATACTAGGTAAATTCAAGTATATTTGGCATTGCATTGATTCAAGCAAACTGTTTGGTTAGGTTGAACTGTATTTTGAACTTTATTTTCGTCTGAAATTTGGGTTATTTGAGAGGATTGGTGAAGACGAATTGTACATTTTCTGAAAATCTGACCCATATGTGATAACAAGCGATATGGGTCAGATTTTAAGGAAATGTACAATCGGCAGATCTACACATTTAGTAAATTCTGCTAAAAAAAGAAGACCGTAAAATGGTCAATACTAGGTATATATCTGAATATATTTGATATTGCCATCGTTCAATAAATCTGTTTGAACTGAGTTTTGAACCATATCTTTGTCTTAAATTTGGGTTATTTGAGAGCATTGGTGAAGGCGAATTGTACATTTTCTGGCGATTTTAACTAACTTGTGATATAAAAGTACTAATGGCTACTCAACCATTAAACTAAAATCTCCTGCTTTCTGGCTGTTTGAACATGATATCATAATATAATGACTCAGACATTAGTCAAAGTCCCTCAGGTCAAAGGCATAGAACTTTGGCCCATTAATAAGATTAATTTGTCTGCTTGGTATGCAAACTACTCTAGACCCTGTACATGGTGTAATCATTGCATAAGGGCAGAGATAAGTGAATGCAATATTGGGGATAGGTACACATATTCAACCCATAACAGTCAGTAGGCATCTGACTAGTGTCAATCTCCAAGTCCCAGAGATTATTCTTCTATCTCTAAGACCAAGAGATTAAGCTCTATAATATTTCCAGATTCCTTAGAGGAATATAGTAGGAGTCTAGCCTGTAGACTATATCTCGCAGCTCGAAATTCAAGACATAAGTCGGTAGTGGTGTTGTAAATGGAAGTGTCTTTACCAGCCAAAATGCTGGGCTTTTATTGCAACTATAGCTTCAGCTATACAAAGAATAGTACAATAGATCTAAGTGATAAATGACTCGTTACTACTCAGCCTCCTAAATATACTGACTACTACGAAGTCCAAACCCTCAGGGTCTACTGATTTATAGGTGGACATTGCCACATCACACTAGGCACAGGCGATGGGTTATTATTGAATCACCCTCACATACACATCTATACCTAGCTGATGTATTCACCTCCCTCATATATGGGTCAGATTTTCAGAAAATGTACAATTCAACTTCACCAATCCTCTCAAATAACCCAAATTTCAGACGAAAATAAAACTCAAAATACAGTTCAACCTAACCATGCAACAGATTGCTAGAATCAATGCAATGCCGAATATACTCAAATTTAACCAGTATTGACCAAACTGCAGCCTAATTTAGCAGGATTTACTTAATGTGTACAGCTGCCAATTGTACATTTTCTGAAAATCTGATATATATATGCATCTACCTCCCTGATATATACATGTACCTTACAGAAAATAACACCACCTCCACAATGACAATGTATCTCTCTGGAACAAGGCACCGTGGCTATAGCTATATAACTGAGTATACATGTAATACCGTGTATGCTATATAACTGAGTATACATGTAATACCTTGTATGCTATATAGCTGAGTATACATGTAATACCTTGTATGTTATATAGCTGAGTATACATGTAATACCTTGTATGCTATATAGCTGAGTATACATGTAATACCTTGTATGCTATATAGCTGAGTATACATGTAACACCTTGTATGCTATATAGCTGAGTATACATGTAACACCCTGTATGCTATATAGCTGAGTATACATGTAATACCTTGTATGCTATATAGCTGAGTATACATGTAACACCTTGTATGCTATATAGCTGAGCATACATGTAATACCTTGTATGCTATATAGCTGAGTATACATGTAATACCTTGTATGCTATATAGCTGAGTATACATGTAATACCTTGTATGCTATATAGCTGAGTATACATGTAATACCTTGTATGCTATATATAGCTGAGTATACATGTAATACCTTGTATGCTATATAGCTGAGTATACATGTAATACCTTGTATGCTATATAGCTGAGTATACATGTAACACCTTGTATGCTATATATAGCTGAGTATACATGTAATACCTTGTATGCTATATAGCTGAGTATACATGTAATACCTTGTATGCTATATAGCTGAGTATACATGTAATACCCTGTATGCTATATTGCTATATAGCTGAGTATACATGTAATACCTTGTATGCTATATAGCTGAGTATACATGTAATACCTTGTATGCTATATAGCTGAGTATACATGTAATACCTTGTATGCTATATAGCTGAGTATACATGTAACACCTTGTATGCTATATATAGCTGAGTATACATGTAACACCTTGTATGTTATATAGCTGAGTATACATGTAATACCTTGTATGCTATATAGATGAGTATACATGTAATACCCTGTATGCTATATTGCTATATAGCTGAGTATACATGTAATACCTTGTATGCTATATAGCTGAGTATACATGTAACACCTTGTATGCTATATATAGCTGAGTATACATGTAATACCTTGTATGCTATATAGCTGAGTATACATGTAATACCTTGTATGCTATATAGCTGAGTATACATGTAATACCCTGTATGCTATATTGCTATATAGCTGAGTATACATGTAATACCTTGTATGCTATATAGCTGAGTATACATGTAACACCTTGTATGCTATATATAGCTGAGTATACATGTAATACCATGTATGCTATATAGCTGAGTATACATGTAATACCTTGTATGCTATATAGCTGAGTATACATGTAATACCATGTATGCTATATAGCTGAGTATACATGTAATACCTTGTATGCTATATAGCTGAGTATACATGTAATACCTTGTATGCTATATAGCTGAGCATACATGTAATACCTTGTATGCTATATAGCTGAGCATACATGTAATACCTTGTATGCTATATAGCTGAGTATACATGTAATACCTTGTATGCTATATAGCTAAGTATACATGTAATACCTTGTATGCTATATAGCTGAGTATACATGTAATACCTTGTATGCTATATAGCTGAGCATACATGTAATACATTGTATGGTCATAAACCTAGCATGGACATGTGCAAGCTATAATAATTGCCCATACTTCTGCATAAGGGTTAGTTTTTCAGAAAATGTACAATTCAACTTCGCCAATCTTCTCAAATAACCCAAATTTCAGACAGAAATAAAGTTCAAAATACAGTTCAACCTTACCCAACAGATCGCTAGAATCAATGCAATGCCAAATATACTCGAATTAACCAGCATTGACCAAGTTGCAGTCTAATTTAGCAGAAAGTACTAAATGTGTAGAGCTGCCAATTGTACATTTTCTGAAAATCTGACTCAATAATTGCCCATACTTCTGCATAAAGCTGAGAGGGTGAAGAAAAGAGTAGACTTACACGGTGACGGAGGTATATTCCCGCGCATTATAACGGTACTAGTGTACTATGTGTCTATATGGATTATGATAGCAGAGAGACATGTATAATAACCTTATCTCTCTCCACACACATCAGACTACAGTCTGTTCATTATAACTTGATGCCTGTCCCAACCTAGTCTGTTTTTTGTTTTTTTTGGACATATTTTATTCAGGTAAAACAGGCAGTTACAATCTTCACAAAAATATTTAAATAATTGTGATTTTCATCATGACCTAACCTACATTGGCTCTTAAATTAAGCATGGAAGTTTATTTATAATCCTTTCGTTTTTAATTAGTTCTAACATTAACCAATTTTATGGAAATTTTAATAAAAAGTTAGCAAATAATGAGAGATGGGGTGATGGTTACAGACTATTAACATGTGTATTGTCTAGTAAAGCGAGTGATCTTGATATGTCAAGGATCCTGTGATACAGGAAGAAATTATTTCTATTATATCACACCACCTCAAGAACATGTAGATTTGTTTTCAAACAATTTTATTGGCAGATGTTCACAGTTGTGATGTCTCATCTCCATGTACACTAACAGACTTTAAGTTTTTAACATATTACATCAATGTAAATCATTTTTACCTTTCAGCTAGGAAAGAATATACTTCTAGATTGAATGATTACACAAGAACATGTAGTTCTTACTTTAAACAGATTACATAAGATCTGTGCAGTGTGTTTTGTTTAGAAAACCCAGGACTTGTGCCGAGTGACATGCTAAAATTTTGGGGGAATCTGCACAAGGTCAAAAAAAAAATAGGTGTGTTTCCGATTTACCCCCCCCCCCCCCCCTACCTAGAAAAACCTTAGCCTGCCTAACTTTTTTTTACCATACCTGATTTTTCAAAAATTATATCTTACTTTTTGACATAAAGAGCTTATGAAAGCTCAGGAAAACGGGTTTTCCTAAACCAGAACTGTCAAAAAGCACAATGTTTAAACAACTATTGTTATGAAATAGACATTTTTTTCAGTTCCTGGGAGGTGGTTTCCCCCAAAAAAAATTGAAAAAAAAGAAAAAAAGTTACCACCCCCTTACCTAGTGTTCAACCAGATAAATCGGAAACACACCTATTTTTTTCTTTTGGCCCAAGGTAATTTCATCATTTAAACAGTAGTTGCGAAATTTAGATGGAATGCATCGAGTGGTTGTTCTGAATTAGTATATTGGACACACAAGGCAGGCCCTATACTCCCCAACCAGTGACTACGTACTAGGCCCTGCCCCAGTAGTAGCGGGTTTGGTGGGAGTGGGTCAATGACCTAGATCTGGACAACTGACCACCACCACTGACCAGTGCCGACTCTCAAAAAAGAGAGGCGAGCTCTCTCATTGGGTGGAGGGTGACCTCCTTAATTGACCTACTTCCACCAATTTCGGGGCAATTGTGGCAGGGCCTAGTACATAGTCACTGCTTGTGGAGTATAGGGCCTGCCTTGGGAGGATGTAGTGTATTAGTATCGAATTGTTGTGATCTTTGGTAGTATTGGGTGTCTGTAGACAACGAGTGAAATGGGCGGGGACGAACGGAACTGGTTTGTTGTATGAGTGTGACTGTAATCACTTCCGGGTCGCGGTGCATCCGAGCGTGTTTTGTGCATGCTGGCTTGTCAACATTGAAGTTAATATGAAATGTGAATGGGGCAAAGCTATTTTAATTTGATTTCAGGCATTGGATGCAATTTTGGTGACTTGTAGTGTGTAATCGCCTCGGTGGGAGTCCCTAAGCAAACACACAACGAACCCTCCCTACAACTTCAGGTTCTAATCGCCCATCAGATACACAAGGTGTGTAAATATATGGGTCAGATTTTCAGTAAATGTACAATTGGCAGCTGTGCACTTTTAGTAAACTCTGCTAAATTAAGCTGCAATTTGGTCAATACTTGGTAAATTCGAGTATATTCGGCATTGCATTGATTCTAGCAATCTGTTAAGTTAGGTTGAACTGTATTTTGAACTTTATTTTCGTCTGAAATTCGGGTTATTTGAGAGGATTGGTGAAGGTGAATTGCACATTTTCTTAAAATCTGACCCATATAGATCTACACACCTTGTGTGTCAGATACATTAGTCAGCTGGAGAGTCTCAATAAGTGCCAATTTCCGGCAATATAGTTATATGGGTCAGATTTTCAGACAATGTACAATTGGCAGCTCTACACATTTAGGGAATTCTGCTAAATTTGGCTGAAAAATGATGAATAGCAGGTATATCTGAGTATATTTGGTATCACATTGATTTAAAGTATCATTTCTGTTATGTTAAACTGCATTTTGAAGCTCATTTGTGTCTTAAATTTGGGTTATTTGAGAGGATTGGAGAAAGTGACATTTTCTGAAAATCTGACCCATATGTGTGCTCAGATATTGGATGATCCATCTCTCATTGACCTCAAGTGATCCTCCTCCGTCTACCTTAATATGTAATGACCTTCATGAAGGACGTCTCTAATTACTGTCTCTAATTAACCATGCTGCTGTTAATTATCCTTTATATTGGAGTAATGATTTTCTGCTATTAAGCCATTAATTATTTAAAGTCAATTGCTTCTATAATGATTGCCTAGGCGTTATGCTTATCATGTTATGTTATACCTTTAACTATAATAATGTGCACACACAATCAATGAATACCATGTTTAAAGTGGCTAAGATAGTTAAAACGAGTAGTCACAGACTCACATGAAACTTATTCAGTGTAACCATAAAGGATATGTGTGACAATATCTAAAGTATGGAGCACCAACATTGTTTCCTCATTCAATAATCATTGAATAAGTGTAATGAATAGACCAGATTTCAAATCACAGAATAGTAGCCGTCAAGTGGTGCCCCCACTCACTAAGTGACAAGAGATGTAACTAGCTTTAACCTAGGAGTCTATGAACGACCTTTGGTCGAGCCTGGCATTATGTAACTCCAGATGCCAGAACCCAACTGACACTTTGAATATCTGTATGGCGTGCAAAAACGTTTTTGCTCACTATCTTACCAAATATCTGATATAATATAAATGTTAGAGTTTTGCTATCCACAGGAGTTAGGTAGGGTAAGGTGCACCAAATACTAGAAAATAAAGTAGAAATTCTGTTACTCGATAATCTAGCCCTCAACAGTGAGAAATGTCACTTTAATTGGCCACTGTTAATCACGAGCAGTAAATAAAAAACTGCATGTGAAAAAAGCGAATGAGTAAGTTCTGGAAGAGTAAACTTCCACTACCACAGGTTATAACTTGTTCGTATTATAACAAGAATAATATAATGTCGTGGATGCTGCCTGTATTGGTATGCGGATTACTGGTTTTAATATTGATTATATATATATATGTTCTAGGAGGAAACAGATGACTGAAAAATGATGTCTAGTACAATAATTGATTCTCATGATGTAAAGTATATTTAATTTGAACTACTCCGTCCTTAGTTGTGGACTGGCTGGAAGATCTACTCACTCACGTGGATAGAGGATCTAAGCCCAATTCTGTAACTGTATATTGATTTGTCTGAACAAAAATTCTTATATATATATATATCCTCCCTAGGCAGGCCCTATACTCCGCTACCAGTTACTCCACCTGTGAGTGGAGAGTAACGAACCGACCACACTGCCACAGGGAGGACCATGTTATTGAAACCAACCCTGAGATGAATGCGACTGTCTATAATGTATACGGGTCAGATCGCCAGAAAATGTATAATTCACCTTTACAAATCTTCTCAAATAACCCAAATTTGAGACGGAAATGAGCTTCAAAATATAGTTAAATATAGCAGAACCGATATTTTAAAACAACATAATAGTAAATAGAGAATACACCCAGATTTACATGGTATTTATCATTTGTCAGCATAATTTAGCATATTTTACTAAAGTGTAGATCTGCCAAATGTACATTGTCCGACAATCTGACCCATACATCTTTAACTGAATACTAGTGAGTGAGTGGAAATTGATACAAGACCATCACATCAAGTTTCACACTAGAATATAACAGCTCTCGTCCCAAGACTGCTGTTGTTTATAGAGCCCTAGTGCAAGTCTATTTGATGAATAGATGAGATAATATATGAGTTTGTTTGCAGCACATATGGGTAAGATTTTCATAAAATGTACAATTCAACTTCGCCAATCTTCTCAAATAACCCAAATTTCAGACAAAAATAAAGTTCAAAATACAGTTCAACCTAACCAAACAGATTGCTAGAATCAATGCAATGCCAAATATACTCGAATTTACCCAGTATTGACGAAATTGCAGCCTAATCTAGCAGAATTTACTAAATGTGTAGAGCTGCCAATTGTACATTTTCTAAAAATCTGACCCATATATTTGTGTTTGTCTGCCGACATAGTGAAGTTCTGGTAAAGACCATAACATTATATTTCTTTCTTTTTTCTGACAAAACAAAATCAAGGACTTGTGCAAGTCTAGTTTGACATGTTTGTTTAATCCACCCAGAAGCAAGTTGCACTGACTGGACTGTAGAGCAACACTCAGAGATAACGCATTAGCAATACAAAATACAAGTGACCTCACGCCACCAAAAGCTTTTGTATAAATTGCATTTTTTTACTAGTCTATTATCAAGTGTACTAGGTCAATAGTGCTTAGACTGACACACATTCAGATAAGGAGCTTTGGTCTGGTCTAAATATAGTGGTTTTAAATTACCAGACCCGCTTACTGATACCCTCTTCACACTACAAAATTATAGCGACTCAATCAAAGCAAATTGTATTGTTGCAAACTGACTTCTCATAAGGGTTGACTTGGGTTCACAACAATTGGGAATGTGAAGCGATTTCTAGAAGGACCCAGACATGGCAAAAACTCTAGAACTTTCACCCAGAAGTTTCACCGGTCCCCCAGAAGTTTCACCGGTCCCCCAGAGGTTTCACCGGTCCCCCAGAGGTTTCACCGGTCCCCCAGGGGTTTCACCGGTCCCCCAGGGGTTTCACCGGTCCCCCAGGGGTTTCACCGGTCCCCCAGGGGTCTCACCGGTCCCCCAGAGGTTTCACCGGTCCCCCAGGGGTCTCACCGGTCCCCCCAGGGGTCTCACCGGTCCCCCCAGGGGTCTCACCGGTCCCCCCAGGGGTCTCACCGGTCCCCCCAGGGGTCTCACCGGTCCCCCCAGGGGTCTCACCGGTCCCCCCAGGGGTCTCACCGGTCCCCCCAGGGGTCTCACCGGTCCCCCCAGGGGCCTCACCGGTCACCTGAATAAAAATATTAGAAAAAAATTAACAAAAAAATTTGGAAACAAGAGATTACCGCATAAAGTGTAAAAGAGTTGGATACACTGAGGGTGAATAATGATAGCCTTACCCCACAGGTGTTGGAGCATAGAGTGTTAAAGTGTTGGATACACTGAGGGTGAATAATGATAGCCTTACCCCACAGGAGTTGGAGCATAGAGTGTTAAAGAGTTGGATACACTGAGGGTGAATAATGATAGCCTTACCCCACAGGAGTTGGAGCATAGAGTGTAAAAGAGTTGGATACACTGAGGGTGAATAATGATAGCCTTACCCCACAGGAGTTGGAGCATAGAGTGTTAAAGAATTGGATACACTGAGGGTGAATAATGATAGCCTAACCCCACAGGAGTTGGAGCATAGAGTGTTAAAGAGTTGGATACACTGAGGGTGAATAATGATAGCCTTACCCCACAGGAGTTGGAGCATAGAGTGTAAAAGAGTTGGATACACTGAGGGTGAATAATGATAGCCTAACCCCACAGGAGTTGGAGCATAGAGTGTAAAAGAGTTGGATACACTGAGGGTGAATAATGATAGCCTTACCCCACAGGAGTTGGAGCTGTCGGAGTGAAAGCTTGGACTAGAGCTGGCCCTGCTCTGGTCAGGGAATGGGTCATCTTGTAGTCGCGACGTCTCCCCCATCACCTGCAGAAGAAGATGTAACAATGTTATTAATGACTTGTATTATTGTTGAAGGGTGGCCGGGTGGGCTAAAGTACTGTATCAGCCCACCAGTGACATAACACTGTTGTCACTTTTGTCACACGTAAATAGGGGATTTGCATGTCTCACTGCGCATGCCTACTGCAGTGCATGCTGGGATGGATTCTGATGAAATCTGACATACGAAAATTGCAAGAATGTTTTCACCAATATCATAGCTTCTATGAATCATCTATGAAAACCAAATGCATGATGGGAAAGAGGAGGCTTGTGTTATGGAAACATGTATAACACGTGGATATTGACATTAGAGCATTGATAAATTGTCCATGCAGAACATGTTTTCTATAGATTTTAGACTGTACCATTAGTGATAGTCCCATAATTCCATGCGAATCAAGATTCAAAATGGCGGCTATGCAACTCCCCTATTATAAAGGACTACTGCAGTGTGAATCCTGAGGCAGCCTCAGGTTTCACCTCCTTGCACCCGAGGTACTGGTGGAAGAACAGTTGTATGAGTTCAACTGGCTCTGCTAGAAACAGGTGCTTACAAGATATTTGAAACAAAATACTGGGTGTCTTTTGAGGACATCAAGGAAGTGCTAGTCCTAAGTTAGAATGAGGCATGTGAAAGCGATATATACAATCATATTGTGAGATAACTCTGAGTGTTATCACACTGGTGTGGTAATTCTAACTGTTATAACACTAGTGTGATAACTCTAAGTGTTATCACACTGGTGTGATAATTGTAACTGTTATTACACTAGTGTGATAATTCTAAGTGTTATCACACTGGTGTGGTAATTCTAACTGTTATTACACTAGTGTGATAATTCTAAGTCTTATCTCACTTGTGTAATAATAACCACTTATGGAACAGAGTTTGGAGCCAGCGGGAAATGTAGAACTCGTTTTCCCGGAAAACCAGTTCTACATTTCCCTTGCCCGCATAGAACGAGTAGCATAAGTTTATTAGTATGTGGGCCCTCTTCTTCCTTTAGACGTGACATTATAAACCAAGTCCCTTAGATAAAGGACTAGTTCTACATCAGTTCACAGATATGGAACACCCATAACCGCATATGGGTCAGATTTCCAGAAAATGTACAATTCAACTTCACCAATCTTCTCAAATAACCCACATTTCAGACGAAAATAAAGTTCAAAATACAGTTCAACCTAACCAAACAGATTGGCTGGGACAGACAGACTAGGTAAATTCGAGTATATTCGGCATTGCATTGATTCTAGCAATCTGTTTGGTTAGGTTGAACTGTATTTTGAACTTTATTTATGTCTAAAATCTGACTTATTTGAGAAGATTGGTGAATGTGAATTGTACATTTTCTGAAGATCTGACCCATATATGGTGAGTGGCTCCCAACAACTCACAAACAGCTCCATAATTCACTTTACTTGAGCTGGTATGGGCAATACCTCATGACAAACTCAATCCAACCGCATACGGTCAGATTTTCAGAAAATGTACAACTCACCTTTACCAATCTTCTCAAATAACCCACATTTCAGGCGAAAATAAAAGTTTAAAATACAGTTCAACCTAACCAAACAGATTGCTAGAATCAATGCAATGACGAATATACTCGAATTTACCTTGTATTGGCCAACTTGCAGCCTTATTTAGCAGAATTTACTAAATGTCTAGAGCTGCCAATTGTACATGTTCTGACGACATTACTTCCAGGAACGTACTTGGGTCAGATTTTCAGAAAATGTACAATTCGCCTTCACCAATCCTCTCAAAAAACCCACATTAAAGACAAAAATGAGCTTCAAAATGCGGTTTAACATAACAGAACTGATACTTTAAATCAATGCCATACCAAATATACTAAGATATACCTGATAATCATCATTTTTCAGCCTGATTTAGCAGAATTTACTAAATGCATACACCTGCCAATTGTACATTTTCTGAAAATCTGACCCACGTAGTGCAGACGTAACAGGTAATGCCCTACAAGGGGAGGTAGTTGACCGGTACCGGTGGGGGGAGTGACAAGTCAGGACGCCACAAGAGCAGCAGCAGCACAGACGCGCAGTCAACGCTGCAGTGCAAAATCATAAAGAGGAGGAGAGGGCCATTAGCTTCACTTGGCCTCGACACAACACTTTATACTATAGTGGGCCGGGTGGAGTAATAGCATGATGGTGTGGTGTAATAGCATCATCATGCAGTGAATGGGTGCTGCACGGTCTATAGGGGTCAGATTTTCAGAAAATGTACAATTGGCAGCTCTACACATTTAGGAAATTTGCCTAAATTAGGCTGAAAAATGAAGAATACCGGGTATATCTTAGTATATTTGGTATCGCATTGATTTAAAGTATCAGTTCTGTTATGTTAAACAGCATTTTAAAGCTCATTTCTGTCATAAATCTGGGCTATTTGAGAGGATTGGTGAAGGCGAATTGTACATTTTCTGAAAATCTGACCCATAGGTGTTACTCTAGTAAAACACTGATACATGGGTGAAGTCGCCAGAAAATGTACAATTGGCCTTCACCAATCTTCTCAAATAACCCATATTTCAGACGAAAATAAAGTTCAAAATACAGTTCAAACTAACCAAACAGATTGCTAGAATCAATCAACGAGACTAGTCTCGTTGAATCAATGCAATGCCAAATATACTCGAATTCACCTAATATTGACAAAATTTCAGCCTATTTTAGTCGAATTTACTAAATGTGCACAGCTGCCAATTGTACATTTTCTGACAATCTGACCGACATGTATGGGGGAAGGGGGAGCTCTAGCTGGCTGCCTATCTCATGTAGACTAGCCCTCGTCCCTAAGACTGCTCTTGTTTATAGAGCCCTAGTGCTAGTCTATAGTCTGTCCGAAAAGTAGTTGACATGTGATTCCTTAGTCCCTTTAAGGGGAGGGAAAAGTGGGAGATTTTTTATTTCAAACCTTTGCCCCCTTAATCACCGTTTGCGACCAACCATGGCCGTTTGCTGTATTGTATTGCGCTGCCTCTGTTCTATGTCCAGCAGCTGTTGTTTTGCTTAAAGCTGCATTCCCAGGATTTAAGATCGAGTGGTTCTTCTGGAATTACATTCATATTAGTTCCCAAACTCAATATTATCCATGTCTTTTTCAATGAAAAGTAAAATAAATGTCTAAATTCTGTGATTTTACGATCGGGGACAGACAGGAATATGTATAGAAGCCATCATCACAGTTCTGTAGATGCACTGAATGGTCACATAGTGGCGCCTCATATGTTTCTCTCTGTCTGCCAACGAATTTTCCCCGTCCCCGACTATCTGTATGGAACAAGGCTAAGGAGGTCACACTGGTGACTATAAGGAGGTCACACTGGTGACTATAAGGAGGTCACACTGGTGAACACCAGTACGATTTCTTCTCAAATATTAAACTCCAACCTTAAGAAAGAAACCTAATCGATTGGGATAAGGTGGGTCAGTGTACTAGTTAGCTTAACAAGTGAAAACTGAGATTTGTATAGAAATTAGCTGGGGAAAAAAGGAAGGAAGAGTTGGTTATATTGGCCCTGTTACTCCATGGTTGATTGCAATGCGCGACTTGCTTGGCAAAGGGTTGACAGGTCCTTGTCATAAATAGAAATACAAAATCTCCCACTTTTCCCTCCCCTTAAAGGGATAAGGAATCACGCTTCAACTACTTTTCGGACAGACTATAGTTCTCCCTATTCCCCACAGTCAAGGGGAAGTGACCCTATCACGGTAGTGACCATAACATTATATTTCTTTCTTTTTTCTGACAAAACAAAAGCAAAGACTTGTGCAAATCTGTATCTCATGCCTGTCTCTTTCTCTGTCCCTATATCTGACTGTTTCTCCCTTTCTCTGCCCCCTCCCTCCTCTATCCACTCTAGGTCCAGACCCTCAGATCAGATAAGAATGGTATGTCAGCCTGCCTCGCTAATCGGTTTCCTGGCCTAGAACTCGGCGTTTTAATGGGAATATAATGACATTGTGCGGTCTTGATGGAATTATAATGACTCTTTGTGGTTTGAGACGAGATACTTTCCCTTCATTTGAAGGGACTCTCTCAAGTTTGGGCCTAGATTGTATCTGTCCCCCGTCCTCGCCCCCCCCCCCCCCCCCCGCCTCCCCCCCCCCCTCAGTCTCACCAACCTGTGTGCAACATAACCCAGAGACCGACGCCCATGCAGGTCTCCATTGAATTTGTGCCGGTCTCTGATATTTATATTAGGCTGAGTCCGACTGTCTCCAATGAAATGAACAAGTGATAAAATTATCTTTTCTAACTTTTCTTATTCTGGGTTATTTTTCAATTACCATATTAATACCCCCCTTTTTTCGGTCTCTGTAAAATCCTGTCGGTCTCCACTGTTACAATTTGACAGAGACCGACGGTCTCTGGTCTCCCAATTCACTATGTTGCACACTGCAACCAGACTCCATTTCGTCACCTTCATGCAGCCGTATCACATGGGATATAACCAGCACCGTATACTTGCCTGGGTAAAGAGCAACAAAAAGTGAACTTGAGTCCATCCAGACATTAAATACAATATGGCGGCCATATGCAGCAGCCTGACAGTGTGTCTCCGCAGATGGAGGGGAGATAATGATAATGTGGACAAGATGGCCGCCTCCTCTACATCCCCTCACTTAGACTTGGATAAGTCTTTGATTCGTTTTTTTTTTTCATTAACAAAAGTAGGAAAAAGAATTAAAACTACCGTATTAGAGTCACTACGGCCTCGATCGCCCAAGCATCAGTAAGGCCTTTGCTGTGTGCGCTCATTGAGATAGGCAGAGGGACTTGATGCTAGTCTACCCCTCACTCTATGGGAATAATATTTAAAGTTACAGAGAAAAAAACGCACTATTTTTCAAGAATATTTTCAGGCGTCGAAATTGGATTGTATTGTATTGTGGAACTGAACCCTCTTTTTTTTATTATTTTTATCGAACTGTACATTTTTACTCTAGGTCCAAACCCTCAGATCACATAAGAATGGTATGTCCCTAGAACCCGGCGTTTTAATTGGAATATAATGACATTTTGCGGTCTTAATGGAACTATAATGACTCTTTGCTGTTTGAGGCGAGAGGCTTTCCCTTCGTTTGAAGGGACTCTGAAAACTTTGGGCCTAGACTGATTTTCTAACACGACCTGGAGATTTTCGAGCGAATTACATGTAGGGAAGAAGTGTTTCCAGCTATGCTACTACTATAAATCCATAACTTATACTAACTGTAACATGTTAACATGACATTGAACATGTTCTGTTCTGTTCATCGCTAGGCCAACATGATTAATCACATGTATATGGCTCAGATTTTCAGAAAATGTACAATTGGCAGCTGTATACATTTAGTAAATTCTGCTAAATTAGGCTGCAACTTGGTCAATACTAGGTAAATTCGTGTATATTCAGCATTGCATTGATTCTAGCAATCTGTTTGTTTAAGTTGAACTGTATTTTGAACTTTATTTTCATCTGAAATTTGGATTATTTGAGAAGATTGGCAAAGTTGAATTGTACATTTTCTGAAAAATCTGACCCTTATACTTAGTATATCTGAGTATTGCCTTGATTCAATAAATCTGTTCAGTTACGTTGGACTGCATTTTGATCCTCATTTTTGCTTCAAATGTGGGATATTTGAGAGAATTGGTGAAGGATGTGTACATGTTCTGGTGCTCTGCCCCATCCATAGCCAGCCACTCATTATACTACAGACCAGCAGAGGTTGACACAGTGCACCACCTGCCGCTGTAGTAAGTAACAAGGCTGCTTGCTGCACACGCCTCCAGGCTCTGGAGTGGAGTAAGTAGTACAGGCACTAAAGGCACTGCTCCACCACACCATGTGTGCAGTAAACAGGCACTAAAGGCACTGCTCCACCACACCGTGTGTGCAGTAAGTAGTAGGCACTAAAGGCACTGCTCCACCACACCGTGTGTGCAGTAAGTAGTAGGCACTAAAGGCACTGCTCCACCACACTGTGTGTGCAGTAAACAGGCACTAAAGGCACTGCTCCACCACACCGTGTGTGCAGTAAACAGGCACTAAAGGCACTGCTCCACCACACCGTGTGTGCAGTAAGTAGTACAACAGGCACTAAAGGCACTGCTCCACCACACCATGTGTGTGCAGTAAGTATTACAACAGGCACTAAAGGCACTGCTCCACCACACCGTGTGTGCAGTAAGTAGTAAAACAGGCACTAAAGGCACTGCTCCACCACACCATGTGTGTGCAGTAAACAGGCACTAAAGGCACTGCTCCACCACACCATGTGTGCAGTAAGTAGTACAACAGGCACTAAAGGCAAGGCTCCACCACACCGTGTGTGCAGTAAGTAGTACAACAGGCACTAAAGGCACTGCTCCACCACACCATGTGTGCAGTAAACAGGCAATAAAGGCACTGCTCCACCACACCATGTGTGCAGTAAACAGGCACTAAAGGCAGGGCTCCACCACACTGTGTGCTTATTGGGGCTAATATGAGGCTGTATACTATAGGCCCTAGTCCACTAGTTTCCTGGCCTAGGATTAGGCGTTCTAATGGGATTATATTGACATTTTGCGGTTTTAATGGAATTATACTGGCACTTGGGGCGAGTGGCTTTCCCTCTGTTTTAAGTGACTCTCTCATCTTTGGGCCTAGACTGTAAATGTGTAGAGCTGCTGATTGTACATTTTCTAGCAACCTGACCACCACCCACCAAAACCCTTTCTAGCAAGGCTACACTTGAGCGCCCACAGTAGAGTAGCCTGCAGTATTGAGAGTGAGAGATAAGTAATAATTGTAGTGTCAGTGTAAAGGTCAACCCCGCCACCCATACAACCTTTAACCCTGTTTATTCAGCCCCAGTTTCCCATTCATGGGTCAGATCGTCAGAAAATGTACAATTCACCTTCACCAATTTTCTCAAATAATCCAAATTCAAGACAGAAATGAGCTTCAAAACACAGTTCACCATGTCCAGAATGATATTTATACTCAACAGAATACCAAATATACTCAGATATGCCTAGTATAGTATTTATCCTTTTTTTAGTCTGATGATCTGGCCCTTATATGGGTCAGATTGTCAGAAAACGTACAATTCAAATTCGCCAATCTTCTCAAATAACCCAAATTTCAGACGAAAATAAAGTTCAAAATACAGTTCAACCTAACCAAACAGGTTGCTAGAATCAACGCAATGCCGAATATACTCGAATTTACCAAATTGCAGCCTAATTTAGCAGAATTTACTAAATGTGTGCAGCTGCCAATTGTACATTTTCTAAAAATCTGACCCATATAGCTGACAACTAGGTGTACGTAAGGGGGGGGGGGACTAAATTATGTTTAGTACATTTAATTTGTTACCCCAGGGTCACCAATTTTTTAACAATAGTTGTTTTAAACAAGCGCAATGTACCTTTGAAGGGGTTCAGTGATAATCAGGTTCTTGTGAGCTTGCCAATGTTCCAGCCCTTGCTACAATTACGTTTCTACGGCGCTCAGATTGAAATTTTTTAAGGTTCTTAAAACCCAAACTCAGACTTTGAATGAGTGCGGGAAGTCTGAAGGTGAACCCTGCACACACCTTTTTTCCCCCTTTTTTTTATTTCATTTGAGGCCAACTACAATTGAATTAAATTGAATTGAATAATCTTGTATTTGTCTGAGTAATACAAGAGATAGACAAACAGGTCTACAGGCCTCTGGGAAGGTCCCAGCTCTTCCAGCCGTTACCTTTACTAAAGGACAGATATCTACATAGGCAACTAGAGTGTTAAAATGGCAAGACAGAATAAAAGCAACATAATATAATATAATATAATATAATATAATATAATATAATATAAACAATATAAAGCGAGCCAGTACAAGTACAGCCCTATACAAAGTAGTACAGATAAGATATGGTTAGCACCTAATTGTTTTCACATCTGAGGGGTGTACATATTTTTTTTTTCTCTATTTTCGAGATCACCTTTGTTTCTTTGAGTCTTTTCTACCTCTTGTTTGAAATGCTTTTTTGATTCTAGTGCCTGGATTCGGGTTGGTAATGAATTCCAGGCCACTTTTGCTTTGTATAAGAAACTATTTTGGTATAATGATAATTTTGGACGGTCAATTTTTAGGTTTCTTCTTTTTATCGAATGGCTTCTGGTGGGTAATTTTCTTTAAGAATATACGATATAGAGAAGAAAGAAAAAACGCAACCTTGAACCCCAGTCCACTCCCCACATTGCCTCACTATGACTAGTACAAGGGGTATTGTTGGTAACCCTGCTGCACTCTAACACACTCTAAGGCTAAACACTGTCATCATATCTTAATAAATTTACACAAACGACATGACTTCCTACTGAAGGACTCTACCCCCAGGCGTGCCCCCCCCCCCTCCCTTCCCTAAGGCTCTCAACGATAGCAACAGTTGCTAGAGGGATCGTGCCCAAACAGTCTAGGCTCACAACCTCTCAGATCAGATAAGAATATTCAATGTTTATTAAGGACGGCAGTAGTACACTAACACAATAGTTATATGGGTCAGATTTTCAGAAAGTGTACAATCGGCAGCTGTACACATTTTGTAAATTCTGCTAAAATAGGCTGCAATTTGGTCAATACTAGGTACATTCGAGTATATTCGGCATTGTATTGATTCTAGCAATCTGTTTGGTTAGGTTGAGCTGTATTTTGAAGTTTATTTTCGTCTGAAATTTGCGTTATTTGAGGGAATTGGTGAAGGTGAATTGTACATTTTCTGAAAATCTTACCCATATCAATTTAACACTCCATCTCAGACTCAGAGTGGCAAAAAAGGAAAAAGGAAATTTAATCATTTGATCAAACCAGAAACACTCCATCATAAAAATCGAGTGGCAATCTGGTTGCTATAGGATATATTAATATGTAGATTTTAACAAAACTCTGTACATATTTACACAAGTTTTTCTCTACCCATTAATACCCCGCCCTATATTATTAATTAATCAAATAAATCAACTAGGGGCGGGTGAGAAACCCCGATAAGGGGATACCTGTTATACCTAGTGAAAATAACATCTTAAAAAAAAACTATACCCAAGGCCACTTTGACGGTGGTCTGACCCCGATTTGTTTTGTTTTTTAAAAAAAAAAAGAAAATATAAGGGTCAGATCGTCAGAAAATACAAACAAATTACCCAAATTCAAGACAAGATGAGGTTCAAAACGCAGTTCACCATAGTCCAAAAGATAGGGGTCAGATTTTCTGAAAATGTACAATTGGCAGATCAACACATTCAGTAAATTCTGCTAAATCAAGACTAAAAAATCGTCAACACTAGCTATATCTGGGTGTATTTGGTATTGCCTTGGTTCAAACAGTCTGTCTGGTTATGTTGAACTGTATTTTGAACCTAATTTCTGTCTTAGATTTGGGTTATTTGAGAGGATTGAGGAAGTCGAATTGTACATTTTCTGGCGATTCCACCCTTATACATAACCAACACAGTACCAAATATTCTCAGATATGTCTAGTATTATCCCTTTTCAGCCTAATTTTGCAGAATTTACTAAATGTGTAGAGTTGCCAATTGTACATTTTCTGATGATCTGACTCATAAATCGTTTATTCAGGTATAGCAGATTGATCAGTTATGTCAATATTATTGAACTAATATGCCTCAGGTCTCCCACAGGTCTCCCACAGGTGGTTCTCCCCTCACACCTTGTTCCTCTGCTGGCTCAAACACACATAAAAACGGTGTCAGTGATTGGACGCCTACTGCGCTAATGGCTTTCCCGGCCCTGGAATAAGCTAATAACATATTACGGTTTGGAGCGCCATGCAGGCTTTCCCTCAGTTTGGAGGGATTCTCTAAACTCTAAGCCTAGACTGAAAACATGTTTATTAAATATTTTTTTTACCAAATTTGGTTATGCATTGTGGATTGTTGTGTGAGATTTTCTAAAAAAAAATTATTAATTAAATTAATTAATAATTAATAATAATTAAATTATTATCTGATTAAATCAGAGAGTGTTGCTGGATATTAAGGCAGCAGACTTCTACAACCCATCCATCTAGTTCAGTCTAGGCCCAAACTTGAGACAGTCCCTTCAAACGAAGGGAAAGCCTCTCGCCTCACACCCCAAAGAGTCATTATAATTCCATTAAGACCGCAAAATGTCATCATATTCCCACTAAAACGCCAAGTTCTAGGACAACAAATCAATTAGCGAGGTAGGCTGACTTACCATTCTTATCTGATCTGAGGGTTTGGACCTAGAGTGAGTTGTACAAGCTAACGGGTGACAGGTTGGTTTGATCACTGAATTACCCATACAGCTACTCCGCCGTGAGTAGTATATACAAATGGCCCCGCACACCTTGCGACCTGTCAGACCGAGTGTAGGGTGAAGTCGCCAGAAAATGTACAATTCACCTTCACCAATCCTCTCAAATAAGCCTAATTTAAGACAAAATCAGGTTCAAAATACAGTTCAACCTAACCTAACCGATTGTTTGAATCAAGGCAATGCTAAATATACTCATATATATACCTAGTGTTGACGATTTTTCGGTCTATTTTTTTTTTTTTTCAAAAATAGAAATAATGAAGTGAAAAGATGAAAGTATTTATTAGATGCCCTTAATGTTTACATTCATTGCAATCCTCTTGGCCTGATCTGTTTAAAACACAGTTCCCCATAGCCCAAAAGATATTCATAATCAACACAGTACCAAATATACGCAGATATGTCGAGTATTTATCCCTCTTCAGCCTAATTTAGCAGAATTCAGTCTAGGCCCTTAGATGAGTGTCCCTTCAAACGGAGGGAAAGCCTCTCGCCTCAAACCGCCAAGTACTATAATGATTTCATTAAGACCGCATAATGTCATTATAATCCCATTAGAACGCTTCGTCGTAGACAAGGAAACCAATTAGCGAAGTAGGCGTCTAATCACCGTCATATCATTCTAATCTGATCTGAGGGTTTGGGCCTAGACTGTCCCTATCCACCATTGTTCCCAGGGAGAGTTCTTTACTCCACGGTGAAGTGTGTATCACATAACATTTGTATGTAGAGGCGTGTGGTACATTGTTTTGTACCACACGCAAAATAAACTCATTTGATTGGTTCCCTTCCACACGGGAAAATGCGTTGTCAATGACTCTTACTAGCGTTACTAACGTTGCAACGTTACGATGTACACTATTGCGTCGTCGCCGGCATCAGTGAGAGAAGAATGGCCGTAACTTTGTAAGTAAATAAAGGACTTTGTGTTCTAATTTATAATTGATCTAATGGCACCGTGGAGTAAAAATAGCACCGCATCTCGTAGGTGTTCTGGCGTAAAGGATCACATAGACCCTAGACGATTCTTTTCAATATAACACACTCGCCTATCGGCTTGTGTGCCATGTGAAAAGAATCATCTCGGGTCCATGCGATCCTTCACGCCAGAACACCTACTCGTGCGGTACTATCATAGAACCTAGAGGTGCTTGTAGTCACTATTGTTTCAATATTAATTTGTATTTTATTCAAGAGCAAGTCAGGATTATTCTATGAGCAGAGCTCACAGGATAGGTACCAATGCCTGTCGCTGTGCCTAGACAGCCAGATTAAAATTGTAATCTCGTTGTTAATGGCATTGGTTTAAATCTATCTACTAGGTGCTTACTATTCATACTATAACTGATATTGCATATGGGTCAGATTTTCAGAAAATGTACAATTCACCTTCACCAATCTTCTCAAATAACCCGAATTTCAGACGAAAATAAAGTTCAAAACACAGTTCTACCTAACCAAACAGATTGCTAGAGTCAATGCAATGCCAAATATACTCGAATTTACCAAGTATTGACCAAATTGCAGCTTAATTTAGCAGAGTTTACTAAAAGTGCACAGCTGCCAATTGTACATTTTCTGAAAATCTGACCCATATATGATTTAGTTGAAACGTATGGGTATGATTTAGAAAATGTATAATTATCTATATCACATGTATTTCTTTAATTCAATATATGACTGCTATGTTTTTTCCATTTGGCACATGTGGACTATCACTATGGTGAATATTTGTCTTAATATATGGGTCAGATTTTCAGAAAATGTACAATTCGCCGTCACCAATCTCCTCAAATTACCCACATTTTAGACGAACATAAAGCTCAGAACTCAGTTCAACCCAACCAAACAGACAGTGCATGACTTGTATCAGGGAACTAAAGTAAGGGCCACATAATTGAACTAAATTATTAATTCGTCAGTTATTTCAATTTTACCATTTCTTTTTTTAAATCATTTATTTCATTTGGGCGCAATATTACAATGGCTATTTTCAATTTAACCTTAGATTTAACATAAATTGTTATAGAGACGTTAGAGAAATTACCATGATCATATTAAATATGATGCCTCTACCTTTATCTATATATTATATGACATAAACATCCATGTGTTGCCTACTTATGTCAGCATTATTAACATATGGTACAGATTTTCAGAAAATGTACAATTGGCAGCTCTACACTTTTAGTAAATTCTGCTAAATTAAGCTGCAATTTGGTCAATACTAGGTAAATTCGAGTATATTCGGCATTACATTGATTCTAGCAATCTGTTTGGTTATGTTGAACTGCATTTTGAACTTTATTTTCGTCTGAAATTCGGGTTATTTGAGAAGATTGGCGAAGTTGAATTGTACATTTTCTGAAAATCTGACCCATATAGCCCATCTATAACGTAGTGCAGCTGTTTGCTACACAAGAGCCATCGCGCCATGTGAAACAAAAGGAGAATTGTTGATGGAAGACGAGACAACTGCGCCGCAATATTAATGTGTGGCTGGAATGTGTGTGTGGTGCGACACATGGAACACTAGAGTAGTACCAACAGCTTCTTACTCCCACCTCCTCACACATCACAGACAATAGTGGGAGAGCGGGAGAGGGGGAGAGGGGGAGAGGGGGAGAGGGGGAACACTAGAGTAGTACCAACAGCTTCTTACTCCCACCTCCTCACACATCACAGACAATAGTGGGAGAGCGGGAGAGGGGGAGAGGGGGAGAGGGGGAGAGGGGGAACACTAGAGTAGTACCAACAGCTTCTTACTCCCACCTCCTCACACATCACAGACAATAGTGGGAGAGCGGGAGAGCGGGAGAGGGGGAGAGGGGGAGAGGGGGAACACTAGAGTAGTACCAACAGCTTCTTACTCCCACCTCCTCACACATCACAGACAATAGTGGGAGAGCGGGAGAGGGGGAGAGGGGGAGAGCGGGAGAGCGGGAGAGGGGGAGAGCGGGAGAGCGGGAGAGGGGGAGAGCGGGAGAGGGGGAGAGGGGAGAGGGGGAGAGCGGGAGAGCGGGAGAGGGGGAGAGCGGGAGAGGGGGAGAGGGGGAGAGGGGGAGAGGGGGGGGAGAGGGGGGAGAGGGGGGGGAGAGGGGGAGAGCGGGAGAGGGGGAGAGGGGGAGAGGGGGAGGAGAGGGGGAAAATGAGGAGAAGAAGGAGGGGAAGAAGGTGGAGGAGGAAGAGGAAGAGGAGGAGAAGGAGGAGGAGGAAGAGGAAGAGGAGGAGGAGGAAGAGGAAGAGGAGGAGGAGGAGGAGGAGGAGGAGGAGGAGGAGGAGGAGAAGGAGAAGAAGGAGAAGAAGAAGGAGGAGAAGGAGGAGGAGGGGGAGGAGATGATACAGAGCAAAATGGCAATCTGCAATGCAGAGAATATTCCAGAGCTCTTGATGCA
Organism: Sthenelais limicola; assembly: GCA_942159475.1. NCBI lineage: Eukaryota > Metazoa > Annelida > Polychaeta > Phyllodocida > Sigalionidae > Sthenelais > Sthenelais limicola. The sequence continues at coordinate 51,690,526 of OW804102.1, forward strand.
AATATTGAATATTGATTAATTTATAATTTCCCCATCAGTGAGCTTTACAGCCTCCAATAAACCCCACCAGAGACAGTACACCCAACTACTTCATAACAATTTAATCCTAAAACTGATATAATTATCATTATTTACTATCATAACATTATTATTACGTGGGTCGAGTCAGCCCAAGCAAGACTCAGCATCCTTAATCCCAGGGATAGGACAATAAATGTCCATAACCAGGTTATAGCCAGTATGGGTATGTGGGCACCATATCAGGGTCAGATTTTCAGAAAATGTACAATTCGCCTTCACCAATCCTCTCGAACAACCCACATTTACGACAAAAATGAGCTTCAAAATGCAGTTTAACATAACAGAACTTATACTTTAAATCAATGCGATACGGAATATACTCAGATATACCCGGTATTCTTCATTTGTAAGCCTAATTTAGAAGAATTTCCTAAATGTATAGAGCTGCCAATTGTACATTTTCTGAAAATCTGACCCCTTTAGTGGTGAGGACACAATGAGGGCTGAAGGTGCTCGTAAACCACACATGTAATCCCACCAGCAATGAAAGGCAGGCATAATGGCCGGCATGGTAGGCATTAATTCTGTACTCTCTCCTCTTTAGTTATACCAGTGGGTGGGCGGGAGGGAAGACCCCCTCTTGAATCTCGTTTCCCATTTTTCTATAAGCCCCATTTCCCGAATGCCGCAGGTTTTCAATTTGCAATCCCGTTTTTCTCATTTGCAATTCTTACCTGGAAAAAATAAATCTGGCTCTAAATCCCTTTCCCGAATCGGGTAGGCCCTTTTAAATCCAGAATCCCGACCTAAAATAGGCCTCAATCCCGGTTCCTGAAAGATATTCCCTACCCTGTGAGATTGGTTGCTTTACGCCCTTATCAACACATTGAAGGTTATATCAAGGGCGGGAGAGCTGAGAGGCAGTTTATGATCTTACCCAGGAAATTAAGAGGCACATGCACCTCCCCTATTCAGAGAGGCACATGCAACTCCCCTATTCAGAATCCATCAGTGAAGGTTCATGTTTCAACAATCTCAGAGCGGCTGAAGTAGACACAGAACGGTCGCCTGCCCAGTCGCCTGTCGCTAGTATTGAATAGCACTGTCGCCTCCTCCGCGTCATTCTGTAACTGTTAAAGCTACACTCTCAGTAGACTAGCACCAAGCCTTACTGGTGCTGGGGCATCATTCTGTATCTGTTAAGGCTACACACTCAGCAGACTAGCACCAAGCCTTACTGATGCTGGGGCATCATTCTGTAACTGTTAAGGCTACACACTCACACACTCAGCAGACTAGCACCAAGCCTTACTGATGCTGGGGCGTCATTCTGTAACTGTTAAGGCTACCCTCTCACACACTCAGCAGACTAGCACCAAGCCTTACTGGTGCTGGGGCGTCATTCTGTAACTGTTAAGGCTACACACTCACACACTCAGCAGACTAGCACCAAGCTAGCACCAAGCCTTACTGGTGCTGGGGCGTCATTCTGTAACTGTTAAGGCTACACACTCAGCAGACTAGCACCAAGCCTTACTGGTGCTGGGGCATCATTCTGTAACTGTTAAGGCTACCCTCTCACACACTCAGTAGACTAGCACCAAGCCTTACTGATGCTGGGGCATCATTCTGTAACTGTTAAGGCTACCCTCTCAGCAGACTAGCACCAAGCCTTACTGATGCTGGGGCATCATTCTGTAACTGTTAAGGCTACCCTCTCAGCACACTAGCACCAAGCCTTACTGGTGCTGGGGCGTCATTCTGTAACTGTTAAGGCTACCCTCTCACACACTCAGTAGACTAGCACCAAGCCTTACTGGTGCTGGGGCGTCATTCTGTATCTGTTAAGGCTACACACTCAGTAGACTAGCACCAAGCCTTACTGGTGCTGGGGCATCATTCTGTAACTGTTAAGGCTACACACTCAGTAGACTAGCACCAAGCCTTACTGGTGCTGGGGCATCATTCTGTATCTGTTAAGGCTACACACTCAGCAGACTAGCACCAAGCCTTACTGGTGCTGGGGCGTCATTCTGTAACTGTTAAGGCTACACACTCAGTAGACTAGCACCAAGCCTTACTGGTGCTGGGGCATCATTCTGTAACTGTTAAGGCTACACTCTCAGTAGACTAGCACCAAGCCTTACTGGTGCTGGGGCGTCATTCTGTAACTGTTAAGGCTACACTCTCAGTAGACTAGCACCAAGCCTTACTGGTGCTGGGGCGTCATTCTGTAACTGTTAAGGCTACCCTCTCAGTAGACTAGCACCAAGCCTTACTGGTGCTGGGGCGTCATTCTGTAACTGTTAAGGCTACCCTCTCAGTAGACTAGCACCAAGCCTTACTGGTGCTGGGGCGTCATTCTGTATCTGTTAAGGCTACACTCTCAGCAGACTAGCACCAAGCCTTACTGGTGCTGGGGGGTCATTCTGTAACTGTTAAGGCTACACACTCAGCAGACTAGCACCAAGCCTTACTGGTGCTGGGGCGTCATTCTGTAACTGTTAAGGCTACACACTCAGCAGACTAGCACCAAGCCTTACTGGTGCTGGGGCGTCATTCTGTAACTGTTAAGGCTACCCTCTCACACTCTCAGTAGACTAGCACCAAGCCTTACTGGTGCTGGGGCATCATTCTGTAACTGTTAAGGCTACCCTCTCACACTCTCAGCAGACTAGCACCAAGCCTTACTGATGCTGGGGCGATCACTGGACAGAGATTCCTCAGTCCAGAAATGAGCCCGCTAGATAGGCCTACAGGATATTATTTTATTTTCTGTTTTTGTTCTTATAGTTGTCATTTTCTCACTTTCAATGACACTGCCCACCACCCGCCCTGCTCTCCCTCCCTCCTACCTCGCATCCTAGCAAGGCAGGACAGACAGAGCTATAAGTATACGGCTGCATGTAGGCTACGGGAGGCTGTGTGAGTAACATGCCGGTGTGTGCAGTGTGTACAGCTATGTAAACAGGCGTGCAATTACAAACAGGAAGCGACTGCATGAATGTTTTCAAATCAGGGTCTGTCTACCATTACTTTCTCCAACCCAAAAGGCAGGAAAATGATTCAAGTTATCATTTATAATGACCAGACTTCCAAAAGAATAGTAGTAAACTAGCAAAACTTATCAATACATACAGGTTGGGAATATATGATTGACTGCGCGCCGGAGCAAATTTTTTTCTCGTTTTGATGCTATCCGCCTCTTACAGAAGGCGGGTCAGGACGCCATCGTCGAGGCCGTAGTGACTCTAACACGAGAATATATTTTTGATAATATTGTACTTTTTAGAAAAAAAAAGATAAAACAAAAAAATTAATCAAAGACTTGCACAAGTCTACACTCTCAGCTAATTCCATCAGAAACTAAATATTTTCTAATTTTGTTTGCTCATTTCCAACCCATCTAAAAGTCATTTGACCAAAAGATTTTGGAGGACTTTGCCTGTTTGTTTTTGATACACTATTACAGGGCTTCATAAATTCCACATTTATATTTCACAAATCCTGTCCTGTGGTGGCTTTTTTTATCGCTCACCGGCGGCTATTTTCTCTCAGCCAATTCAGCTTCAAATTCTTGTAAACAGCAGCAGCAGCATATTGATAAATTCAGTCCTATAAGTCACAATATAAGTAAATTTGGTTGTTGTCACTCTAGGTCAGATAAGAATGGTATATGTCAGTGATCAGACGCCGACTTCGCAAATCGGTTTCCTGGCCTAAAACACATTTGTCTTAAATGTGGGTTATTGGAGAGGATTGATGAAGGCGAATTTTTTTTTTGAACATAATTTTATTCAGGCTTACATTTACAATTATTACACTGTCACCCTAGGGGTTATATTCTTTAGTGCCCTACAACTTTCGCTGGCACACCGAGGTATTTTAGTCACATTTTATTATCCTGTACACATTTTACATATTTCACCTAATGTGTATCTAGATTAATCTTTGTAGCCAAAATTACGCCCATTTAAAAGAAACTTGAAAACATGATTATGAAAGATGATGAAAGGAATGATATATGAATAATAGAAATAATGTGGTGAAAAGGCACCTGTCTATTATGTTCACATTACTTAAAAGTCGAAGTGAGATGGATGAATCAAACATTTTCGTCAATTTTTCTATACAGCGAAAAGGATTTTTATCACAAGTTATAAATCCAATACGTGTCCTATTAGTACACGAACATATCCACTGAGGGATAATACAGGGGTGTAGCAAGGGGCTACATGTACTCACAAATATATATATACATACAGAGATATAGATATTTACAACTAATGTATCATGCTGGACGAGTCACGCATGATCAGGCAGCAAGGGAAATAAATGATATAGGGGGGGGTGGGGGAGGGGGGGAGGGGGTGGAAAGGGTTTGAGGTATTGGGTGTTGTCAAGACTTCAGGAGGGAACGACTCATAATCTTTTAATAATTTCAATTGCTTACTGTCAGTAAAATTACTAGTAACATACATAATATATATCTGTCACCTTATGATAAGTCTTTTTAAACATACTTTGAAGGCTTTCACATCACCTATAAGCCTTGCACATTTTCTGGCAATCTGGCCCATACGTGTTGACACTTCTGCATGTATTCCTACATTCACAAATTAACAAGAGACATTAGTGCATTAAGACGCCAGACAGGTAAGCACAGACATGTCTTCTTTTTGCTTTTCCACCGCCAAATATTAATGATAACTTGGTTGATAAATCTTGAACTTCTGAGTATTCCCAGCCAATGTCTGAGAAATTAATAATCCCTTTCACAACATCAAAACGAAATAACACTGAAGTTTATGTTTGTATGAACTTACACTGCGAGTAAATCCATCGTTTTTCTTCTTTCAATGATTTTCAACCTTTTCTATAGAATTGAATTTGATAATTCCATAGGCACTGCTGCCTTAGGCCCATAATTAGTTATAACCTATCTCCAGTGCAGATTGACTGAAGCTTAGCTCAAAGTAGATTAAGATGGTAGCAGCAAGCCTTTCTTGGAAAATGAAATGAGTTTCTCCGGAGCGCCCCCTACCCTTGCACTCCTTAGTAGGTCAGATTTTCATAAAATGTACAATTGGCAGCTCTACACATTTAGGAAATTCTGCTAAATTAGGCTGAAAAATTATGAATACCGGGTATCTCTGAGTATATTTTGGTTTCGCATTGATTTAAAGTATCAGTTCTGTTATGTTAAACTGCATTTTGAAGATCATTTTTGTCTTAAATTTGGGTTATTTGAGAGGATTGGTGAAGGTGAATTGTACATTTTCTGAAAATTTGACCCAGGTACACTGTGGGCGTAAGTACATCTTCAGGCACATTGTTTTGTTCTTCCAGTCCTTAATATTCTTCAAACATTTGATTATCTTCTAATCTGTCTCTCTCACCTCCTTGGATTTCTCTCTCTGTTTGTTTCTCTCCCCACGATTTGCCTCAGGTATCATTATTCTGCTCGCTGTCTTCGCTCTCCTGCTTTATGTCTGTCCCTTCTTCATTTTGTTTCTTCACTGTCTCCCTCTCTTTCTATGTCTCCCTCTCTTTCTATGTCCCCCTTTCTTTCTCTGTCTCCCTCTCTTTCTCTGTCTCCCTCTCTTTCTGTCTTCCTCTCTTTCTATGTCTCCCTCTCTTTCTATGTCTCCCTCTCTTTCTATGTCTTCCTCTCTTTCTGTCTTCCTCTCTTTCTATGTCTCCCTCTCTTTCTATGTCTCCCTCTCTTTCTATGTCTCCCTCTCTTTCTGTCTTCCTCTCTTTCTGTCTCCCTCTCTTTCTATGTCTCCCTCTCTTTCTGTCTCCCTCTCTTTCTGTCTCCCTCTCTTTCTGTCTCCCCTCTCTTTCTATGTCTCCCTCTCTTCCTATGTCACCCTCTCTTTCTATGTCTCCCTCTCTTTCTGTCTCCCTCTCTTTCTGTCTCCCTCTCTTTCTGTCTCCCTCTCTTTCTATGTCTCCCTCTCTTTCTATGTCTCCCTCTCTTTCTGTCTCCCTCTCTTTCTATGTCTCCCTCTCTTTCTATGTCTCCCTCTCTTTCTGTCTCCCTCTCTTTCTGTCTCCCTCTCTTTCTGTCTCCCTCTCTTTCTATGTCTCCCTCTCTTTCTATGTCTCCCTCTCGCTCTTTCTATGTCTCCCTCTCGCTCTTTCTATGTCTCCCTCTCGCTCTTTCTATGTCTCCCGCTCTTTTCATGTCTCCCGCTCTTTCTATGTCTCTCTCTCTCTGTCTCCCTCTTTCTGTCTCCCTCTCTTTCTATGTCTCCCTCTCTTTCTGTCTCCCTCTCTTTCTATGTCTTCCTCTTTTTATGTCTCCCTCTCTTTCTATGTCTCCCTCTCTTCCTATGCCCCCCCCCCTCCCTCCCCCCCCCCCCCCCCCACACACTCTCCACCAGGCCGTGTGATGCTACTACCCCTGCCTGCCTCATTATACACTCAATGAGAGCAGGATCTCACGCAGCATCCTTACAAGTGTTGGTGAACAGGTTCAGCTGGTCTACCAATGGGCTCACTGTCTCACAATGTACAGTCTAGTCCACTAAACCTGGGGCCCAGTTACAATATTATATATAACGGGTGGCAATGTACACAGGTTAGGATCTCATCGCACTCACCACTTGTGGTGATATTGTGATTGTGATTTGTGATATTGTGTGATCCTATCAACATGTTGATAAGCACATCATGAATACACCAGATGCTCATATATACATCAATTCATGTACAGTCTAAGTCCAAAACCTCTGATCAGATAAGAATGGTATGTCAGCCTACTACGCTAATTGGTTTCCTGGCTTAGAACTCGGCATTTTAATGGGAATATGATGACATATTGCGGTCTTAATGGACTTATAATGGTACTTTGCGGTTTGAGGCGAGAGGCTTTCCCTCCGTTTGAAGGGACTTTCTCAACTTTGGGCCTAGATTGTGTAGATTCTCCATCTGAGCAACACTAGGTAGTCCTGGAAGACCTGCACTGTGTGGAGAAGGTCAATCCCTTTTCCAAAAGTATATATATATATCATATCTTTATTCTGAATCCTTCAATATACAATTACATTACTTTGATCAGAACCTGGATAACAGCCTCTGCTAATGCAGTTCTTCCTGGTGTGGCCAGCAGTTCGAAGATAAATACCTTACAAAGTTATTTGCTGCACATATCAGGATCATTATACAATATAATATAATATATTCATGCTGAAGTGTAATTGTATTGTTAAGGAAATACAAGATTATTATTATTATGACATAGAGAACATTAAAGCGGTCTGGCCACTGTCGTCAAAATCGTTGGCGATGCGTTGGCAATGAGGTAGTGGATAAGATTTTTGTGAAATTTATTGCATCGTCTTTGCATTGACTTGACATCGGTATGCCTTCGACAATAGCCAGGATGACCGGCGATAAGTGGGCAATGTAAAAATTTGCATCAGCAAGGGTAGTGGCGATGAGAAGTCGATGAGATTCCACATATAAAAGCATGAAAATTAGTTCTATTGTTGCTAAGCTTTTTTCCCTTGTCGATGCCAAGACAATCCCTCCTCATTGATGTGTATCGCTGGCAATTCCATCGTCTTTGCATCAACTTTGCATCAACACCATTTTGACAGTTGACAGTGGTCAGACCGCTTAAATCAGCTCTCTTTTGATGCACTTGGTGGTTTGCGAAAATAGCTGCGCATCAACATCTCGTCAAGTCAGTCAGAAAAAAAAAACTCTTCAAGAACAAAGATTTTGAAAATGGATTAGTTTACTTTCCATTGGTCACGACGTCATTAGTTACACTGCAGTTTAAAGCTTCTTTCTCAACAACTTTCAAAGAGAATTGAATTTGTCTCATTTGGGCCTAGTGAAGTCCTCCCAGGCTTAGGGGATGAGGTTATCTACACGGAATATTAAGGTAATTATGGCAGTCGTTGACAAGTAGTTTTCCATTATTTCATTTCTGCCTACACTTCAGTGACACTGTCTTCTAAAGCTTCTTAAACTGTCAGAACCAATTTAAAATTTTAATCCCTAATTTCCTAAGAACTTGTTTAAACTTTTTTTTTTAACTTGTTCAAACTTTTTTTAAACAAGATTCCTTGAACTATGTTTTTCTAATATTCTTTCCTCCTCAGTCCAGACAGTCCAGGTCCAAACCCTCAGATCAGATAAGAATGGTATGTCAGTGATTGGAAGCCTACTTTGCTATTCGGTTTGCTGGCCTAGGACTAAGGGCGTTCTAATGCGATTATAATGACATTTTGCTGTCCCTTCAAATGGAGGGAAATCCTTTCTTCAAACTGCAAAGTGCCATTATAATTGCATTAAAAACCCAAAATGTCATTATATTCAATATTTCAAAAACATAAACCAGGATCTGAAATGAAATCATAGGATTCATCGGGAGACCCAAATCGGAAGACCCAAATCGTGGGCCAAATCGGCTGTGTGTGGGCAGGGTTTTACTGGAGGGAAGGTAATCACTCTAGGTCCAAACCCTCAGATCAGATAAGAATGGTATGTCCCTACTGCGTTAATCGGTTTCTTGTCCTAGAAACCGGCTTTTTAATGGGAATATAATGATATTTTGCGGTCTTAATGGAATTATAACGACTCTTTGCGGTTTGAGGCGAGAGGCTTTCCCTTCGTTTGAAGGGACTCTGTCAACTTTGGGCCTAGAATGTAATTAGGATGGGCAGGAGGAGCAGGCAGTGGCAAGGATTAGAGATTATTGGGAAATATGGCAGGTCGGGCTTCCCTTACTGATTACTTCTCATGATGTGAGGATGGGACAAGACAGGCGACAACCATGAGAGACGCTGTACAAAAGTCTGATAAATAAACAGTCTGATAAGCACACTCTAGGTCCAAACCCTCAGATCAGATAAGAATGGTATGTCAGTGATTGGACGCCTACTTCGCTAATCGGTTTTCTTGCCTAGGAATGAGCGTTTTAATGGGAATATAATGACATTTTGCGGTCCTAATGGAATTATAATGGCACTCTTCGGTTTGAAGCAAGAGGCTTTCCCTTCGTTTGAAGGGACTTTCTCATCCTTGGGCCTAGACTGAGTAGACACACAGAAAGGCATACAAGGCATAAAAACGATAGAAGGAGGGAGAGACAGAAACAGAGAGAAGAGTGACCGAGGGAGAGAAGAGAGGTGGGAGGAGGGACTGTTAGAGAGATGACACTAATCCTCTCAAATAACCCAAATTTAGGAGCTTCAAAATACAGTTTAATATAGCAGAACAGATGTTTTAAAACAACATAATACAGAATATAGTACCCAGATTTACATGGTATTTATAATTTATCAACCTAATTCAGCATATTTTACTAAATGTCTAGAGCTGCCAATTGTACATTTTCTGACAATCTAACCCATATAATTATGGGTCAGATTTTCAGAAAATGTACAATTCCTCTTCACCAATCCTCTCAAATAACCCAAATTTCAGACGAAAATAAAGTTCAACCTAACCAAACAGATTGCTTGAATCAATGCAATGCCAAATATACTTGAATTTACCTAGTATTGACCAAATTGCAGCCTAACTTAGCAGAATTTACTAAATGTGTACAGCTGCCAATTGTACATTATCTGAAAATCAGACCCATTTATATGCAGCTCCTCTGTGATGCCATGACCCAAGTACACTGCCTCTACGTCTCCCTCAAATGATGAACAAATATTAATTACACTAATGCTTTCCTCACACCCACACAGCATCAGCCATCGCTGCATGGATTCAGAGTAGGAGCGTGACAAATAGTATAGTCCTGGAGATCGGTCAGATTTTCAGAAAATGTACAATTGGCAGCTCTACACATTTAATAAATTCTGCTAAATTAGGCTGCAATTTGGTCAATACAAGGTAAATTCGAGTATATTCGGCATTGCATTGATTCAGGCAATTTGTTTGGTAAGGTTGAACTGTGTTTTGAAAGTCATTTTTGTCTTAAATTTGCGTTATTTGATAGGATAGGTGAAGACGAACGGTACATTTTCTGGCGATTTCATCCAGATGGAGAAGATCTGTCACGGGTTGTGTGGGTTGTTGGTCCCACAGAGGGTCATATATTATAATAAAGATATTTTATAGGTTTAAATGTGCCTTTGTTTCATCCCAACAGTTATATATACAGTCTAGGCCCAAAGTTGAGAGAGTCCCTTCCAACGAAAGGAAAGCCTCTCGCCTCAAACCGCAAAGTGCCATTATAATTGCATTAAGACTGCAAAATGTCATTATATTCCCATTAAAACGCCGAGTTCTAGGCCAGGTAACTGATTAGCGAAGTAGGCTGACATATACCATTCTTATCTGATCTGAGGGTTTGGACCTAGAGTGTATAGAGGTTACACTAAACCAGCATGACCTTGTATTTGAATATTGATTGCCTATTCAACGAATAATTTAGTAACATGTTTGGCTAATTTGAAAACATTTGATTAAACATGTTACTAAATTATTCATTGAATTGGCAATAAAGAAACCACTGGTTTCCAGATCACCCTAGTTTCGACTATGAATAATTTGTATGAGTTTAAGTGACATTGTTATAACTCATTGTGTCATAATATATTAATGTACCTAAAATGTTAATTATTAATGGCCATATGCCTATACCTTCACCGTAGCTCCTGCCTGCATGGAGGCTACCTCTACAATGAGTAATCCCTCACAACATTGGATTTCATTTCAGTGCTTGGTAATACATGTACATTACAGTGTACTATATATAGCATGCCACGCCCCCATTGTTCAACTTGTCTCCAGAGTATTTTTAAACTGGCACCTATATGGGTCAGATTTTCAGAACATGTACAATTGGCAGCTGTACACATTTAGTGAATTCTGCTAAATTAGGCTCCAATTTGGTCAATATTAGGTAAGTTCGAGAATATTCAGCATTGCATTGATTCTAGCAATCTGTTTGGCTAGGTTTAACTGTATTTTGAACTTTATTTTCGTCTGAAATGTGGCTTATTTGAGAGGATTGGTGAAGGTGAATTGTACATTTTCTGAAAATCTGACCCATATGCTGTATATGAATCAGATTGTCATACTCATAATTCCAGTCTAGGCCCAAACTTGAGAGTCCCTTCAAACGAAGGGAAAGCCTCTTGCCTCAAACCACAAAGAGTCATTATAATTCCATGAAGACCGCAAGATATCATTATATTCCCATTAAGACGCCGAGTTCCAGGACAAGAACCCGATTAGCGAGGTAGGCTGGTTACTGATATGGATAATAATAAGCTGGAAGAGGTATATGGGTCAGATTTTCAGAAAATGTACAATTGGCAGCTGTACACATTCAGTAAATTCTGCTAAATTAAGCTGAAATTTGGACAATACTAGGTAAATTCGAGTATATTTGGCATTGCATTGATTCTAGTAATCTGTTTGGTTAGCTTGAACTGTATTTTGAACTTTATTTTTGTCTGAAATTTGGGTTATTTGAGATAATTGGTGAAGATGAATTGTATATTTTCTGAAAATCTGACCCTCATAAGATTCAGAATAATCTGAGAGAAATACCTGTCATGTTTAGTACATGAAATATTCATAATGTTTTTATATAATAAATTCGTATTTAATAATGATTTACGTCATGTTGTGTAGCATTATATAATCATATTTAAAGCATTTGATCATGGAATCACTCTAGGCCCAAACCTTCAGATCAGATAAGAATGGTATGTCAGCCTACCTCGCTAACCGGTTTCTTGTCCTAGAACTCTACGTTTTAATGGGAATACAAGCGCCTTCGGCACTTGGAATATAGCAGGTTAGGTCTGCAATTCTCTCTTTTACCCCTCTTCTCTTCACTCTCCCCTCCCCTCTTTCTCTGGGTATATCCTGAGAAAGAAAGGGAACGATATTTTCTTTATCTTGAATGTTAGACTTGCCAAATTTAGCACTGGAAACCTATTTGAAAACTGAAATAATGAGGATTTAAGATTAGCACCCTCTCTCCCCACACTTCCCCCTCTCCCTCTTTTCCCTCCCAGGGGCGGATGTAGGGGGGTGGCACGGGGGCGCGCGCCCTCCCCTTTTCAAAATCAAGCTAGGGCATTTGTATTGCAAAAGACACATGAAAAACATTCATGTAACACCAACGAGACCAGTCTCGTTGATAACACTAACTATGAAACAGGATATACTTTTCTGCCCACTTTATCAACTGTATTCCAATAATCGGGCTTGGAAAATCCTAGTGTTTGGCCAAATAAATTCAAGGGCTGAACTATTAACATATATATACGTCGAAGGGCCTGACATATCACATGGCCTTGAATCCTGTTGGAATCTTTTAAATGGCCTTGGAATGTTCAGAGATTCTCAGTTTCTTATAGAGAGGGGTGTGTGAGAAGGGTGTAAATAGGTTATTAAATATAGGTCGATTATATTTGATGACATAAATGCACCTTCAAGTATCAAGATATATACCTAGAACACAAACTATTTCATGAAACCTTAATGTAAATATAGCACTGATTCTTATACAACTTAAATAATTCTCAGAAGCAGGCCAATGTGAGTTCGGGGAGTTCCCCAATGTTACTTTAATCTTTAAAAGTAAAATCTAACATTGAAAATAAAATAAATAAGGAAATTGGGCATTAAGGAAAATACTTGGATGCTCTTAAAATGAATCCCAGAACAGAAATTCCATTTGGGTGATTTTAAGATTATTTAGTACTTTCATCATGGTCGATTCTAGGGTTGAAATAAGTGAGAGGCATCTCTGAATATTTAACAAAACAAAAACTGAGCATTAGAATATAACATATAAATATGTTCTTTAAAATAAAATTTGAAACCGTGCCCCCTCCTTTTGAAAATCCTGGATCCGCCCCTGGCCTCCCCCTCTTCTCTGACTTTCATACCTGTTTTTCTCTCCCAAGCCCATCTCCGATTCCTCCCCCCTCTCCTCTTCCTCATGCCCCCCCTTCCCGCTTTCTTTCCCTCCCTTCCCAGAGCACGAAATTAACTCCAATGGACGGCCCTGGTCCGTCCATTGGAGGGAGGGAGGGAGGGAGGGAGGGAGGGAGGGAGGGAGGGAGGGAGGGAGGGAGGGAGGGAGGGAGGGAGGGAGGGAGGGAGGGAGGGAGGGAGGGAGGGAGGGAGGGAGGGAGGGAGGGAGGGAGGGAGGGAGGGAGGGAGGGAGGGAGGGAGGGAGGGAGGGAGGGAGGGAGGGAGGGAGGGAGGGAGGGAGGGAGGGAGGGAGGGAGGGAGGGAGGGAGGGAGGGAGGGAGGGAGGGAGGGAGGGAGGGAGGGAGGGAGGGAGGGAGGGAGGGAGGGAGGGAGGGAGGGAGGGAGGGAGGGAGGGAGGGAGTGGGCTGACCAGCGAGGCATGACGTGACGTAATGGGTGACCGCGGTGGGTGACCGCGGGTCTGCTACATGTAGGTTGTCGTAATATGTTGCGATGTTTGGCGGCCCGCTTTGGGGTAGACGAGGTGGTTATAACAGGGAAGGAAACCCCGGGACCAGTCGGAGTATCTAGCATACTGGTCCCCGGTCCCTCCCTTTTCCACTCGGAGTGCTCAGTAAGCCTCCAACCACGTCTTAATATAGAGGTCATAATGACATTTTGCGGTCTTAATGGAATTATAATGACTCTTTGCAGTTTGAGGCGAGAGGTTTACCTTCATTTGAAGGGACTCTCTCAAGTTTGGGCCTAGACTGTATACTACATAGTCCCACCCACACCCGGGAGCAGAGAGCAGACAATACCCAGTAAATGGTTATACCAGGTCACAATGCTTGAATCACTGTGGGTAATCATACCACACCTCACCCGGTATACAATAGATAAACAGAATACGTCCAACAGCTGCCAGCTACCATTGATCAATCCCAGAATAGCAATAACTAACGCGGATGGGTCATGTCGCCATAAAATGTACAATTCGCCTTCACCAATCCTCTCAAATATACTTGATTTAAGACAAAAATGAGGGGCAAATTACAGTTCAAAGAGGGGAAATATCGCCAAAAAATGTACAATTCGCCTTCACCAATCCTCTCAAATATACTTGATTTAAGACAAAAATGGGGGGGGGGGGGGAGCAAATTACAGTTCAAAGAGGGGAAAAAATAGGTGTCTAATTTATTGCCCCAAAATTCTAATCAAAGCAGGGAAATATATCTTCCTAACACACAAACCCTTAAAAGGTACATTTCTCTTGTTCCAATGTCAACTATTCTTACGAAATATATTTTTTTCCATTTGCTAGAAGGTGGTTTCTAAAAAAAAGAGGAAAAAAAGAGAAACAAGTTTCCATCCCGCCTAACATAGTTTTCCGCTATATGAATCAGAATCGGAAACCCATCTTTTTTGGCCTTACCGAACATATTGTCTGAATCAATGCAATATAAAATATACTCAAATACATAAATCAGATTCCAGTCGAATTTAGCAGCTTTTACTAAATGAGTACAGCTGCCGATTGTTCATTTCTGGGCGACTTGACACATGTATGGGTGAAATCGCCAGAAAATGTACAATTCGCCTTCACCAATCCTAGTCAAATAATCCACATTCAAGACAAAAGTGACGTTCAAAATACAGTTGAACCTTAGAGTAAAACATATGTTTTACTCTAAGGTTCAACATAAACAAGCAGATCGTTTGAATCACAGAACTAGATAAGTATATATACTCTATTTCTGTGTTTGAATCAAGGTAATATCAAATATATTCAGATAGTGTTAACCATGTTTTAGCCTTATTTAGCAGAATTTACTAACTGTGTAAGAACTGTTCATTTCTAGACGACTTGACCCATATTCCATATATATATGTAGTGACCGGGCCTGACCAGACCATCTGGACTGACCGGCTCAGCCGATATAACCGATTTATCTTGTTGTTGTTGTTGTTGTTGTTGTTGTTGTTGTTGTTGTTGTTGTTGTTGTTGATACTTTATCAAAGGCGACAATATCGATGGGAACTAATCTCCCTAACTAGGGAGGATGCCAAGCCCTATCGGAAAATATTGTTTTTAATACGCAAAGGTAACAATGCTCCCTAAGGTCGACGACAGTAGGGAGGCCTTTCAAAGATGGGTTTTAATTATTTATGTTTGTGCAAGCAACACTACGCGCAAAAGAAAAACAACCAATATTTACAACAGTTACTCAACATAATTGAATAACTGTTTACCCTTATGAGTCAATTAAGAATACGGTTCTAAAGTAATTTGTTGTACATTTAGAAGGGTATACTAGAGATATGCTAGCATGTAGTAAGAATAATTGAAAGATATACTAACCTTACTTTGTTCGGTGAAGTATATCTGTGATTATTGGAGGAGCAGCCGTTAGGTGGGGGGGACACAGGAGACGCGGAGCGCAGTAGCCAGTCCTTTAAACCGGGTGAGCGACTTGAGAAATATTTTGACACTGGAAATAGTGATTATAGGAGAAAAACATAGATAAAATATATGAACACAGAACATATATCAAACAGAGCAGCCGTAAAAGACACAGAGGGTAAGGGTGGGAGGGCCTGTGTCCCCCCCACCTAACGGCTGCTCCTCCAATAATCACAGATATACTTCACCGAACAAAGTAAGGTTAGTATATCTTTCAATTATTGTCCGTCGCCGCCTCTAGGTGGCGGCAGGACACAGGAGACTTTAACGTCTAAAATTTCTCAAGCAACATATCATCATCTCACCTATTAATGCCTCCGGGACGTACTCGCTGTATGGTCAGCGAGAAGAGTCTCCGTAGAAGATTGGGTGACGTTAATGGGCTTTTGGTAAAACTTTCTAAAAGTATTTTCGTCACGCCATAATGCTCTCTGCATGATAGTCTGGATAGGCACGTGAAAAGAAGCAAGCTTTGAAGTAGTCGCACTTCTAACCGAATGAGCCTTAAAGGTAGAAGTGTCCAGGCCACTGGCCTTCATAGTACAACGAATATACTTAGCAATAGTGGCGTTACCCACAGGCTTGTGTGGAGCCGCAAAACTTATAAATAAAGGTCCAGAAGCTGAACCTTGAGCATCCTTAGGACGATATCTTGCTGTTCTCTCAAGATAATAGCGAAGACAGGAAATAATACACAACTTCTTGTTCTGGTGATAAGCTTCCAAAGCAATCGACCCAAGAGAACGACCCACACGTGAGGTCTTTATCATTTCGGAAAGTAAAATTGTAGCCTTATTCCTAGAGAAAACAATGTTCTCGCACTTAATTGTCTGTAAGGTCTGAACTCGCTGACTTGTAACTAACATAAGTAAAGTCGCAGTCCTGTGTGTCAATTCAACCAAAGATAAGTTTGATAGAGGGAAAAGCGTCTCTATGTGTGACAAAACAATATTCGGATCCCAGGTCTCTGAATATCTAGTCTTAGGAGGACGGACCCGAAACATTCCGTCCACCACACGACGGACAACTTCCAAAGTTCCAAAGGTGTTGTCACCAAACTTTCCAAAAATAATAGAGAGTGCACACCTGGCACTTCCAATGGCCGCAAAAGAGTGACCATCGTCAAACAAATCACAAAGAAACTCAATGCCATGGTTTATGTCCTTGGTCGTATCACTGATGTTATTAATGTAACAATACATCCTCCACTTCCGGAGATAAGTCTTATAAGAACGGCGGGTATTCAACGCCCAGCTATTTCTGACGTGCTTCCTAGCACGGGAAGAAACATTAAGACTTCGAATATGGCGTTCTAGAAGAGAACAGCGAGAAGTGGTATTCTTTCCATCTTTGGATCTTGAAGCTTCTCCTTGTGGGGGATCAGATTTCTTGGACGACGCCTGAACTTCAGGAGCGCCCTGCTTTCCGCTATAACTTGGGAGTACCATGGTTGACCCTCCCAATCCGGAACCACAAGAATAGCTGCTGCCTTCTCCATCTGAATCTTCTGAAGACAGCGGCCCACCAGCCTAAAAGGTGGGAAAATATAAGGAAGATCAAACATATTCCAATCCAAAGTGAAGGCATTCACAAACGAAGATAATGGATCAGGGAACCAACTGGCGAACTGATCCACCTGATAGTTGTGCCTGGATGCAAACAGGTCAATGTCTGGAGTACCTAAACCTTCAATAATGCGCTGAAAAATGATCGGATTCAACTGCCATTCCGTATCATCAGAAAGATGTCTGCTAGCAATATCTGCTAAATCATTCTCAACTCCAGCTATATGAGCTGCGGACAGCCAGTTATTCTGCTGCTCCGCCCAGCTCCAAATCTCTCTTGCTACCATATCACATTCCTTGGACTTCGACCCACCAAACTTGTTGATATAGGCCACCGTAGTGACATTGTCACTCCTAATTAAGATATGTGTATCAGACACATCTCTTAAAAGAGATAACACACCATACTGCACAGCAAGAGTCTCTTTCACATTGATATGATGGAGTTCTTCTACATCAGTCCACAGGCCTTTAGCGGTTTGGGTGTCAAGAACCGCTCCCCAGCCAGTATCACAAGCATCGGTAAACAAGGTGATTGTAGGAGAGAAGGTACGAATATTCCTGACTCTCCAAGGCAAATTCTCTGCCCACCACAGAAGATCATCAAACGCCCTTGAGGATAATTTCATCTTTGCCGAGAAATCTCCAGAGTTCCAAGTAAGAGCGGAAGTCTTGTCACGCTCCAAAAACCTGTAGTGAGCCATGCCGTAGTCAATGCCCTTACACAAATCCACAAGAGTACCTATTAGGGAGGCAACCGCCTGAATAGTATGCAACTTTCCTTGATTGTCCAGGAAGAAAAGAACATTGCGAAGAGCTGATTGTCTTTTATCCTCTGGAGGATAAACTTCCATTCTAGCTGAGTCCAGGATATAACCCAGAAACTTCATCTGTTTCTGAGGAACTAAAGAAGATTTCAACGGATGAACGAAGAAACCAAGTTCATGAAATAGTTCTAACACAATCCGCAAGGAGTTGAGGCAGTCATCAGTAGACTGGCCCCAAATAAAACTGTCATCAATGTAAGAGAAGGCATGGCCCCCTCGAGCATGAACTTCTGAAAACACTGGGTGAAGAATCTTTGTGAAGATATAGGGAGCTGAAGTAAGGCCGAAAGGCATACAGTTAAACTTGTAAAACCTCTCCTTCCAAGGAAAGGTAATGAATCTCTTAGCATCATCACGAAGAGCCAAAGAGAAATAAGCTTCCTGCAAGTCCAGTGAGCACATAAAAGAATGAGGGCGAAGCATCTCCACGGCAGTCTGAAGACTATACATCTTGAAGTGTAGCTTTTGATGAAACTTGTTCAGTTCAGTCAAATCAATGATCAAGCGCCACTTATCATTGGGTTTAGGTACTACAAACACATTCGAAAGGAATGAAATCTCTTTCTCCTGAATCACATCCACCACTCCCTTGTCAATTAACTTTTGAACTTCAGAGTCCACTGCCTGTTGGCGAATGGGGCCAAAATTATATTGACCTTGACGATAAACTTGCACAGGTGGCTTTACAAAATTTAGTGACACTCCAGACACTAAAGAAATGATTTCAGGATCAGATGTAACAGTAAGCCAGTTGGTAATATAATGTTGAATATTCCCAGGCACAAAACGAAGAGGAACGACCCCCGAGGGAGTCAAGGTGCCTTGAGAACTAACAGAAGAGGAAGTCTGTTGACTAACTACCTCTAATATCGTCGGTTGTCGGACCTCCGGTCGTACCGACTGTCCCTCCGATCGTAGTAGCTGTCCCGACGGTCGTAATCGTCGCGGCGTCTGCGGCCCTGATAACGGTACCCCTGTCCTCGTTGACGGCCCCTTCCACGAGAAGGGTTGGAGTTTTTTGCTCCTCCACCCTTCTGTTGTCCAGAGTTGTTGCTATTATTAGAAGAGCCCTTCTGTTGACCCTTATTAGCAGACTTAGCACCCTTCTGAGCAGACGTAGTAACAGAAGTATCCACAACCACAGACAGCTTCTTACTCTGGTCCATGGACTTAATGTTCTGTTCAAGATCAGGACCAAACAGATGAATAGGCGTCGAAGGAAAACGCTTAGTATTGGTCGCCATCTCCTTGTAGGCCTCCTTGATGAATGGAGACAAGGCTGTGCGCCTAGACTTGGTGAGAATATGATGTGAGTAGAACCCAAGCAGACTCACCCCATCAGCAGCTACAAATGCAGTGGCCTCAGCAGAAGCTTGAACAGAAGCAGTAAACGCTTCAGTTTTCTTCAAAATTGCCTTAAGGTGGGCAGCATCTTCTTCCTCCGCCTGGCAAAGAAGCGGAAAAAGGGTAGAGAGCTCCTTTAGCAGATCTGCCTGCGCCATGGCTAAATCACGAATAGTCATCAAATTGTCACCACACTGCACAAAAGCGATATTGGCTGAGAGAACAGTTCCTTGCAACTTTTGAAGGCCGTTGTCATCATTTTGCGCACTTCTGTTCAAAGCACCCCAAACTTCAGTTGGAATAGAAGGGATACGCAACTCCTCAACATTGGATGGACGTTTGTACTTAGCTTTCATCTCGTCAAGTACTTTACCCGTAGGCGGTGCGTTGAGAATACCAGAAACAAAGGTGCGAAACTCATCATTGTGGACAGCCACACCCACTGAATCATCAAGGGAAAGTTGGAGAATCCGATCCCCAAACAGGCTTGGCTTGGGCGGAGGGTCTACCACTTCTCCGTCCTCGAGCACCTTGTCCTTGTTTACATCAGGAACGGAAGCGGAAGCAGTGACGGTAGCTGAAGGCTTCCCAGAAGACTTAGGAGCTTCCGCCTTGTCCGAGGATTTTAATGGCGGACTTGGTGACCTACTTATATCATGAAACCCACGTGCGCG
Source organism: Sthenelais limicola (assembly GCA_942159475.1). NCBI lineage: Eukaryota > Metazoa > Annelida > Polychaeta > Phyllodocida > Sigalionidae > Sthenelais > Sthenelais limicola. The sequence goes on from OW804102.1 coordinate 51,710,330, forward strand.
TGAGCGATAAAGGGGGGACCTCGACCTAGACCTAGAACGATATCTTCTAGGGCTCCTAGATCGGAAACGATGACGATCAAAGTCCTCCTTATCATAAAGAGAGTACTCACAGTTGCGAAAATAATCATAATCCCGAGACCCCGGGAACCCACGAGGTGGCATGGGAGAGCTAGGCTCACATCGACCAAGCTGTTGAGAGAGCATCCGACGATCCATGTCGGCAACTCTAGCAGCCAAATCAGTAGAAAACTTGTTATTCTGGTCGAGAGAGACCTGAATAGACTTCAGGCTCTCTAAGAAAGTGGACATGTCCATAGAGTTCTTACTATTCGCAGGTTGAGCACAAGTAATATCCTCTCCAGAAGTGATGGCAGTCGGCGGAGGAGTCGACGGAACTGTCTGAGAAGCATCCATGTCTAGAAGTTAAATCCAATGAAGCACAACGAAGAAAGTCAAAGTCAGTATGAGAACTAGCCTTCGCAAGAAGAACTAGGTCAAGTCTGAAGCCACGAGGCTGAGGTTGACAGGGGCTAGGAGAAAAGTATTTCCTTCCAAAGGACAGAATACTACTCCACCAAGAATTAGGAGGATAAATTTCCACTCCTAAGAAAAGGCTTAGCACAAAATGTCGAAATTCTAGAAGAAAGTTGACTTGAAAACGCTAAAAAAGCGAAAAAGGTGAGGAGTTCACACTGTAAAGGACCGAACGCATGAGCGCAATCCGGTTGACTGGCTACTGCGCTCCGCGTCTCCTGTGTCCTGCCGCCACCTAGAGGCGGCGACGGACAATAATCATTCATAATCAATATAAACAAATACATATTGGAAATGAGTTTATCACAGTAAGATGGGATTTGAGTCTCTTAATTACTAGTTTTCTGGAGAGGGGAGTTTTTTGTGTCATCAATAGTATTGGAATTAGTAAAGGAAATTTTGATCAATCTTGATGGCTGCTTTTTTGGCCAGTTCCGAGAAGGCTTTGGCAGTATGAGCTTTATGTAAATTTGTATTGAGTTCCAATAGTATGGTATTTTGTAATAAATAGATTTCCTTATCTGCTCAAGTCTGGGCACCGGACATCTAAACACAATTCTACCTTGTCCGTGCTGCCTTGTATTCCTATTTTTCAGGGCGATGGTTTTATCATTAAGTCTTAGGCGATATCCCTGTTGTAATAAGTGCAGTCGTCTCCTTTCCTTGAGGGGGAGCAGGCTGAATTGCTCATGAAATTCTAACTGAGTTCATTCCAAGAGTTGTAAACCTCCAACAGATCTGTTACAGTTGTGTCATTACCATGATTTGTTTTGTGAAGTCTTATCAGGCTTTTTATGCCACACCTTTATATGTTTCAACCTTTATACCTATACCTCTTATTGGTCCTGGGTAAGACCTTAAAGGGCCTTTCTGTCTCTTTTTTTCTGTCTCTCTCCCCCCTTCTCAATCTCTTATTTCCTGGGTATGATCCTAAACTGCCTCCCTCTCAGCCCTCCCGCCCTTGATATAACACTTCAAAGTGTTGATAAGGGCGTAAAGCAACCAATCTCACTCACTCTTATTAGCTCTTTAGTCTTGTTCTGGCAGTTGGATTGTACTGTGCCAAGTGCCAACTGTGCAGTAGGGTTGTGTGGTTATTCTATGGTGGAATAAAGGATACTTGGCTGGCCAGGACCTGTAGAACCTGGTTGGGTTCTTATTTGGCGAGATTGGGGCATCCGAATAATAGCTAGACACATATATGGGTCAGATTTTCAGAAAATGTACAATTCACCTTCACCAATCCTCTCAAATAACCCACATTTCAGACGTAAATAAAGTCCAAAATACAGTTCAACCTAACCAAACAGATTGCTAGAATCAATGCAATGCCGAATATACTCGAATGTACCTAGTATTGACCAAATTGCAGCCTAATTTAGCGGAGTTTACTAAATGTGTACAGCTGCCAATTGTACATTTTCTGAAAATCTCACCCATATAGTGACCTTCAAGATATTTCCACTCGGCCAACAACCAAGGTCACTGATTCACTTATTTTTCATGGTCGATTTCGTTGCCTTTATATTTGTCATTATAAGTGCCTGGGATTTTTGTTTGCCATTATTACATTAATCATAATTTTGTTAATTGCATGTAATGATTTTAATTTCAATTTAATCTGCCACAAAACCATTTACAACGAAATCAGGGCATATGTTTTATTTATCATTTATCATACGAGTCCTTTGATACTTGAAATAGTTGCTTAAATAGGGGATTTGCATGTCTCACTGCGCATGTCCATGAGTGCATGCTGGGATAGATTCAGTTCAAATCTCACATATAAATATTTAGCAACAATTTTATGCAAAATTGCAAGAATGTTTTCAACACTATCATGTTATGTTTATGTTTCTTTCAAATGTGCCCCAAAGGAAGAAAACCCAAGCATTACAAAGAAAGTGATAGTAGTTCGCTGGGTCCACAATAGGGGGTTTGCATGTGCCAGTACGCATGCCTGGTACAGTGCATGCTGGGATATTCAGTTTAGGCTTCACATACAAATATATCTAGCTATATTTTTATCGAAAATTGCAACAATATTGTCACCAATAGCATGGCCTGTATAAATGATCTATAAAAATCAAATGCATGATGGGAAAGATGGAGGCTTGTGTTTCCTTCCATGTTTCCTATAGATTTCACTGTACAAAAGGTTGGTTGTTTTTTGAGGGGGGTGGGGGGCATATGCCAGAGCCAAATTCTGGCTCGGGTGAATTATCATAGACAATTTAATAATTATGTGACTTATTACTTCATTTGTATACACTGTCCACCATCTACAATCTTGTTTTGCATGAAAACATGTTCAATACGGTGAAGAATCGTGGGTCATTCTCCGAAATAATTAGGGTCGATAGTTGAGCGAGAAATGAATCAACGCAACACACACAGTTGTATGTCTAATTTCCAAAACCGAACCAGTTAAAAGAGGCCGGCTGTAATCCATTCCTTTATTTTTATACACAGACAGATTACAACGATGTATGTCTGAATGAGACTAAATAATTAAATCTTACAAGTTTAGATCTAGATTTTACAACGGAATATGTATCAGTGCTCAAATGTTAATATCCATACATGCTTCCATAGCACAGGCCGCCATCCTTCCAATCAATCACTGAATCACTCTTATTATTATGTGAATAACAATGTGAATAACTATGTATTTTCGAGAATTGTATCGCGATATAACCTCTTGAACGATTAATAGTCACTCTGGGATGATACCTATACTTAACCTATAAGACTAAAGAGAACACTACTACACATTTAAAATCGTCCCGGTCCCTGAAAACAACCTAAACAAGACAGGTCTCATAATGGCAAAAACTCAACTCACGGACTATAGGACAATGCCAAGACTGTCAGTCGCACTTTAGTAACCAAGCTGAATCAAACTCATAGCGATAATAATATTTACTGTATCTTATTATGTCATTGATTATGTCTATTTTTCCCATTTTATATTATTTACTGAAGGGAAACCTGGAAAACCTCAGCGCAAAATATACATTGAGAGGGAACATTCCACTTTGGTATAACATTACAGAAATGTAACATGTTTATGGAATAAAAGTTTTATAATAATAATAATCATGCATTTGGTTTAAATAGATCATTTATACAAGCTACCATATTTGTGAAAGCAATTTTGCAATCTAAAGTCAGATTTTAACAGAATCCATCTCAACATGAATTGTAATACACATGCGTTATGCGACACATGCAAATCCCTTATTATTCCATGCGCATCACGATTCAAGATAGCAGCTATGCAAACTCCCCTATTGATTCCTGGTCTGGAATCCAGACGCAGTGGGCGTCTGTGGGACGACGTCACCATTTACCAAAACAAACGATAAAGAAAAAGAGCAGATTTCCTCACTCAGACAAACCAACAAAACGGCTCGAAATTCAGCTAAATTCCCTTATTATAATATTTCAAATAAAACGGATTCCGAGCAGTGGACTGTTTCTGTGAGGTGGGCGGGGGGTGGAGTGTAGGTGAGGAGGGACGTTATTAATAAGTAATAAAAGTGTGAGACGCGGCGGACGTTAGGACGTTAGGTCGGCAATAAAAGCTGGCGGCGTGGGCTGCTACACATGCCGCCGCCGCCGGTGTCTGGGCGAGTGGGGCCGGCCCAGACGCGGCCCAGACGCTCCCTCATGGACGCACGATCTAGGCCAGGCCCGCTCTCTTGTCTCTTCTCTGGTGGTGCCTTACTTTTTCTTTTTCTTTTATTTCCTATTATTTGTTTCTAATATGCTTCTTCTCTGTGTTTCTCTTTTTGTATCTTCTACAATCGTTCTCTCATATCTGTCTCTCTCTCTTCCTCTCCTCTCTCTTTCCTTCTCTCTATTAATCACCTATCTGGGTCAGATTTTCAGAAAATGTACAATTCAACTTCACCAATCTTTTCAAATCACTCAAATTTCAGACGACAATAAAGTCCAAAATACAGTTCAATCTAACCAAACAGATTTCTAGAATCAATGCAATGCCGAATATACTTGAATTTACCTAGTATTAACCACATTGCAGCGGTATTTAGGAAAATTTAGTAAATGTGTACAGCTGCTAATTGACCCATCTATCTATCTATCTATTAATCACCTATCTATCTATTTATCTATCTATCTATCTACAGTAGTATCTTTCGCTCCTTCTTTCCCCTATCTGTTACTAACCGGTTACTGCGGTATGTATCCCTCTTCTCTCTCCGTCTCCTTTCTCAATATTTTGGATTAAATTCCAAGGATCTCTTTTTTACTACTGTCTGCATGGCCATGGGGCTTCCCTCCAAGAACCAACTATTAACCACTCTAGGTCCAAACCCTCAGATCAGATAAGAATGGTATGTCAGCCTACCTAGCTAATCGGTATCCCTGCCTAGAAGTCGGCATTTTAATGGGAATATAATGACATTTTGCGGTCTTAATGGAATTATAATGGCACTTTGCGGTTTGAGACGAGAGGCTTTCCCTTCATTTGAAGGGACTCTCTCAAGTTTGGGCCTAGACTGTAACTTGGCTCATTCACGGTGGTGACAAGTGCTATTAAAGCTGTTGAGTTATTATATCATATCTTGGAGTAATATGAAATTATATTACTTCTAAGATTATATCCTGTGAGTTTGTACTGTAATAGTGAATATAATATGGTAGAAACAAGTTTTTGATATTAAATGTGTCCGTAGGAGGGAATAAGTGTTATAGCAGGGATGGAAGGCCATATCAAAAATACTGATTTTTTTTTTTAAAAAAGTGAACAACTGAATTTGTATTTCGAGCCTCCACTACCGGTACAATATTACATGAAAACTGATCTAAAGACGAACATTTTGTTGACATAGGGGAGTTATTTCTTTTAAAGGTTTGAAAAGAATCAAGAAATTACTGAAAATTTTGACAAAATTTGGTTATGTCTAGTGGAATTTGGCCGATATTTGAAGGTTTGTTTTTATATATTTTTTGTTTATAGAAAATACGAAAAATACAGATAAGAGTAGAAATACTGGAGACTGGCATCCCTGGGTATGGGGAAGGAGGGTGTGTGGTGTCCACTGACTGTCCACTAGTGGTCTGGTGTCCACTGACTACCCACTGGGGAACCATGCTGTTCATGGACACGCCGTCCCACAATAACTAAACTAAATGATGATTAGCTGGTGGTAATTGGTGTTGGTACTGTTAATTAGTTACCTAGCGTGAGCACTGACTGGGGGAATAGAGAGAATGTTATTGATACAGAGAATGGGAGGCAGGATTACAGGGAAAATCAATGCAATGGAGAATGGAGCGTGAGAGAGGGGAGGAGGAGAGAGAAAGGAGAGGGAGGGGGAAGGAGAGAGGGGAAGGAGAGAGAAGGGAGAGAGGGGGAAGGAGGGAGAAGGAGAGAGGGGGAATTAAGGAAGAGAGGGGAGAGAAAAAAGAGGGGGAGGAGAGAGGGAAAGGGGAGAGGGGGAAGGAGAGAGCAAAGGGAGAGAGAGGGTGAAGGAAAGAAGGGGAGAGGGGAAGGAGAGAATGGGAAGACTGGTGGGAGAGGGGGGAGGATAAAGAGAAGGGAGGGAGAGAGAGAGAAGAGAGAGAGGGGGAAGGAGGGAGAGAGAGAGAGAGAGAGAGACAGTGAGTGTGTGTGTGTGAGAGAGAGAGGGAGAGAGAGAGAGAGAGAGAGAGAGAGAGAGAGCGCGCGAGGGGGAGAGACAGTGAGTGTGAGAGAGAGGGAGAGAGAGAGACAGTGAGTGTGTGTGAGAGAGAGAGAGACAGTGAGAGAGAGGGAGAGAGAGAGACAGTGAGTGTGTGTGAGAGAGAGAGAGACAGTGAGAGAGAGGGAGAGAGAGAGAGAGAGAGAGAGAGATGGAGAGAGACTGGAGAGACAGGAGAGAGGAGACAGACAGACATCAGAGAGAGGGGATAGCATGAATGGGAGCTACAGACACATGTATAGATATACCGGTACGTTCCAGAATCACAGTGAATGGAATGTGTGTCACACCAGTCAATGGCCGGTGGTATTTAAAATCGTACCCAATAATTGCCGGCAGAATTATGCTAACTGCGTGCATATTTAATGCCAAAAAATAAAAAAAACCCACCCCCGCCATTGACCCATATATCGACCCTGTCTGGGGCAGGAGGGTGGGCGGGGGAAAACTGGTGGGATGAAACTGGGTGACGGACGGGGGGGGGGGGGGGGGACATCCAACCTGGTCATGGAAATATGGTGGACACATGAAGCATGGAGAAAAAGAGAGAGAAAGAGAGGGAGAGAGAGAGAGAGAGAGAGAGAGAGAGAGAGAGAGAGAGAGGGGGGGGGGAGGGATGGAGAGAGAGAAGGATGGAGAGAGGGAGAGAAAGATGGAGAGATTGAGAGAGAGAGAGAGAGAGAGAGAGAGAGAGAGAGAGAGAAAGAGAGAGAGAGAGAGAGAGAGAGAGAGAGAGAGAGAGAGAGAGAGAGAGAGAGAGAGCGAGAGAGAGCGAGAGAGAGAGAGTGAGAGAGGTGGAGAGAGTGAGAGAGGTGGAGAGAGAGGAGAGAAGAGAGAGAGTCAGAATTAATTTGTTCTTAATAGTGTTTCATTCTCGACAAAATTAACAAATTGTGATATACGTTTCACTGCTAAAATGAGGAATGAGATCTGAGAGACAGTCAGTCAGTCAGACAGTCCTTATAGAAGAAGAAATAACTATTTATATATTATAGAGACTTGAGAAATATTCGCTTTCCCAGGGAACAATGAATGCCTAACCCCCACCCCCACATGTATACACAATATGATTAACATTGCATATCAATGGAACAATGAAGTCTCCCCTGATAGCAACAAAACATTGCGTGCAAGCATACCTCCCTTCCCTATCATCTCCCTCGCCTTGTTATCTTTATGTAATCTCTACTTATTACGCATGGACTCTTAACAAGAGAGCCTCATGGGTCAGATTTTCAGAAAATGTACACTTGGCAGCTCTACAGATTTAGGAAATTCTCCTAAATTAGGCTGAAAAATGAAGAATACCTGGTATATCTGAGTATATTTGGTATCGAATTGATTTAAAGTATCAGTTCTGTTAACTTATGTTAAACTGCATTTTGAAGCTCATTTTTGTGTTAAATGTTGATTATTTGAGAGCATTAGTGAAGGCCAATTGTACATTTTCTGAAAATCTGACCCTCATGTTAAAGCAGTATACTCAACAACACAAATCCTACCCAATAGGGGATTTGCATGTCTCACTGCGCATGTCTATTTGTATTGCAGTGCATGATGGGATAGATTCAGTTCAAAACTGACATACAAATATTTAGTAACATTTTTATCGAAATGTAAGGATTTTTCCACTAATATTATAACTTGTATAAATGATGGCTAGAAAAACCAAATGCATGATGGGAAAGATGAATAGATTCAAGGTGGCGGATATGCAAATCCCCTATTTACTCATTGTCTGACCTATAGGACTGAACATATCAATAATTTGCTGTGGGTATGTTTATAAATACACAGATTTGAAGTTGAACCGTCAAAAAGCAAAATATGAATTATTGATGCCGGACAGTCTAGGCCCAAAGTTGAGTGTCTCTTCCAACGAGTCCATTCAAATGAAGGGAAAGCCTCTCACCTCAAACCGCAGAGTGCTATTATAATTCCACTAAGACCACAAAATGTCATTATATTCCCATTAAAACACCGTCCGAGTCCTAGGCCAGGAAACCTATTAGCGAAGTAGGGGTCCAATCACTGACTTACCATTCTTATCTGATTTGAAGGTTTGGACCTAGAGTGCGGACAAATTCCCCCGAAATTTATGTCAAATCAATAACTGAAATTCAGATTGTAGGAAACTAATCATGGAACACAATTTAATTTATAGAAAATCTAGTTTTTGTACAATGCTAGCTGAGACTGCCACTTTAATAGAGTAGCACTATACACTCTATACTCGTCCTGTTGGCAGCTGCGTGCCATAGCCTTAACGTTAGAGGGCTTTGTTGTGTACTGCCTACAGGTCGCGTATAGAGTGTAAAATAGAGACTATAGCGTCCCTGTGGACTTCCACCCCTCAAGATAAGCATGATGATCAAAATAGAAACAAGAACAGACAGAGGATAAGCTCGGTAGCACATGGATCAGATTTTCAGAAAATGTACAATTAGCAGCAGTACACATTTACTAAATGTTCCTAAATACGGCTGCAATTTGGTTAATACTAGGTAAATTCAAGTATATTCGGCATTGTTGATTCTAGCAATCTGTTTGGTTAGATTAAACTGTATTTTGGACTTTATTGTCGTCTGAAATTTGAGTGATTTGAAAAGATTGGTGAAGTTGAATTGTACATTTTCTGAAAATATGACTCACATAGTAAATAGTAGCACATTCTTCACTTGTGTCTCCTCATGGACCTGTGCCAAGCCCATGACCAGTATTTAGTAGACCATTTACCGCACTACAACCCAGAGCTGGGTCTTGTACTGGGGCCAGACTTCCACAAAGTACACAATCTACAGATCTACATATCCATCAAATTCTTCTAAATTAGAGTGAAACGTGATAAATACTTATATATAGATAGATAGATAGATAGATAGATAGATAGATAGATAGAAATATCTTTTATTCATTATAACTGGGTTTTTACATTAATTTTGTACGATGAACAGGTCTACAGGTTTCTAGGTACCTTATAGGATTTACACCTAGGTCTTCCTACCGTTCCCTTTAATATATTTGTGTATATTCTGTATTGTATTCATTCAATACATCTATTTGCTTATGTTGAACTGTATTTTTAACATGATTTTTGTCTTAAATTTGGGTTATTTGAGAGGATTGGTGAAGGTGAATTGTACATTTTCTGGCGACTTGACCCACTGTGATATATCCTACTCTTCGACTAGCAATCTTATTCTATTTCTTGGCGTGGGAAGAAACATGTTCAACGACACTGGTACATGTATTGTAAACTACATTACAAGGTTCAGATTTACAGAAAGTGCACAATCTGCAGCTCTACACATCTATCAAGTTCTGCTAAATTGGAGTGAAAATTGATAAATACTGAGTATATTCTGTACTGTATATATTCAATAAGTCTGTCTGGTTATGTTGAACTGTATTTTGAATCTGATTTTCGTCTTAAATTTGGGTTATTTGAGAGGATTGGTGAAGGTGAATTGTACATTTTCAGGAGACTTGACCCACAAGGTATATGGACTACTTAATTAAACGATGGTGGCCTCACATGGACAATTTTCTAATAACGGATTACTTTACAACATAGTTACTGTATAAAGTTTTCAACATGGCAAATAAATAATGGAAAAAATAAAATGTGCCCCCATTTTTTATTTGTGATAATTAATTATCTAGGACATGACACCGCCTGATAAAAAACACTACAAAAACTGATCTGGTGTCAGGTTAGTTAATTGAGGTAAATGACCTTTCGTTCATGACATTATCTTATTAAAAGAAAAAGAAACAATACTAAATTACATTGCCTAAATACCGACCGGTCAGTGACCTGATATAGCCCTGTACTGTATTAGACAAATGCACCTGGATTATACGCTATGTCAACACTCAATACATGGGTAAGATTTTCAGAAAATGTACAATTCCCCTTCACCAATCTTCTCAAATAAGTCAGATTTTAGACATAAATAAAGTGCAAAATACAGTTCAACCTAACCAAACAGATTGCTAGAATCAATGCAATGCTGAATATACTCGAATTTACCTAGTATTGGCCAAAACGCAGCCTTATTTAGCAGAATTTACTAAATGTGTACAGCTGCCAATTGAAAATCTGACCCACATGTATATAGCATGCCACTGTTTAATCCCCGCTAAAAACCTAACACTGTGCAAGCTATCAGAACAAATATTCATGATCTATACATAGATTTCACTGACGTCACGGCCCTGGCCATGTTTGGGGTCCAGTTAGACGCCGATGTATGCTGCGATACTTGAAAATACCGTTTTCTGACTGTTTTAACTTTTACCAGTTTTCATCTGCCTCAATAATATCTTCATGATAGGTTAGATAACCTGTCTTTAGTGTAGTATTACCCAAGTATCCTGTCTTGTGAGGTTTATCAACTTTGTTTTGATACCCTCGCCATAGACGGCAAGCGTAGCGATGACCCTGAAAATGGCGGTCACTGTGAAACCAGCCTACTGGGTGACGTCATGTGAAATCTATGTATAGGGAACAGCAGCTAGCCAGGCTAGGCTCAGAGTTGAGAGAGTCCCTCCAAAATGAGGGAAAGCCTCTTGCTCCACACCGCAATATGCTATGCATTACAATCCCATTAGGACGCCTACAGGAAAGCCATTTAATTAGCGCAGTAGACGTCCAATCACTGGAAGTACAGATGGCTCTGACATGGTCGTTATTCAATACGTAATTATTAATTACTAGCAAATGCCCGTGCTTCGCATGGGATTTGCTAGTGGGACAGTGGGGCCCACATCTTCCCACTCTCCTTGTTCCCTCTCCAACCATCTTTCTCTTTCAAGTTGTCTCTGTAAGTTAGTATCTGTATCAACATTCATACCTCAAATGGAACCCTGTTAAAATGTTTTTTTGTCACTGTTGTATTGTTGTTGCCTCGCATTCCCTCTCCTCCCCTGCCCCTCTCCCCCTCCCCCTCCCCTCTCCCTCCTTCCCTTCCCTTCCCCTCCCCTGCCCCCCTTCCCTTTCTTTTTGGCAATGTGCATGTGAAATATAATGGAGATCTGGCCAGCGGTTTCAGAGAAGATAGCCGTTTTAGGCTCCAAACTCTTATTTTATTAATATTATTAATTATTAAACGTTGTGAACGTGAATAAAATCGTGCAGCTGATGGTTACAGGGTCAAGGCACCCCACTCAGTCTAGGCCCAAAGATGAGAGAGTCCCTTCAAACGAAGGGAAAGCTACTCGCCTCAAACCGCAAAGTGCCATTATGATTGCATTATGACCGTAAAATGGCATTATATTCCCATTAAAACGGGCCAGGAAAGCCATGAGCGCAGTAGGCGTCCAATCACTGACATACCGGGCTCTTGAGTCTAGAATGTTTACTCTGAGGTTTTACAATGTATTAATTGGTTAAAACTGAGGCTCATTTCCTACCAATTATACACATGTCATTGTACTCTGCAAGAATAGATTGTATATTGTCATATTATTTTGTGTATCGATTAATAAACGTTTCTGAAAAAAAAAAAAAAAAATTTAATTCACATAAGACCACATACATAAGCTGGAGATCTGGTTGGGTAGGAGAAAGGAGAGTCGATCTTAGAGTAATACCTTCTACTCTGAGGTCGAATGAAAGTCCAAGGGTTCCTCTTAGGAAGGAGCTAAACTCCCCTTCAATAAAACTATTTTGGTAACAAGTTCACTTCCGTGTTTCAATGTTTTTTCTTTGCCCTTAGAGTAAGAGAAAAGTATTTGTTCTAAGGTGAATACATTACTGAATTGTTTTCCTATTTTTATAGAATTGGTAACCAAAAGTTACCAGTCCTACCTAGTTTTCAGCCAGATAAATCAGAAAAACCTTAGTATATGTTTTGATCTATACCTCTAGCTCTAGCTCTAGCTCTAGGAATTATGAGTATGACACTCTAATCTACATGTCTAGAGTGTGTATATTTATGTGCCAATTACCATAAAAGAAATTGTGTCAATGGTAGGAAGGGGGTCAGATGACTCGCTCCCTCCTAACGATACGCTGTGTGCGTGTGTGTGTAGGGGCGGGGTGGGGGGGGGGGGAAGGAAAAGAAAGAGAAGAAGGGAGGTACCGCGGCGATATATGATCACGAAATTAGATTGTATACCTCCCGCTATACAATGCCTTTCTGTCTCTTTTCTCTGTCTCTCTCTCCCTTCTTCTCTATCTCTATTTCCTGGGTATGATCATAAACTGCCTCCCTCTCAGCTCTCCCGCCCTTGATATAACACTTCAAAGTGTTGATAAGGGCGTAAAGCAACCAATCTCACTCACTCACCGCTATACAATACCAAAGCACGCATAGGACAAATAATAAAATAAATAAAACAAATATTTCTCCAAGCACTGCATATCATGCCTCATGTCTCATTCTAAACTTACCTGTATTAATCAGTATTTGGGTTAGATTTTCAGAAAACGTACAATTCACTTTCAACAATCCTCTCAAAAATCCCCAATTTGAGACGAAAATAAAATTCAAAATTCAGTTAAACCTAACCAAACTAATTGCTAGACTCAATGCAATGCCAAATATTCTCGAATTTTCCCACTAGTAATTGACCACATTGCAGCCTAATTTAGCAGAATTTACTAAATATGTAGAGCAGCCAATTGTACATTTTCTGAAAATCGGACCCATTTATATCAATCAGCCGGAGAAACATCTTTGCTTAGAGTAAAAACTTAAAAGAGACTGACTTGGATGTCTGCAGAGGGCGGGCGGGGCGGGCGGGAGAGAGGGAGGGAGGGAGGGTGGGAAGGGAGGGAGGGAGGGCGGGGCATCGCGGCCCAAATAACGAACCATGAAGGGCCGGGGGGAGGGATGATTGACGCGCCTGGAAGGAGCGCGAGTAGAACGCGGGGAACGCGCCCGTGGATGTAAACAGAGACGTATAAAGTGCACTCACTGACCTCATGAGGGGAATACGTGGGCGGCGGGACGCCATGCCCGCCACAGGCGCCACCACCGGCAGGTCTAGAAGATGGAGGAGGGGGCGGGGCAGTTGTTGTAGTGTGCGGCGCCGACTTGCTGGGGAGACCGAATGACTTGAGGGAAGTGGTGCCGGACGGAGGCGAGTCTTTGCGGGGACTGGAGGCCATCTCCAGGCGGTCTCGCTGACGGGGTGCTCCACGACCCTTCTGCAAAGGGAAGATAAGGTTTTTTAAAGAAGGAATTCAATATTACAACATGTTTAGTGGTAACAGAGACCATTAATAAACTTTATGGAGAGTCTGGTGACAACAGCTGCAAGAACTGGAGGATATCCAGAAGCCTCTTAATTGAATTATAATGGCACTTTGCGGTTTGAGGCGAGATGCTTTCCCTTCGTTTGAAGGAACTCTCTCAACTTTGGGCTTAGACTGAACAGACCTAATTTCAGGCGTCACCTTATCAATTCAATTCAATTCAATTCAATGATTCTTTTATTGCAATAGATGTTATTTACATTGATTTATCAATTTATGATTTATCAATTTATTATTTGATTTGTACCCATGTCTCTGTTTACAGCAAGTGTTGTCTGTCTATAAAGGCCTGTTGTTTTAACAAAATTAAATGTTAGTAAAAACTCGCTTGGCTTTCCCAGTCTTATTGGAGGTACAGAAGTACCCAAATGAATCGAATGGTTTTGCGCTGTTCAGCTATTACGACTGAAGACACCTTACCAAATTTACTCATATTAATTATGACTCATAAGACAATATTCTGCTGATGTTATAATGTCACATTGTGTATACAAGAATTCGTAAGTAAAGCACCTGTTAATTGCACCCCCCCCCCCCACCCCCCATCCCCCAAGTTTACCAAAGTATCAAGAGTGAGTGAGTGAGATTGGTTGCTTTACGCCCTTATCAACACTTTTAAGTGTTATATCAAGGGCGGGAGAGCTGAGAGGGAGGTAGTTTATGATCATACCCAGGAAATAGAGATAGAGAAGAAGGGAGAGAGAGACAGAGAAAAGAGACAGAAGAGGTGGGCTGCCCAGAGTGGGGGAATGTTAACCGTTAAGGTTTTATATTTCTTATTTGCAAATATAATGCGACAAATGTGCCCCATAGGGTCGGGGATTTCATTACATTTTCCCAAATACCCAGCATATTCCCCCCATGGGGGTTGCAATAAATCCGCCAAGAGAAAACGGCCGCCGCGCGATATCCAAGTCATCATTGGAACGGATTCCGGCAGGTCTTCCAAATTCAATTCAATTCAAAATGTCTTTATTGCTGATGTTATTACAATGGTGGATCACCTCTGACACAAACAATGATGCCAGTTCTTCCTGAGATGTTGACATTTTGCGGACTTAATGCATGGAATTAAAATGACACTTTGTTCTTAGTAGATATGCAAGGTTTTTCTCTCGTAGTCGTTAGTTGAACAAGGTCTCCCTTTTAACAAAGGCCAAAATGCTTTTACCCCTTTGGGGAGTTTTTTCTCTTTCTTTGTGAAACCCTACCTGCATATACATGAAATGTCACATGTTTATGGAATAATAAATGCCTAGTACGGGGAAAAAAAATATGGCACTTTGCGGTTTGAGGTGAGAGGCTTTCCCTCCGTTTGAGGGGACTCTCTCAACTTTGGGCCTAGACTGGAAATATATTACAAGATGCTATACTAGTATCTTCAGTCCGTCAGTCCCCCCCCCCCCAACCACCACCACCTCCCCTAAACCACCACCTTGCACTACACCCAAGCTACTACTAAAATAAAAAAAATCCCCCGCCTCCCTCCAATATATCTTACAAAGCTCTCCAATATTTTACATAAAAAATCTCTCACTACAAGAACGTCTACCCCCTCCCGCCCATCTGTCCGTCTCCCTCGCTACATGTTTACTGGCCGTAAAAAAACAATTAAACCAGCAGTGACTCGAGTAAAGGGCCTGTGTTCACTCGTTGCCAAGTTTATCATACTTGTATTCCCTTTCTAACAATAGAAGCATATAAATTACTAGTCGTATATAGGTTACTAACTGGGTCAGATGTTCAGAAAATGTATAATTCGCCACCACCAATCCTCTCAAATAACCCACATGAGCTTCAAAATGCAGTTTAACATAACAGAACTGATACTTTAAATCAATGCGATACCAAATCTACTCAGTATACCCGGTATTCTTCATTTTTTTAGCCTAATTTAGGAGAATTTCCTAAATGTGTAGAGCTGCCAATTGTACATTTTCTGAAAATCTGACTCAACTCATGTTACATAGAGGGGAGCGGGTTGTTTAATACACTCTAACACCCTAAGCACTATACATTGCTAGGCAAATAAACCGATCATATTCTCCTCACAAATTCTTTTTTTTATTCCTTTAAGAGGCCAAATACTGCTAGTATTGATAGCGGTTACCAATTCTTATCACAGTCTAGGCTCAGAGTGAGTTTGAGTCCCTTCAAACTGAGGGAAAGCCCATTGTCAGTATGGAACATAACCCCGAGACCGACGCCCTGGTCTCCTCAGAATTTTCGTCGGTCTCTGAGATTGATATTTGTAAAAAGTACCCCATTATGGGTCAGATTTTCAGAAAATGTACAATTGGCAGCTGTACACATTTAGTGAATTCTGCTAAATTAGGCTCCTATTTGGTCAATAATAGGTAAGTTCGAGTATATTCGGCATTGTATTGATTCTAGCAATCTGTTTGGCTAGGTTTAACTGTATTTTGAACTTTATTTTCGTCTGAAATGTGGGTTATTTGAGAGGATTACTGAAGGTGAATTGTACATTTTCTGAAAATCTGACCCATATATGGATCATCACCAGGTCGTCAAAAATTGTATAATCGGCAGCTCTACATATTTAGCCTGAAAAATAGCCTGAAAAATGATAAATACTGGGTATTTGTGATGTGTTGCAGAAAAATGAGTCACAAGACGCAAAAAAAAGGATTTTGAGGTATCATCCTATCTGTGAACTTAAGATCAAGCAGGTCATTGGATGCGCTGTATATATGTGGGTGAGATTTTCAGAAAATGTACAATTGGCAGCTGTACATATTTAGTAAATTCTGCTGAATTAGGCTGCAATTTGATCAATACTAGGTCAATTCGAGTATATTCAGCATTGCATTGATTCTAGCAATCTGTCTGGTTAGGTTGAACTGTATTTTGAACTTTATTTTCGTCTGAAATTTGGGTTATTTGAAGACATTGACGAAGTTGAATTGTACATTTTCTGAAAATCTGACCCATGTAGGTGCAAGGTGGGTGCATGATGCATGCGCCTGCACTGTGTGTGGGGTGTGTCACTGTGGCCTACAGCTGTGGTCAAAGCCCCACCCAACCTCAGACTGGCCCCACTCCATGCAATCTAGTAATGTAACATGTAATGTATGAAATCAGTGCCAGCTGTGCTATCTTGAGCTATATGGGTCAGATTTTCAAAAAATATACGATTCATCTTCACCAATTCTCTCAAATAACCCACATTTCAGACGACAATAAAGTTCAAAATACAGTTTAACCTAACCAAACAGATTGCTAGAATCAATGTAATGCCAAGTATACTTGAATTCACCTAGTATTGACCAAATTGCAGCCTAATTTTGCAGAATTTATCAAATGTGTACAGCTGCCAATTGTACATTTTGTGAAAATCTGACCCATATATAGATAATTTCGAATAGCTACCCACTATGAGTAGGTGAGGTATTACTTGTGGTTATGAATAATCATATATAAGGAAGATGAATTATTAATGACATTGAGTAATGTTACACAATATTATGTAATGTGCTATTTATAGTCGTGACAGTTTCCTAAGAGAAGGGGAATTGTACATATTGTAGTGAGTTCGTCTTCAGAAAATGCACCAATGGCAGCTGGACACATTTAGTAAATTCTGCTCAACTAGGCTGAATTTGGCCAATACTAATCTTGCCAACATCAACTGATACACCCCACTGTGGCCAGTATGTTTCCAAAGAGACGCCAAAATATCCAACTCTAACGCTTCGCCCGTGATATTTCCTATTGTGGTTATTAAGACAAAAATACTACCTATCATTTTTTAAGGGAGTGGCCCATGGTATCGGTTCCAGGGTGAACAATATGGGTCAGATTTTCAGAAAATGTACAATTAGCAGCTGTACACATTTAGGAAATTCTGCTTAATTAGGCTGCAATTTGGTCAATACTAGGTAAATTCGAGTATATTCGGCATTGCATTGATTCTAGCAATCTGTTTAGTTATGTTAAACTGAGTTTTGAACTTTATTTTCGTCTGAAATCTCGCTTATATGAGAGGATTGGTGAAGGTGAATTGTACATTTTCTGGCGACTTCAACCATATATGTATTCCACTGCCAGCGCATGTCCCTATTCCCAGAAGAGCAGCATCTATCATTGAATACATGAGACACGAAGCCTTGCCAGTACTCAGATGCTGCTGCCAATGCCTCAGCTTCTTTTTTCTTCTTCTTCTTCTCAGAAACTGAGATTGGCTGGGAGGGATGGCTGGAACCACAGTGTAGTCGGTGGAAATGTGAATAATTCATCAGAACTATCTTCACCATTGGTGTCCAGTCATCAAGCTGAGGGAATAGAGGAGTTTGCATGGACGTCATATTGAATTTTGAGCCGTAAGGAATCATGGGAGTTGTAATTTATCATGATTGTAATCATAATTTATCATTGTCTTTTCGACTATATGAGTCGAAGTCCCGTTAAATTCTGGATCCAAAGATTATTTCATCAAAACTGGAGATTCTGGACTGATTGGTTCTCTACTGGACCGATTGGTTCTCTGCCGGACCGATTGGTTCTCCACCGGAACGATTGGTTCTCCGCCGGACCGATCGGTTCCCTGCCGGACCAATCAGTTCTCCGCTAGACTGATTGATTCTTATAAGGGTTGAATGGTCTTTCTCCTAGTTGTCTCTATATTTGATCCACTCTAGGTCCAAACCCTCTGATCAGATAAGAATGGTATGTCAGCCTACTACACTAATCAGTTTCCTGGCCTAGAACCTGGCATTTTAATGGGAATATGATGACATATTGCGGTCTTGCTGGACTTATAATGGCACTTTGCGGTTTGAGGCGAGAGGCTTTCCCTTCGTTTGAAGGGACTCTCTCAACTTTGAGCCTAGACTGGATCCATTTGAGAGGAAATTGAAACATTCTTTCTCCCGCTCCTCTGGAAAAGCGTATGACTCAATATGACAAACCCTCAGATCAGATAAGAATGGTATGTCAGTGATTGGCACCTACTTCGGTAATCGGTTTCCTGGCCGAAGACTCAGTTTGTTAATGGGAATATAATGACATCTAGCGGTCTTAATGGAATTATAATGGCACTTTGCGGTTTGGGGCGAGAGGCTTTCCCTTCGTTTGAAGGGACTCTCTCATCTTTGGGCCTAGACTGAA
This sequence comes from Sthenelais limicola, assembly GCA_942159475.1. Taxonomy (NCBI): domain Eukaryota; kingdom Metazoa; phylum Annelida; class Polychaeta; order Phyllodocida; family Sigalionidae; genus Sthenelais; species Sthenelais limicola. The sequence goes on from OW804102.1 coordinate 51,728,966, forward strand.
TATTCCGTTAGGACGATTATAGTGGGCCTAATCCAGGGCCGGGAAAGCCATTGTCAAGATTGACATACTGTCACAACTACATTTGCCCTCATTTTGTAATCATAGATCAGCCTATGAGATACTATGTATTTTGCTTCTGAAAGAACGTACACGCTAAAGGACTAATTAGGACAATACAAAGAGCCACTCCTATACCATGGGAAGTGGTGATTACGTAACCTTATGCAACAGCATAACGGTAAATATTAATATATATAACATATGAGTTATGAATAATTAATGATTTCACTAAGGACCATAAATCCATACATATCAATACCAATCTTCAGTGTTCGAAATCAAAGCTTGCCCGGGCCATTTGGCAAGTAAAAGTCACAGCGGGCAAGTTGCTTTGGCAAGCTAATATTACAGCAAGATTCAGGTGTATTTAATGACTAATTTTCATTATTTTTCATGGCTTGTTTGAGACAAAGTGAAGGGATCGTACAATCGTTTTGAATGTGTTTTACATTTACTTTACTGAGTATTTCAGGAGGTATAAATTTGTCAATTTTCCAGTTTTTCCAAAGTATCTGAATTCAGACAATAATCTGAGAAGTTGTATCCCTGCTTTGATTCCCCAAGCTAGGTGCTGGGTTGTCCAGTTGTTAATGACTTTTGAAAGAAATACGAAATTTAATGACTTTCAATGATCATGTGTCATTTCGAAATTGAGAGTTTTTTTTCCCTTATTTCGACCACTGATCTTATCCCATCTGATAGTCTGCCGTGATAAACTAATGTCAGGGCTCGAAAACGAAATCACACTGATCTGTATGTATCTTGTTTCATTGTAAGTAGACATCACAACAGGGGTTTGAAATCGGGGCCGTAGAGATTTCCACTTGCCCACTCGGGCAAGTAACATTAAATTTTACTTGCCCAGAGCCATTTTGTAAACATAGGTTTTTTCGAGCCCTGGATGTATCCTAACTTG
>OW804102.1:51730141-51867641 GCA_942159475.1 Sthenelais limicola
ATTATTTATATTTTTTATTTATTAATGGGGTGTAATAAATATGGAACAAAGCTCGGGTGAAGTCTGTACACTTGTTAGTGACCTCGGGGGCACAGAAGATCTCGGGCTAACGCCCTCTAACTTCCCGCGCTCCCTCGGTCAATAACAAGTGTACAGACTTCCCCCTTGCTAGGTTCCATCTATATATTCAATATGGAGTCTAGTCAGTTACAAAATTAAAGAAATTAAGGAATATCAAGAAGATCTCAGCGTAGACTGTACATTGAAAGGGACCATTCCTTTACAGTATCTCAGTATCTCATTATTACAGAAATGTATGTTTACTGAATAAAAAAAGTTATATATACATATATATATAAATAAAATTCAAATTAAATACTCCAGGGTTCAGCCCAAAGTCTTCACATTGAAGAATAAACATACGCAGACCTATAGAAAATAACGATATGAAATAAAAAGATAGCTCTCCTGGTGCCATAACACGCCTCCCGCTACCTCCTTACCCCTATAATGCTACTAACCCATAAGGCATGTCTCCTTAACAAAATTGCATGTGTACATATTAAGTAAGAACATTCGGGCAGCATGGGTGGAACACCGCCCCCGGCGACCCATGGATTGTACATTTTTACTGCCAATAAAAATAAAAAAATAAATAAAAAAAAAATAATGACATTAATTATAGCTTATCAGATAGAGAGGCAGACTGAGAGGGGGAACACATGGACCTAGTAACAGATGGAGTAAAACAGATGAAACAGTATCATTACTTGTACAATCGCACAATAACATTTATCCATTTAACTTAAAAACTACAAATCATAAAGAATTCATTTTTCTTGTACTAATAGTGTACCTTATGTTGGATGTGGAGACGAGAACTGGTGCATGTAAGTCTATGAGGGACCTCACAATAGCAAGTCAAAGGTCGGCATCTCAAAGGACAGATATCGACGGTAAAGGCTCCATGCCAGTCGCCACAGACACGACATGACAAAGGTGGACATTGGAAGGAAATGAGTAAGTAACGGTTGGGTGACCACCAATTAAGGCTATGTCCTAACATTACCACGCTATAAAACAGACATGGGTCAGATTTTCAGAAAATGTACAATTCAACTTCACCAATCTTCTCAAATAACCCAAATTTCAGACGAAAATAAAGTTTAAAATACAGTTCAACCTAACCAAACAGATTGCTTGAATCAATGCAATGCTGAATATTCTCGAATTTACCTAGTATTGACCAAATTGCAGCCTAATTAAGCAGAATTTCCTAAATGTGTACAGCTGCTAATTGAACATTTTCTGAAAATCTGACCCATATTGTTCACCCTGGAACCGACACCATGGGCCACTCCCTTAAAAAATGATAGGAAATATCACGGGCGAAGCGTTAGAGTTGGATATTTTGGCGTCTCTTTGGAAACATACTGGCCACAGTGGGGTGTATCAGTTGATGTTGGCAAGATATTGTATGATATCACACCACATATGGCATTGTTACTCTTCCAACATGTTATGTACCATGTATGATATCACACCGCATATTGTATTGTTACTCTTCCAACATGCTATATGGGTCAGATTTTCAGAAAATGTACAATTCACCTTCACCAATTTTCTCAAATAACACACATCTAAAACAAAAATGAGCTTCAAAATACAGTTTAACATAGCAGCACTGATACTTTAAATCAATGTGATACCAAATATACTCAAATATATCCGGTCTTCATCATTTTACAGTCTAATTTAGCAGAACTTCCTAAATTTGTAGAGCTGCCAATTGTACATTTTCTGAAAATCTGACCCATATGTATATAAGTGTTTTTATTTCCAAATTGCAATACAATTACATAGAAAAGGGTCATTTTATGTACCGTAACCTTCTGAAACAAAAAGAGAAAAAAGTAACCTTCTGAAAATATCAGCTGATCAGTTTCACCGTGTGTATAGGGAGAGTTGTGTTCAGTCTTTTTCATTAATTATTTTTTAAAAAAATCGAAAATAGAGGAACAAGCTGACTAGAACACAGTATTCAGTAGAAGCTGTTTAAAGCATGTTTGATGAAATTCTATGGTGATGTTCTCACTTTGAGCCTAGACTGAGAACACCTTTCATATAAGTTCATACATATAGTCTAGGCCCAAAGTTGAGAGAGTCCCTTCAAATGAAGGTAAAGCCTCTAACCTCAAACCACAAAGTGCCATTATAATTCCATTAAGACCGCAAAATGTCATTATATTCCCATTAAAACGCCCAGTCCTAGGTCAGAAACCGATTAGCTAAGTAGGCTGACTTACCATTCTTATCTGATGTGAGGGTTTGGACCTAGAGTGCATATTAATTAGCACGATGCAATAAGAAATCTAACGGGATTTGTATTTATATTTCGGGGATCTCCCTATAAACCTAAGGTTAATATGTCAGTTAAATGATATGGTTGTCTCAATTCCAAATAGAATGCGTTAGGATTTAATTCTTGTTTGTTTTTTTTCCATGATTTGGTGGTAATATATCATGTCCAAAGTTTCAGTTCCCTTAGCCCTTATTCAGGGACTTTGGAATGGGTGATCACTTTTATTTAGTTTTAATAAAAGGTCCTTTTTCTATGAGGAATATTTAACTTCCCCCCCCCGTACTAGGCATTTATTACTCCATAAACATGTGACATTTCATGTAATAGCAGGTTTGGATTTTGCAATGAAAGAGGAAACTCCCCAAAGGGGTAAATGCATTTTGGCCCTTGTTAAAAGGGGAACCTTGTTCAACTAAAAGACGACGAGAAAAGGCTTTACAGGTGAGTGAGTGAGATTGGTGGCTTTACGCCCTTATCAACACTTTGAAGTGTTATATCAAGGGCGAGAGAGCTGAGAGAGAGGCAGTTTATGATCATACCCAGGAAATAGAGATAGAGAAGAAGGGAGAGGGAGACAGAGAAAAGAGACAGAAAGGCAGTTTATGGTCATACCCAGGATATAGTGATAGAGAAGAAGGGAGAGGGAGACAGAGAAAAGAGACAGAAAGGCAGTTTATGGTCTTACCCAGGAAAAAGAGATAGAGAAGAAGGGAGAGGGAGACAGAGAAAAGAGACAGAAAGGCAGTTTATGGTCTTACCCAGGCTTTACAATCCACTAAGAGTATTGTCATGCATTATTCTATATGGCAGGAATATTAAAGAGGACGAAGGACATCCTGTCTCTGATCTCTGACTTATCTACCTTCTACCTTTACCCTTTGTTACTGTTTTACATTCATACAAGATGGGGGCTTAGATTTTTTTTTTTTATTATTTAGAATTTTTATACAGCTAATCTTCCGTGAGATGACAAATGAAGATAAATGGGCATGCACAGAGTACAAATAATATTATGAACAATGGATGTCAACGAACACTTGAGGATAATGGGCTCACGGGTGATAATTCAACAGAAATACCATGGTCTTCCTCCCACTGCTGTGTCTAGCTAGACTATACCGTATGTAAAAATACTACTCGAGATCAAGTTAGGTTAAACACATAATCACATAAATCAAATAAGGTAACAAAGTGAAGTACTCTTTAGGATAATTGGTTAATTAATAGATTAATTGGTTATCATATAACGACTATGTGATTACCCCACTTATGTTTGTGAGCATGACTCCTGTATTTATAGATCATTATAAAACTTTTCCAGGAATATTTAACTTGAGTTTATAATGATCTCATTCAGAGACTCTACCTGAGTCAATGACTAAGGTGAGATTGTTCCTCTATATGGGTCAGATTTTCAGAAAATGTACAATTGGCAGCTGGACATATTTATTAAAGTCTGCTAAATTAGTCTGCAATTTGGTCAATACTAAGTAAATTCGGGTATATTTCCCATTGCATTGATTATAGCAATCCGTTTGGCTAGGTTGAACTGTATTTTGCACTTTATTTTCGTCTGAAATTTGGGTTATTTGAAAAGATTGGCCAAGTTGAATTGTACATTTTCTGAAAATCTGACACATATATTGCTAGTGTAACTGAGTGAGAAGGGTCTGAAAACCTCCCATTAGCCCAGTCTAGGCCCAAAGATGAGGAATCCCTTCAAACGAAGGGAAAGCCTCTCGCCTCAAACCGCAAAGTGCCATTACAATTCCATTAAGACCGCAAAATTCCCATTAAAACGCCGAGTCCTAGGCCAGGAAACTGATTAGCAAAGTAGGCTGACATACCATTCTTATCGGATCTGAGGGTTTGGACCTAGAGTGAGCCGGAGAAACTCTCCTTCCACAGCATTCAACCAATGAATAAAAAGTTGTTCAAATTCAAATTCAATTCAGTTGCTAGCAGGGTTGCTAGGGACGAGATTGATTCCAATAAATATTCGAGTAATACATAGATTTCACATGACGTCACCCAGTAGGCTGGGGTATCACAGTGGCTACCATGTCTGGGGTCACTGCTACGCTTGCCGTCTATGGCGGGGGTATCAAAACAAAGTTGATAAATCTCACAAGAGTAGATACTTGGGTAATTCTACACTAAAGGCAGATTATCTAACCTATCATGAAGGTATTGTTGTGGCAGATTAAAACTGGTAAAGGTTAAAACAGCCAGAAAACGATATTTTCAAGTATCGCAGCATACATAGCCATCTAACTTGACCCCAAACATGGCCAGGGCCGTGACGTCAGTGAAATCTATGTATAGTACCGAGTTCCATAACACAGAACAATATTGAAATATAAACCTTTGTTTGGGTTTTGAATCGTCATGATTTAAAGTATCTAAAAACCTACAAGCAAAACCAATTCGAATGTTTATAGTACGTCATACGATAAACTAGGTTTATGGCACCTCTTAAGTGGAATGCGCATACTAAGCATTACTCATATGCGTGAAATCGACAGAAAATGTACAGTTCGCCTGAATTCGTCATTTTCTGAAACAGCAACTGCCAAGTCTGCCCGAGGGTTCTGGATGATGGAGCTCTCCGAGGGGCTGGGGCCTGTTGTATAAGGCTTACATAAGTTAAAGTGACACTTCTCACTGTTGAGGGCTAGATTATCGAGTAACGGAATTTCTACTTTATTTTCTAGTATTTGGTGCACCTTACCCTACCTAACTAACTCCTGTGGATAGCAAAACTCTAACATTTATATTATATCAGATATTTGGTAAGATAGTGAGCAAAAACGTTTTTGCACGCCATACAGATATTCAAAGTGTCAGATGGGTTCTGGCATCTGGAGTTACATAATGCCAGGCTCGACCAAAGGTCGTTCATAGACTCTTAGGTTAAAGCTAGTTACATCTCTTCTCACTTAGTGAGTGGGGGCACCACTTGACGGCTACTATTCTGTGATTTGAAATCTGGTCTATTCATTACACTTATTCAATGATTATTGAATGAGGAAACAATGTTGGTGCTCTATACTTTAGATATTGTCACACATATCCTTTATGGTTACACTGAATAAGTTTCATGTGAGTCTGTGACTACTCGTTTTAACTATCTTAGCCACTTTAATGAAATAAAGTAGGTAGAGTAAGGGCGCGCCAGACAGACGCTAGACACAGCACAAAGCAACAATTGTTACATGCATTGAGTCATTCAGACGCTACCCTAATTACTCGTATAAAATGCATGTGGGTCAGATTTTCAGAAAATGTACAATTCAACTTATTTATTTATGTCTATTTATACATGCAGATCTATACAAAATGACCAACAAACAACTGGCCCTGATTGGATTACGTCCGATGACCACTGGTCAGTGTTAATGGACCCAATATATAGATAAAATCACCAAAATGAGGCAGATAACCTTAAATAATGAATTTGTTGTTGTTTTTGAAACTTTGTATTGAAACTTGATTTGTCAGTACAGGACAATATCGGTGGGTCTAAGCTGCCTAATTAGGGCGGATTTCAAGCGCTACTGTACAAAGCAAGGGTAACAATACACCATTGCGTCGACAACACAATGCAGTAGTGGTCGAAATAAGGAATAGAAATAGGTTGTTGCCCCACCGGGCAAGCTACTAACAAAATCATGTTGCCAGCCAGAATTTCTGGTTGCTCTGAGAAATTTTCCAGTTTAATCCCATCCCATGTCTTAGATATTCAGTGTTCTGACGATTTAAAAGAAAAGAAGTTATTTTTAGGGTTTGAACCACCTGAACGATGTTCTAAAACTCATGAATTTAAGGTAAATTTCAATGAACAAAGAAAATTGGAAAAAGACTCTTTAATTTGACGAAATGTTGTCCTATAAATGGTAGAATCCGTGGAATATCTGACAATTTTCAGAAGTTTACTAAAATATGCATCTCACTACATGTATTTTAATTTGGTTTTTCAAGGCCTTGGAAGGCATATCTGATGTTTCACATGTTAAGCTTAGAACTGGCCGATTCTGTAGATTGATTCTGTAAATTATCCTAAAAATACAAGCGCTTATTTCGAACGCTGCAATGCTCCCCCACCCCACCTTCCCAGTCTAGGCCCAACGTTCAGAGATTCCCTTCAAATGAAGGGAAAGCCTCTCGCCTCAAACCGCAAGTGCCATTAAAATTCCATTAAGACGGCAACATGTCATCATATTCCCATTAGAACGCCTACTCCTAGGCCAGGGAACCGATTAGCTTAGTAGGCTGACATACCATTCTTATCTGATCTGAGGGTTTGTACCTAGAGTGTACCTACGTTCTCCCCTCCCCCAAGTAACACAGATATCAACCCAGGTAGTCGCTGGTTAGGCCAAAAAAAAAAGGTGTGTTTCCGATTTATCTGGCTGAAAACTAGGTAGGGGGGGTGGCAACTATTTTTTTGTTAATTTTTTTTTTTGAAACCACCTCCCAGGAACTGAAAAAAATGTCTTTTTCATAACAATAGTTGTTTTGAACAAGGGAAATGTGCTTTTTGACAGTTTCGGGTTAGGAAAACACATTTTCCTGCTTTTATAAGCTTTTGTCAAAAAATGCAAAAAAAGTAAGATATGATGTGGAAAAAATCAGGTATGGTAAAAAAAAAATTAGGTAGGGTAAGGTTTTTCTAGGTAGGGGGGGGGGGGGGGTAAATCGGAAACACATCTATTTATTTTTTTTGGCCTTATCTGATGGCAGTTGGGTTGAGGACAATTTATGGAGCTCTTTGAGAGAGGTTTTGGACGATGGAACATAGATCATGTATACAAACTGTGAACTTAAAATATCCCCAGATATTTGTTTGTCAGATTTCAACAGAATCCATCGCAGGATGCACTGTGTAACAGACATGCGCAGTGGCATATACAAATCCCCTATTAAGAATAATGAATTTAGTGGGTCTCTTTTCCTAAACTTCTACACCAAGCTAAATTAAAATCCCTAAAAAATGTTACACAGAGTGAAGGTATGTGTAGGTAGTCGGAAATTTATAAAAAAAAAATATATATGAAAAAACGCTGAAAGATCACATAAGATTGGTATGTCACTGATTGGACGCCTACTATTATAACAATACAGTAGAACCTCGCATAAAGACCACCTCTTTATGAAGACCACCCCTCTATTAAGACCAGTTCCTCTCAGTCCCGAATTGCTTTCCTCTTATTAGATTAGCCCCTCTAATGAGACCACCTCGCTATGAGACCACAAATCGTTCAGTCCCAAGGGTGGTCTCAATAGAGAGGTTTAACTGTATTCTCATGTACAACATTGGAGACGCTGTCAAAATAAAGTCTTTAAAAAAACCCAAATCACCAGTAGTTAATTAGAAAAATTAACCTTCTTAGTCAGCGCTTTATCATTTCAATACAACAACACAACTAATCATCTTAATTACAAGAAATCCTGATATATGGGTCAGATTTTCAGAAAATGTACAATTCACCTTCGCCAATCTTCTCAAATAACCCAAATTTCAGACGAAAATACAGTTCAAAATACAGTTCAACCTAATCAAATAGATTGCTAGAATCAATGCAATGCCAAATATACTCAAATTTACCTAGTATTGACCAGATTGCAGCTTAATTTAGCAGAATTTACTAAAATTAATGTGTACAGCTGCCAATTGTACATTTTCTGAAAATCTGACCCATATATAAATGCATCAAAGGATTTCTGAGGCCGGGGCAGTTTTTTATAAACAGGATATTCATGACATATCAAGATATGACGAGACCGATTTCTAAGTATTTTGTTGGTCTATTGCAATATACACAAGACAACTATAATAATAATAATTAACTTAATTAAATAGGCCTTCCAGGAAATCCTGAGATATATCAATGCATCAAAACATTTTTTGAGTCAGTTTTTATTAAGATAATGTTCTTGTCTCCTAACTCTATATAGTATGCTACAACGCGTAGCAAGTAGGTCAGATTTTCAGAAAATGTACAATTGGCAGCTATACACTTTTAGTAAATTCTTCTAAATAAGGCTGCAATTTATGTATGTTAATGTGAGCAAGTTTTGTTAGATGCTCTGATGGAGTTAAAAGTTAAATTTAAGAAGTGGAGGAAAAGAAAAACCCGAAAATCCAAAAAAAACCATAAAATAGGGTCAACGTAATCAAATGTCTTAGCATTGTATGAGCCCAGACGGCAGGTATGTTGGAATAAAACCCTTTAAAAACAAAAAGAAAGGCTGCAATTTGGTTAATACTAAGTACATTCGAGTATATTCGGCATTGCATTGATTCTAGCAATCTGTTTGGTTAGGTTGAACTGTATTTTGAACTTTATTTTGTCTGAAATTTGGGTTATTTGGGAGGATTGGTGAAGATGAATTGTACATTTTCTGAAAATCTGACCCAAGTACTGCTTTGAGCCAGCGCCCCCAACACCAGCCCTACATCCACCGATTAGCCGATTAGCGCGACGGGCGTGTGTGTGGTGGGAGACTCAGGACAGAAACAGAACTTAGTGCGCGAAAATAAAAACGTTCAGAGTAAAAACACATGCTCATAAATGACAGCGTCATTTTTGGCCACAGGCTCCATTTTTATATTGTTTTAAAGAGGATAATAAAGATGTTGATTACTGTACTGATCTATACAATCGTAGCACTGAAGTCTCTAAGGAAATTATGCCGAAAATAGGCTACACCAAAGCCACCATTCTTCATGTAAAACTAAAAGTAAAATTCTTTATGTAAAACTAAAAGTAAAAAATTGTAAAAGTACAAGTCTATATTTTTGTTTTTTTTTATGCGAATCAAAGTAAGAAGTTTATATTATTATTTGGACAATATTTAACCCCCAAAAAATGCTTAAAATGCACCAGAGAGCAAAGAAAACTCTCTGGCTTCTCGGGCCTTAGTGGCTGGGATAGTGTCCCGCAAGCCTGACTAAAAAAGTTGGCATCTCTGCTGATCGGCGACTGGGAAAAACGGCTTGGTGGAGGCGGGACTTAAGTGAGCCTAGATCTAGGAGAGGAGTTTAGTGTGTCAGGCCATAGCACTGAGTCACAGCACTAGGCATGCCAGACATGCAGGGGCAGCGCTGAGACACTGAGACAGCGGCACTAGGAGTGTGGGTCCGCCTGCCCCAGTCAGCCAGTGCTAGTGCACTACATTCATGGGCCAAGCCTTTGCTAGATGGGTCAAGTTTTCAGAAAATGTACAATTGGCCTTCACTAATCCTCTCAAATAACCTAAATTTAAGACGAAAATCGGGTTTAGAATACAGTTTAACATAACCAGACAGATTTAGTGAATGAATACAATACGGAATACACTCAGATATACCTAGTATTTATCATTTTTCACTCTTAATTAGCAGAATTTGAGAGATGTGAAGAAATGTAGATTGTACATTTTCTGAAAATCTGACCCAGATGTACAATTCACCTTCACCAATCCCTTCAAATAACCCACATTTCAGACGAAAATAAAGTTCAACCTAACCAAACAGATTGCTAGAAACAATGCAATGCCGAATATACTCGAATTTACCTAGTATTGACCAAATTGCAGCCTTCAGAAAATGTACAATTCGCCTTCACCAATCCTCCCAAATAACCCAAATTTAAGACAAAAATGAAGTTTAAGATACAGTTTAGCATAAAAGTTTTAATCAAGGTGCTACCAGATATGTTTAGTATTTGTCAACTTCTCGGCTGATTTATGAGAATTTGTTAAATGTTTAGAGCTGGCGATTGTACATTGTTTGATGGTCTCACCCATTAGCAGGCGGGCTAGTAAGTGGGTCGCACTAAACATCATAAATACCTCCCCGCCTCCACCCCCGCCTCCACCCCCACCCGCGCTATAGCCCTACTGATACAGGTGAACTATGTAAGGTTATGGCGTAGGTCCTTTTTAATGTATTTTGAACTTTTTAGAGTCTCTGAAGCAGAAACGAAGCAAGAATTAGGGAATTGTGTATCTATATAGCGTTAATCGCCCTGTGGTACGGTGGATTTGTTGATATATTGAATAAAGTATGGTATAAAAAATACAGGTGAACGACCTGTACACCTAAGAACATGCGTGCATTCCTTGGGTACCTAAGAACATGCGTGAATTACCTAGGAACAAGCGTGCATTACCTAGGAACATGCGTGCATTACCTAGGAACATGCGTGCATTACCTAGGAACATGCGTGCATGCCTTGTGTTCTAACGTATACATAAGCATGGTATATATTATTATTGAAACTTTATTTTTCCAAATTCTTTTTTTACATATGGGCTACTCGGAAAAATGGGTCACATATCTCTGCCTTGACAGTTCTTCCGATAGAACCCTCAAATATACAGTCTAGACCCAAAGTTGAGAAAGTCCCTTCCAACGAAGGGAAAGCCTCTCGCCTCAACCGCAAAGTGTCATTATAATTCCATTAAGACCGCAAAATGTCAATATATTCCCATTAAAATGCCGAGTTCTAGGCAGAGAAACCGATTAGCGAAGTAGGCTGACATACCATTCTTATCTGATCTGAGGATTTGGACCTAGAGTGGACTTGCTTAAGTCATTGTTTTTCTTTAAAAAAAAAGAAGAAATGTATCATATTCGAATCACTACTTATTTGAGTCACAGCTACCCTGGATATCATATCTATTGTAAATCGTAGAGTCAATGAGATCATGTCAATCCAGGACGACTCCAAATGCCTGCCCCAATGGACAACATTCACCAGTGCGCAACATAGTGAATAGGGAGACCAGAGACTGTCGGTCTCTATCTATGGAGACCGACATGATTTTACAGAGACCGAAAAAAGGGGGTCATTAATAGGGCTATGTTAAATAACGTGCAGAAAATAAGATTGTCTAAGACAGGGCCAGGTAGACTGTTACCTCTACTTCTACTGTTGTAGAGGTGAGATAATGCATGAGATACACTCAATGACAGTTGAATCAGAGTTTTTGATGAGAAATGTCAGAGTTGAGAAAAGTTAGACAAGATAATTTCATTGGAGACAGTCGGACTTAGCCTAATATCAATATCAGAGACCGACACAAATTCAATGGAGACCTGGGCATCGGTCTCTGAGTTATGTTGCACACTGATTCACCTCATTTAAACTGGACCTTATTGACCCAGACACTGAGTAAAGAAAAGGGAGACGTATTGTATGGGAGTGTGTAAACATAGAGATCTATCAGACACACGGCTCTCTGTCATGCCCTATGGTGAAATAAGGTCACTCAGAAACCTAATAATTGACCTTATACAGTCGAGGCTCATAGCTGCAAGAGACCCTCCAAACTGAGGGAAAACTTCAAGTTCAAACTGAGAGAAATCTCTAAACTGAGGGAAAGCTATAAACTGAGGGAAAGCTCTAAACTGAGGGAAAGCTCTAAACTGAGGGAAAGCTCTAAACTGAGGGAAAGCTCTAAACTGAGGGAAAGCTCTAAACTGAGGGAAAGCTCTAAACTGAGGGAAAGCTCTAAACTGAGGGAAAGCTCTAAACTGAGGGAAAGCTCTAAACTGAGGGAAAGCTCTAAACTGAGGGAAAGCTCTAAACTGAGGGAAAGCTCTAAACTGAGGGAAATCTCTAAACTGAGGGAAAGCTCTAAACTGAGGGAAAGCTCTTAACTGAGGGAAAGCTCTTAACTGAGGGAAAGCCTCTCGCTCCTGACAAGCAAAATGCCATATAAAATCCCATTAGGACGCCTACTCCAGGGCCAGGAAAGCCATTAACGCAGCAGGCGTCCAATCACTGACATACCATTTTTATTTCATCTGAGAGACTGTGGACTTAATATTGGCCCTATATGTGAGTCAGGGCGTTGGAATATAATTATGTACAAATGACATTTTTTAGAAAATAGAATTTATGACATTTAGTAAATTATACTGCTAAATTAGACTGAAAGATGATAAACATTTATAAAGTAAGATGTTGGGAGGGGATCTGCCAACCGGTTGAAATTCAATTTTACTATGCTGTGACTTGTGTTGAGTAAGAGAAGTATGGGGTGGAGTTTTGCACTTTTTTATTTGGACTTTTACTGGACTATTTATAAAGTAAAAAGAAATGTAACGCCTGAGTTATCTTTTGGATTTATTCAAGAAATATCTCCCCTTCAGAGTGCCTACCAGCGGGCAGAATTCTATAGACATACATATTATAAATAATAAAAATTGAAAATAAAAGTTTCAATAAAAATAATAAATAGATTAAGTTTAACAATTGACCTGTACATAGTAGCAAGGTATAGGGTTGATGGGTCAGCTAGTGGATTACTGACAACGGGAGAACAGTTGGGAGACTCCCCTTTAATATAAATAATGTCCTATTGTGTTACAGTCTAGGCCCAAAGTTGAGAGAGTCCCTTCAAACAAAGGGAAAGCCTCTCGCCTCAAACCGCAAAGTGCCATCATAATTCCATTAAGACCGCAAAATGTCATTATATTCCCATTAAAACGCTGAGTCTTAGGCGAGGAGACCGACTAGCGAAGCAGACCGACATACCATACTTATCTTTTATAAAAAAAAAAAAATCTGATCTGAGGGTTTGGACCTAGAGTGGTTACACTTGACTTACATTACTGGTGTCTGTAGAATTTGGCAAAAAATTAGTCCTGTCCAGAAGGCCACATTCCTCAATTCCACATCCAGCGATAAGCTTAAACACAAGGCTATAAGTGTTAATGACCCCTAAAACTTAGGGGTCCAAAACTGCCTTCTGGACCTGACTGATTATGTGTAATCGGAAGCTAATCATGATAATTATATTATATGTTATGTGCTGTAAATATTTTCTACCTTTCATATTATGTATGCTAATAAATCTTTTTTTCTTATTTAGAATTCGTATGCAGTGTTTCTTCAGACAAGTAAGCAATATTAGTGCACATTGTTGTTAACAAATGACAGGTAATAATTAATGATTATGATCCGACCATGGTCTTCCACCCACTGCTGCTGTGTAATATGTGGGGCTTACATTGGATCAACATTTTTTATTACGAAAACAATTAATTAAGAGTACCTGCTAACTGTATATGATGACGCCATAATTGAGCAATGAGCATTACTCCAAACGACACCTGGGTCAGGTTTTCAGAAAATGTACAATTGGCAGCTCTACACATTTAGGAAATCCTCCTAAATTAGGCTGAAAAATGCATGAACACCAGGTATATCTGAGTATATTTGGTATCACATTGATTTAAAGTATCAGTTCTGTTATGTTAAACTGCATTTTGAAGCTCATTTTTGTCTTAAATATGGCTTATTTGAGAGGATTGATAAAGGCCAATTGTACATTTTCTGAAGATCTGACCCACCTAGGGCTTAATGACATTATAATGTACATGTTCTCGTCCACGTCCTCCCAAGTACAACTGTAGACCGAACCATGCCAGGGGGTCCGGTCAGGCCACCAGAAATGTACATGTGGGTCAGATTCTCAGAAAATATACAATTGCCAGCTGTACACATTTAGTAAATTCTGTTAAATTAGGCTACAATTTGGTCAATGCTAGGTAAATTCGAGAATATTAGGCATTGCATTGATTCTATCAATCTGTTTGGTTCTAACCAAACAGATTGATAGGTTAAACTGTATTTTGAACATCACATATTCATCTGAAATTTGGGTTATTTGAGAAGATTGGCGAAGTTGAATTGAAGATTTTCTGAAAATCTGACCCATGTATGTAATCGGTTACATATTTAATAATTCCCCTTGTTCCAGGCATACATGTCTTACCACTCTAGGCTCAAAGTACAGGGAGTCCCTTCGAACTGAGGGAAAGCCTCTCGCTCCAAACCGAATATGCTGTTATAACTGAGCCCATTAGGACCACAAAATACCATTAAAAGGACGCCTACTCCTGGGTCAGAAAAGCCGTTAGCGCAGTAGGCGTCCAATCACTAACATACCATCATCATCTGATTGAGAGTATGTTAGCCTAGATTGCCTCAATTGATATATATATAAACTTAGAGTAAAACATAATATTACTCTAAGATATAAATTACTGAATATCATTGAATTACTGATGACGTTTAGATATATATTCAATTACTACATGGGTCAGATTTTCAGAAAATGTATGTACAATTGGCAGCTGTACACATTTAGTAAATTCTGCAAAATAAGACAGTAAAATGGCCATTACTAAGTATATCTGAATATATTTCATATTGCCTTGATTTAAACAATCCGCCTTTGCAGCCTAGTTATGTTCAACTGAGGTTTGAACCATATTTTTTCTTAAATTTGGGTTATTTGAGAGGATAGGTGAAGGCGAATTGTACATTTTCTGGGGATTTCACCCACATAGATAAATATAACGGTCTAGTAGACTACTAGGTCTAGGGTTGCCCACAATCCTTCCAAAACCTGTAGAGATAACCTTTATAAGTTATATCCCTCAGGGATATTATGTCCCTGGGCCAATAAATGAGCATTTGCTCTTGCTTTGAACACAGCAACCCATTCAAGCCTCTTAGGTAATAAAACCAAAAGGTCCTCCGCTGTGAGGGACCCCCATAAATATTAATTTATCTGCAAAATGTCTATTTCAGAGAAGAGGAGAGAAAGGGGATTGTCAGCAGTTGAACCGAAGATCCTCTTGTAATGTGATATTTTACTTGTGAGTGTTCTGGACAGGGTAAAAGGATATGGCTATAATAATATATATGATAAATAAACCACATGCAGCATTACGTATCACTCACCTACAATACTGTGGGCACAATATGGTTGATGTCGCCAAAGATTCTCCATACTTACATAACTAGTGGAAAATCTTTGATAACACATACAGTCTAGGCCCAGTCGGGCTTGAAATCCTCCTCCTAAGGCCAAAAAAAAAAATAGGTGTGTTTCCGATTTATCTGGCTGAAAACTAGGTAGGTGGGGTGGTAACTTTTTTTTTAAATTTTTTTTTGGGGGAACCACCTCCCAGGAACTGACAAAAATGTCTATTTCAAAACAATAGTTGTTTAAAACATGGGAAATGTGCTTTTTGACCGTTCTGGGTTAGGAAAACCCGTTTCCTGCTTTCTTAAGCTTCTTTTGTCAAAATATCCCAAAAAAGTAAGATATGATTTTTAAAAAATCAGGTATGATAAAAAAAAAGTTAGGTAGGTTAAGGTTTTTCTAGGTAAGGGGGGGGGGAGTAAATCGGAAACGCACCTATTTTTTTGGGGCCTAAGGGAGTCCCACTCCAAGGGACCCCTTGGAAGAGCTAAGGCTACCATAGAAAGGGAGACCCATTTCCAGAATTACTGTTACTATTATTCTTATCTGTACTTAATTATGTCGAATCTGGAAATAAACACTATACATACATACTTGACCTTCCCTTGGTAACTAAATGTTACACAACTCGACAACAGGCAGTTGACTTGCATTTATAAGCGCTAGTCAGTGCATGGGTCAGACGAGGTCAGCTTGCTTATAAATGCAAGTCAACTGCCTTGGCTCAGCGGTAGGCCAGAAATAGTGTAGAAAATGGACTTCCTGGGATTTCCAGAACATGACATGATCCAATGGTTATCAGAAATTATAATAATAATAATCTCCAAGTTAATGAATAAATCACTCGCTCTCAAAGACTGGGAACCCTTTTCTAGTTGTTTTTGTTGTTTCAAAAAGAGTTCTGTTACTGTTAGTAAACATGCAGCTTAGTGCCCAGGGAGGGAGTACGGAATGGGAGGCACGTAGCTCCGCTAGTTTTATAACCCTAATGTTTTTTAAATGTTTATAACTTCTGCTTGGTTCCCACAAACATTTGAACAGTAGTACTAGTAGTATGAGACTGCAATAGGGGATTTGCGTAGCCACCATTTTGAATCTTGATTCGCATGGAATAATGGGAATAATCCAGTCTAAATCTATAGAAATTATGTCATGTTCAGCATGGAATATTTATTAATGTTCAATTGTCAATATCC
This sequence comes from Sthenelais limicola, assembly GCA_942159475.1. Classification (NCBI taxonomy): domain Eukaryota; kingdom Metazoa; phylum Annelida; class Polychaeta; order Phyllodocida; family Sigalionidae; genus Sthenelais; species Sthenelais limicola. The sequence continues at coordinate 51,746,471 of OW804102.1, forward strand.
ATGTGTTATACATGTTTCAATAACACAAGCCTCCATCGTTCCCATCATGCATTTGATTTTTATAGATCATTTATACTTGTAAGCTGTGATATTGGTGAAAACATTCTTGCAATTTTCGATAAAATATTGCCAACTACTTGTATGTCAGATTTCATCAGAATCCATCCCAGGATGCACTATGACAAGCGCAGTGGCACATGCAAATCCCCTATTAACATTCAAATGTACGCTGCCACTGTAGATCAGCAAAGAAACAAACAATTTAAAAGATTCGAAAAAAGACACAAATTCAAGAATGACTTTAAAAAATTTCTTCACTTTTCTGTTTAAATCAAATATTCCATTTTATACGGCTGTTTAAATCAAATATTCCATTTTATACGGATGTGCACTTAAAGACTAGATTAGACATATTTGAGATAATTTAGTTCGTAATAATATTTTATTTAAATTACTATTAAATTACTTTTCTGGTACGTATAGGCCTAATTTTTCAAAAATGGACACTTCAGACATCGTGGTTTTCCGGGTCCTGGAATAGGCGTCTTAATGGGATTCTAAGTGACATTTTGCGGTTTGGAGTGCGAGGCTTTCCCTCAGTTCGGGTGACTCTCAACTTGCTAGGCCCAAACCCTCAGATCAGATAAGAATGCCGAATATACTCGAATTTACCACCAAGTATTGACCAAATTGCAGCCTAATTTTGCAGAATTTACTAAATGTGTATAGCTGCCAATTGTACATTTTCTGAAAAACTGACCCACAAGTGACATCATGCCCAGCGTCCAATTGTTATGCAATGTGTCACTCTGTGTAAGCAGGGAAGGGAAACATACTAGTACATCTTAGACATATGTGTAGGCCCCCTACAATCCTCGCAAAATGCCCATTAATTTGCTTTCCAGACCTTGAATTTATTTTCACAAATTGAAAGCTTTTCCAGGCCCCGCGCCGCGGAGATACCAACGTTTATTAATATTTCAACCTCATTAATATTATTGAGTAGGCTACGGTACCGTAAAACTGTACTCTTAAGATAGAATGTGCATATAATATGATATAAATTATGTAGTTTATGATTAATATATATAGATCTATATATGAGTCAGACTTTCAGAAAATGTACAATTCAACTTGGCCAATCTTCTCAAATAACCCAAATTTCAGGCGAAAATAAAGTTCAAAACACAGTTTAACCTAACCAAACAGATTGCTAGAATCAATGCAATGCGGAATATACTCGGATTTACCTAGTATTGACCAAATTTCAGCCTAATTTAGCAGAATTTACTAAATGTGTACAGCTACCAATTGTACATTTTCTGAAAATCTGACCCATATTGGCATCTGTACTCCAGTAGCCCAGACCTTAGAGCTAAGCCCAGACACAGATTAGAGCCTCAGAGCCCAGTGTACAGCAGTAGCCAACCCTAGCATTTACATAAAGCCTTGTTTAGTTGTTGATACCACTCGCCTCTAGGCCCTAATCTACCTTCCTGATAGCTAGCTTTAGCTCCCGCCGTAAATACTAGGAGCAAGGACCAGCACTAATGACAGTAGGTGCAGCGACTGGGGTATCGGTATCAGCTCTTGCTAACACTGCTACTGTATGGCCTCAGCAGGTCAAGACTACTAGCCTAGGGTCCTCCTCCTCTCCCTCTCCCCTTCCTTCCCAAGGACCGATCCCAAAACGCCTACGGTACAAGCACATCCTTCCTTGGCTTTGCAGTCCCACCGCCGCGTGTGGTTCAGTTTATGGCCAGAAACAGTCCACAAATCTGGCAGACAATCGTTAAGTAATCATCTAAATCATATCCAAGTCATGTTGTTAACTTAAGTAAGAAAAATCCAAGCTGCCACTGTCAAGAAAGTAACCAAGAACCCGATCAGAGAGAGACATGTTTGTGCCAAGCGGACGTGACGTTAGGACTCCCATCTCTCACTCCGTCCGGTAAAAGGACGACAGACAGGGAAATAGGGAAGAAAATGGCGGTATTTGGAGGTGATGTAGCGGCCCAAAGTCTTACCTGGTGTTAGGTTAGTTATCACAGTTGTTGAGACGTCCAGAAACTCAATGTTCCGTAGTTTTGCCCCATGGTAATCCGACATGCAGGGTCCTACCTGCTTCTAGAGCTTGTTGATCACACCTTTAGATGGCGGACAAGGTCAAGGACGCTAGTTTACACGCGATGAGACAGATGGCGCTTGGATTATGGTGGCGACAACTAGTTGCTAAAATAAGAAGCAATGATTTCAGACACTTCAACGTTTGAAAGCATTGATTGAATCAACGAGATTATATTAACATAATAACATGTTAATATAATCTCGTTGATTGTTGAATAAACATTTCGATACAGGTTAGTTTTACTGTAATACCGGTACCGGTACTGCAAATAAATATGAAATAATTAATGGGAAAATACCTGGTTTATCTAAAAAAAAGTAGAAGGAATATTTCATGATATTTGTCAACCATGTGTCTGACTAGGCCTACTCCAATTAATATTTCCTCTAGTAGGCCTACGGTAGGCCTACAGGATGCTTTAATAGTAATTTTAACCGGTTAGGTTATATGTCACATAGTCAGACATCGTCTAAGGTCAAAGAATTAATCTTCAACCATATTGTTTATTATTACAGTATTAGTAGGCCTATGTATTTTACCAGTGAATGTTAAATTTAAGCGTTTGTTAATGTGATTATAGGCCTATGTACTACCAAATATGCCTAGGGTAGACTACCTGGGAATAACACCTCTGAGCTGAAAGGTTTAGTTTTTTTTGAGTTAGCAAACGCGCCTCACGCCGTCCTCGTGTGGTCTGCTGATAATCTCAAAGGCAAATGCTACTATTCACTGCCACGCCCCCCTTTTCCATATGGGTCAGATTTTCAGAAAATGTACAATTCCACTTCGCCAATCTTCTCAAATAACCCAAATTTCAGACGAAAATAAAGTTCAAAATACAGTTTAACCTGACCAAACAGATTGCTAGAATCAATGCAATGTCGAATATACTTGAATTTACCTAGTATTGACCAAATTATAGCCTAATTTAGCAGCATTTACTAAATGTGTTCAGCTGCCAATTGTACATTTTCTGAAAATCTGACCCATGTACCAAATCTACGGGCATTTTACGCACTATTCCTTTAACATTGCAGTCTATGAGGAAACGGCCCATTTTTTCCTATTTTCTACAATAAAACAAACAATTAATGGCTACTCCTACTGTCCCAAAATTTTCTACACATACAGTTCAGGTTATATACTACAGATAAAAAGGGAAAAAAATACATGTCATCGCGTTAGATTTTTTTTAATAGCTGTCTAAAATAGACATGTTTGGGAAACAGAGCTAGCTATGGGTACTCTCAGTTGTACCCACTTAACATGCAAGTCCATTGGGAAATGCTGCATTTTCCTTTCACGGTTTTGGGAAGAAAACAAAAATGGATACTCCAAATGTCCCAAAATTTTCTGCACATATAGTACAGGTAATATTCTACAGATATATAGGGAAAAAATGTATGTCATTGCGTTAAAAAAATAATTGTAGCTGTCTGAAATAGACATGTTTAGGAAACATAGAACACTTTGAAAGCAGCAGATTTTTGGGTTGTCAGCCATGTTTCAAAGCCCCATAATTCAGAAAATAGCACGGTGACCCATTAATTTTTCTTCAGTTTTAAGAACACACATACTTCAAAAATCATATACCAAAGAATCAGAAAAATGACATTTATTTTCACTGGGGAAGAAAAAAAATTGTTTTTATAAAAAAGGTGAAAAATAGTGAGTTTTTTCGGGTTTTTAATCTAAAATTCACATTGTGTATATATTGTTGTTTTCAAAATAAAAATAACAATGCACCCTATACAAAAGAGGCATAGAGTTATTGGGCAAATAAAACTCTCTAAAACTGTTAATTTTACTTAAATTGAGTGAATATAAACAGCAAATATGAACTATGAAGTCGAGGTACAGCGAAATGGGCCCCCCCTTTTGGTCCTCATTGGTTCTTTTGAGGTACCAAATTTTGAAGCACTGTAATTCAAAAATGAGCACGGCGACCCAATGATTTTTTTCCATCCTTATGACCAGAAACACTTCAAGAATCAAATACCAAAGTTTCAGAAAAATGACATTTATTTTCATTTTCCACTAGATAGTAGCGTTTGCCTTATATTCTGTGCTGCAAATCTCCCGTTAAACTTGAATCTACGGTCACAACAATCACAGTTAATTTCCGATATTAATGTGTGCAAAGATGTCTGTAGAAGGTAAAACACCGCCCTTCCCCATTGCTCCAAATTCACCATTGGAATCTAGTGATCCAGAATGGAGGCAGTGTATTGTCAGTGGTCTTACACGATTATGGCAGTCACAGGATCTTTTTGACTACACTTTAATTGCTGAAGGACGCTCATTAAGATAAGATGGTGGGAAAAGGTAGAACAGCCTAAGCGCCGTCAAGTAGCCATATAGGTTTCAGCAAATTTAGAGGAAAAAGAACTGACTCTACAAATCGGCAAAAATATTTACGAATGATCAAGGAATTAGCTGGATCGATCTTGGGCCTGATTCTGCTTGTGGCTTTGAGATATCTACTTAAATACAAACTGGACACTCCAACGGTTCGAATCATGGATGGAAACATGGACGTCCATGCCCACGTCGCACCCGATGTCGCGCCGAAAAAACTGGAGGAGCTTTGTGAAATAGTTATCTCTCAAAACAAGGTAGGAGAAAACCTGGAAACAGTTAAAAATACTATAGCAAGAACAGCATAGTATCGCGTATGAGGGGGGCTATATTCTCCGAGTATGGCCGAAAACAACGAGGCCGTAGGCCGAGTTGTTTTTTGGCCATACAAGGAGAATATAGGCCATTGAAGACGCGATACTGTGCTATTCTTGCTTTTATTCCATGATTCTTAACTTAAAACAACTTTATTTGCATTAATTTCATCAAACTGTGTTGTCCCCCAAGTCTTGAACGGTCGTGACATCACTGTACAATACAGGGAATTTATATTGTACACCTTGTGAGCGGCAAGTATATCGATTATATTGTATGCTCATGGCCAAATCATGGAATAAAGATCAAAACGAGGATGGGGACTCAGATGTATATTTTGACAGTTTAGAAGTTAAATTCTCTGGATTGGATGAAAATAGGGATCAGATGGGAAAAGATTCAAGTAGGGAGTGCCTTGACGACACCGTAGAATTAGAATTAAAAAATGGACAGTTTTCAGTGCCTTCTGAACAATATCTTACCAACAGTAAAGAAGAAATATCTCAAAATCAGGACAATTCATCAAATAAAACTAGTGAAGCAGAGGTGATTGGAAATCTTAGCATTGAAATAGTGGTTGACGCTTTGACAGAAGACTTTGTCACAGAGGTCCCCATCGAGGACGATGAGGTCCCTAAAATTGAGGGCGACGTCAGCAGTAATTTATTGCTAGGTTCTCTTTCTGAGCTTAAACAAAATAAAAACAATGAAATTGAGGGCAAAGAATATCAGTTTAATAACAGCCTGTCAATCGTGGAGGACAATTATGTAGTTAACTACGATGTACATGATGAGGATAACTCAAAATCCTTCGACGTTAAATGTAACAGCCCTGCTGTCAACAGTGACAGCCCAAGTCTAGTTCAATCGTCGTCGAAGGTCAAATTCAAATCCATAGCAAAAAATGAAAAACTGAAATCTACTCAAACTAATGACTTGCGAAATTCCATCAATGATAGCCTTAGAACAGATCCCTCTCAATATAACACAGGAATCTATGATATAAAGGACCAAAAATATTCTAACGGTGAAAATTTCGAACATGACATGCAGGAATTCAAACCGCCAGACCTAGTGTCAGCGGTGTCACAAATCATTGAGCCTAAAGGGTTGGAGTCACAAGGGGCTAGAGAAAGCTCCGATAACCCATCGGAGACTGAAAAAGCTTCAGTATATGACCAAACATTGGTTCAACCTGACCCAGAGGAGGAACTTATTGACAGGATCACAAAACGAGTAGTATCTCAAATTTCAGAAAAGGAATTGAAAATAAACTATGTTATACTCACTGGTGAGGCAGCTGCGAAAGAAGCAGATATAATAAATAGGAGGATAGACCATATTTCGAAGAAATTGGAAAATACCTTCAAATGGGCAGAACTTAGGTACGATAAAATTAACGAAAGGGTTAAGGACATTGAAAAAACATATTCCAAAGTTCTAGAAGCGACGGACGGTATCGCAAGAGAAGGTGAAATGTTTGGGAAATGGGCCCAACTGACAAAAAAGTATGGGGATAGTACAGACATTACAGCTAGGGCGGAGATAAAAAAACTGAATGATGATATAAATGGAACAGTTCTTGACATAAGGGAGAAAATTAGTGCATTTGAGAAAGAAGTGAAAAGCGCCCATGAAGGGTTCACACAGTTGAATACAAAAGTCAATGGCCTCTATAAAAATGTTGACGACATAAACAGTGTCAAAAATAAACAAACAATAGGGGTAACAGACGGAACAACTCACTTAATACTCGAAGGTATACCAGAAAAGTGGGACAAATATGTGATAACAAATGGCAAAACAGAACAGTTACAAGAGAATACACAAAGGTTTGTCATGGAACTTCTCAGTACCGTCATGGAAATAAAAAATGAACAGGTAACCGAGGCGTATAGAGTCGGTATTCAAAATAAGAAGCAGCTTCGTGCAATTTACATCGATCTAGACCGTCCTGATACTAAGAAGGCGATCTTAAATAAATCCAAGGAACTAAGGAGGAAGTCAAACACACGGCTATGGTTTAATAAATATCAGCCTGACTCGAAGGATAACGACCACAAGCTTGTGGTCGACTGTCACAAACTGCTTCGGCTAAAGAAGCACGAGGCGGAGCTCATTATCAGTTATATTAAGATGGGGAAATCAGTTTATTCCCAGTGGGATCTACATCTTTTACCTGAAGGGTGCCGCCCAAAAGACGTCTCTCATTTCAATATCGATGATGGTGGACTTGGTTTCCACGGAAAAGAAAGTCCATTTTCCAACTTCCACAAAGTAAGCGTAAAGTATAATAACAACACATACAAAAGCGCGGAACACACCTATCAAGCTCAAAAGGCCTTCCACTATGACAGGCCGGAAGTGGCGCGGAGGATTGAACAAGCCACAAGCCCCGCCCACGCCAAAAGCATGGGCGAGAAGTTGGATCATGCGGCACATCCGCAGCAAATGAATGCATGGAAACTCAAAGAGGAGTCGATATTAAAGGAAATAGTCGCGTTAAAATTCAAACAGAATAAGTCCTTGAAAAAAGAACTCTTAAATCCTTCACTTGGTAAACTGTACTAGGTTACTTCCTCAAAAAAATGGGGTGTTGGGCGCCGCGTGCGCGGGGTCATCATTGCAAATGGCGGCAGAGTTGGATTAAAGCGAGCTTCATTCACAGGCAAGAATAGGTTCGGCATATTACTAGGGCAAATAAGAGAGGAATTGATGAGAGAATAGGACATTTGTGGAGATATCAAGGTGCTTCTTCATTATATATACTGTAAACGTATTTATTTTCGCGCAGATAAATTTTCGCGCACTAAGTACTTTGACACCTTTTCGCGGGGATTTAAATTCGCACAGCAAGGAAGTCTCACACATTGTTTATGCAATAATTATACCTTTCGTGCAGGTGGGTGCGCGAAAATAGCGAAAATAAATACTGCGCGAACATTAATACGTTTACAGTAGTTCATTACACAAAATAAGATGGATTTACCGAGGCGTGAACTTCTAATCCTTTGTGACTCGAGAGGAGCGGGCCTCGCAGACATCCTTCGAATCAAAACAACCATAGATACACAGGTATTTATTTCGCCTGGGGCGGACACTGTTTCACTCGTTGTGAGAGCTAAGGGAGCTATAATGATTAGTAGACACTCTACAGTATTTGTACTGTCAGGCATATGTAACATTACGACCAAAGATAAAGTAACCAAAGAAGTGCGTTTGCGTCATGAGTCTGAGACAGTGGTGGAGAGTCTAGCTACAGATGATATGACGAGAGCAGTTAATATTATTCAAGGCTACTCACCGCCAAACCTTGCTCCTCCTAATATTCTATTCGGCACAACTGTAGTATTGGATATGATAGCATACAACCTTCACTTGGCGAATCGAAGTTGGAGGCTCAAGAAGATACTGACGCAACCTAAACTTCTAGCTATATCAGAAGATCAAGAAGCTCTTAACCGACAGGTTCATGCATACAACAGAAGTGTCCAGAGATTTAACAGCGAAAATGGACTGCCAACCCCGCACATTGGCTCTCTAGTACATCGCCATAGAGCTGGAAGAAGAGCCAAAGTCACAAAAAGGAACATCCAAGACTCGTTGTATAATCTACTGGCTGAAGACAGCTGTCACTTCTCGCCAGCTTTGAAAGAACAGGCTGCGGACAGAGTTATAGATGCTTATATGAAAATTCAGTAGAGGTTCAATTGGGTATGGACAGGGGTTGCCGGGTAAACCAGACAGTAAAGTGCGCTCAACAGAACCCCATCTCTGTCTGGGGCTCCTTGGTACCTATGTCAATATTCCTAACTATTTGAAATTTCTTCATGGCTCAAATAATTGTGAGCTTAAGTGTTCGTATACACAAATTGATATTACAAAAGTTTAATAACACCAAAAGGTATTAAACGTTAAAATATATTAACATCTGTTTAAATGGTGGGGCACTTGATGTCCGAATGAATGTTTATGTCACTTTAGATTCATATCTCATTATGATGGGGGTTTTTAAAATCATTGGACTTAAAAATTCTGAAGGAAATATTGGTTGATATGGACTGGGCTGACTTATATCAGTCCAGAGATGTGGCCGTAGCCTGGGGTATAATATGGGATAAAATAGATACTATTCTTAACAGGATGTGTCCTGTGAAAAGTTACAAAAAAGTGAAATCGCTTCCAGTGTGGTATGACAAAACTTTATTAAAGATGGGGAAAATTAGGGACAAAGCGTTTAAGGTTGCAAAGAGGACGGGAAGACAGGAGGACTGGCGGAATGCCAGGGAACTTAGAAGGAAGTTTAATGAATGTATTAAAAAAGCAAAGAACGAATACTTAAAAAATCAGATAAATGAAAATAAGGCCGACCCCCATAAACTATGGGAGATTGTCAAGCCAATAATATCTGAGAATAAAGGTAAAAACTATGATGATATATGTATTGAAAAGGAGAATGTACTTATGAAAGGGAAAGAAGCTGCAGAAGAAATAAATAACTTCTTTGTTAACATTGGTCCGGATCTTGCAAAAAACATAGAAATGGGAGAAGATGAGCCTAACAGGGGTACAATAAAGTTTGATATGAGTCACACTACAAAGTTCAATTTTAATAAAATCGATAAATTCCAGGTAGAAGGGGCACTGGCAAGGATAGGCAACTATAAAGCATCGGGGTTGGAAATGCTGCCAACAAAATTACTCAAACCATGTATGAAGGCGTTAAGCGCACAATTTGCGTTCCTTTACAATCTAAGTTTAGAAACAGCCACTGTACCAGTTGAGTTTAAAAAAGCTAACATCACACCATTATATAAAGATGGAAGCAGAAGAAATCCGGGAAATTATCGCCCAATTTCGTGTATAAACCTCCCCGCAAAAATCCTTGAAAGCTGTATTCAAGCGCAGTTAACCCACTACTTCGAAAGTAATAATCTATTGTCAGATTTCCAATTCATTTTAGGAAGGGAAGATCTATTATAGAAGCACATGACAAACTTCTGGGGAATATATACAATAACATAAATAACAAATTGGCCACAGATTTAGTATTTTTAGATTTCAAAAAAGCATTTGATACGGTTAATCACAACATTTTAATTTCAAAATTACAAAATTATGGGGTTAAGGGGGGACCACTACATTGGTTAAAAAATTATTTAACGAACAGGTCTCAAAAAGTGCTGATAAATAGGGAATCCTCTTCTCTAAAACCAATACAGGAACAGCCTTGGGGCCGCTTCTCTTTTGTATCTACATAAATGATTTGCCTGATGTTGTTAATAACTGTAATATTCAATTATTTGCAGATGATACTGTTTTATATTCGGAGAGATCACTGCAAGGTCGAAGCATTTGTACTTTACAAAATGACCTAACTAACATTGTGAAATGGTGCGATCGTAATAAAATTTCACTGAATATTAATAAATGTAAGAGTCTCACTATTAGAGCTCGGAATGATGTAAACAACTCTACTCGATATAATATTAAAGGGCAAGAACTTGAGAATGTAGATTCATATAAATACCTCGGAATTGACATAGATAAACAATTGAACTTTAATAAATTCCTTACCAAGAAAGTGAACTAAATATTACTTCTCTTCAAACAAGAAGAGAAACTCATATTTTAGATTTAGCTTTCTTACGGACGAGAGACGAGAGTAAATGTTGACAGGAAGAAAGTCCGACTGCGGGGACTTTCGGAGGGAAAGAAATTACTTTACCCTCATCCAAATAACGAGTTATTCAGAAAGTCATACCTATATTGTATTCCAACTCTATGGAACAGACTTGAACCAAAAATACAGATGACAAATGCGAGAAAGGATTTTAAAATGTATTTAAAGCACCAGTATCATCTGGCATTTGATCCTTTCCTTAAGTCTGACGTAGAATCTGATTCCTCTCCAAATTGAAATTCATTGCTTGGGGAAAATTGTACTTGGGGGATAATTCTGGGATTTGTAAAAGCCCAGTCAAAGTTAAGATCGATATACCGATGTTCAAGGGTGGGGGGCCCTTATTGACTTTTCAATCAATCCTATATTGTATGAACGGTGTTACTTAGAATTACTCTGAGGACATAGTTGTGGATGTATGATGTCCTACTAGTCTTTAAAGTAGGCATCTCTAATTTCATGTACAAGTATTTCTGTTAAATAACTTGGGACCTTATGCTCATGTTATCCTGTTTAATGTTATAAGTAAAAATAATGTTCCTGGTCTAAGACTGAATCAATATGAACTGGTAGTAAATTACAAATATATTCTACAAAAGTACATAAGGATGTACATAAATCCAAATATGGATCTTAGTGAGATGACGTGATCTCTATCAAACATGATGGACAAAAATAAATAACAATATCGTCACAGAATATCAAGACATCGCAACAAAAGTCAGCAAACATCACCGACGCCAGTGAAATAAATAAATACGAACTTTACATAGAGGATGTTAATGAAAGAACTATGGACAAACATTTACTATACATTACAACTTTTAATTAATTTATTTTATTTTGGGCGGTCTGGAAGACCTCATGGTAGAGGATTGTTAATGCCCGATTCCTGTTTTATTGTATTGAATATGTATGATGTGCAAAGTATTATATGTATGATCAAATAATTCGGAATAAAAATCTTTATATATATATATTTATGTAAATGATGAAGAGAAATACAAAATATGTATGATAGGTGCATCCGCTACCTCCCTGGTACAAGTAAAACTCCTGGTTCTATGCAGTCAGATCTGATTCCTAAGAATTTCGACCTGAATAATATAGGCTAGGCCCTAAAGAGGCTGAACCTGAGCGAGGTATTTAAATTCAACATTTAATTTCAACATGTGTACCACATGTTGAAACAAACGAAAAAAAACATGAATTCTTCGTTTGAATAACTCATTCGTTGTCCTGCATTTCTTTTATACAAATTTCTTTTATTTAGGTTAATTGGGGCTATAGCCTACTAGGCCCATATTGTAGCCCAGGCCTAGTTAGCCTGTAGGGCCTATAGGCCTAGCTACAGATGAAAGCACTATTCCGAGTGGGCCTATAGACCTAGGCTAACTGGTTCAAATAGAATAACCTAAATATTTCTACCGGGAAGCCTATAATTGGGTCAGATTTTCAGAAAATGTACAATTGACAGATCTACACATTTAGGAAATTCTCCCAAATAAGGCTGAAAAATGAAGAATACCGGGTATATCTTAGTATATTTGGTATCGCATTGATTTAAAGTATCATTTCTGTTATGTTGAACTGAATTTTGAAGCTCATTTTTGTCTTAAATGTGTGTTATTTGAGAGGATTGGTGAAGGTGAATTGTACATTTTCTGAAAATCTAACCCAATTAGGACTACGTAATTACAGAATACCACAGACGATAAGGGGGTTAGTAAGTGGCAAATTAAAGGTACCGGTAAAGGCCAGTGTTCAATATTAAAAAAAAAGGAATTATGGTATTTTTTTAAAACTTTGGATTTAGAAAGAACATGGTTGTGGGAACCCAAAAAGTCCAAGAAAACCATATGTCATTGCATTAGTTTTTATTTCAGGGACCGCTGAAATTAACTATTGTTCACTATAGGAGTCTAGGCTAAGGGAAAAACAGCTGTAGGTTATATACTTTCCGCATCCCCCCCCCCCCCCAATAGCAAACGAATGACTCATGCGATTTTCTTTAAAATCTGCATATAATTATAATTACACATAGCTGACATGTTATTTTACCCTCCCAATTACAAAAACAGGGGTCATTGAACTAAAAAAAAGTTATTCAGCTGAACTTGTATCACAATGAGTTGAAAAACGGGTACATGTGCCATCTTCAACCCTGAATAATATTTTTCTGCTGAGCCTAGACGAACGGATGCCCAAGCGCTTATTTCGATAAGCGGATGCTATTTCCGAAACACTACGAACGCATCGCCATAAATGTACAGCGATTATTAGAGAGGGGGCCCCGGGTCTGCAAAAGCTTTCTCGCACTCATTTTCCTACAAACGTATCCATCCAGGCACATCAATAGCCAGCAAAATAACAAAGCTATACTTGAGTTAAGTCAGTTTAACCGAAATGCACACAAGTAAATGACAATCTTCGTTCAAATTACGTTAACACTAGCGTGAATGGGGACTGCATATTGGCCGATCGACCGACCGTGAAAGTTGGGCCACATGACTGAAATGTATGGGAAATGATACGTAAGGCTTCTCATAGTGTATTGAGCACGCTCCTTCCGGTCAGACACTTCCGTCTTTGCAACTAACAACAAACAACTAGCCTAGGATTCTCACGTGCATGTATTGCTGTCATATTCCATGTAGAAACTCTGCGATTATTCCATTAAAAAGGTAACGAAATATCGATTCTTCTGCTAAAGTATCATTGTCTGCAGGGTCTGATAGCGGAGCCAGACGCCTGCAGACTTCGGCAAAACACTGAGTCAACTCGTTCCCAGTGGCCAAGTTTAGCCGGGTCCCCCGGCTCTGCAGTCGCCGAAACCATAATTTTAAAAGCTTTGATCAACGATACCAACAACGATATAACAAATACAGCGGCCGGAAAATATTCTACTAAACTAACCAGCCAAGCAGTTACCATACACCTACACAACACAAATTCTCGCGCGGATACTTTCTAGACTGTACACACATGGCATTAGTTGTCGCGTTTCACAACAGTGCATTACCATATAACAGTGGACAGAGAAGCGTGCAGTGCAAGAAGCCCTCCATTGGCATATTATAGAAATATATTGCAGATGCAAGATATACCTTTATGATAATTTGAATCCTTAAATCGCATGCAGCCAACACAGGGAACTTCATAGATAATTTATTTTCCCCATTCTCCTCATTCACCATGAGGAGAATGGCAGATTAAAGTAAACCTACGATGTGATACATCAATGGGTGGCATATATGTCTAGTGTTTATATGCATTTCCATATAACCAGTCTATAGTCTAGGGGTAAGATGCTGGACTCCCAATCAGCTCATTGAGGGTTCAAATCCCAGAGCAGCCAGCCATTTAACATTTGTCTTATTTTCGAGTCATTTTATTTTTTAATTTCACTAATATCTTCACCTCTGGGACTCGGATTACACATGTAGTTATTAATGCAATTCCCTTTTGATTGGTGAAAGAATTAGAGAGTCTAAGATCGAATTAAGGGAGAAAAGTCTGTTGGATAGGGTTTGGAGATATATAGGTTCTCTGTTGTAGAGGCATGGGTGGCGGTCGTAAGCTTGTGTTTATTTTTGGCGAAAATGGTTTCGCATGGGCCACGATTTGTCGAGTTGACGATATGTTTTTTTTTCTGCAAAAGTCTAATAGGTTTGCTTCAATAGGCTACTGTTGTCCGATGACAGCTACAATGGGTACTTATTTTTTAACTGGATCCTGGATTTGTTAGGAAGCAAATCTTGACGAGAAGTCGCCAAGTGGCCATGCCATGCATAAAACACTTCAGCTCGGCAATTTGACCCAAGCTCATTGGGCCAACACTATTGGGGAAATCTGCAAATAATTTCCAAAAATCCCTACGTTCCCATATGTAAACACACCTCAAACCTGTCCCAGTCTCAAGCTTATTGATTATAAGAGACATTTCACCCAAAATGTTAAGCTCTTACTCATATAATTACGCAGTTCCAGCATTACATGCTTACGCCTATGCCTATGCATAAGATTCGAAATCCGACATCGGTGGCTTGACTATCATTGAGCTTCGTCTAACACGAGGCCCGGGTAATGACGTCATAGTCACGGGGATTCCCCAGAGGAACCCTCTCCAGAACGAGGCCCATGTAATGACGTCATAGCAGCGGGGATTCCACCACACATAGGTGCGGGAACCATCGCATATTGGCGATGATTCCTGCACAAATTTAACACAAAAACGAAACGATTTTAAACGCACTAGCCACGGGAGGAGGGCGGGACAGTCGGCGGGATGGTGGGCAATGTCAACGTACAAAAACATTCCATATTTATGAACGTAAATAGCCCAAGACTTCTACTCATTCCCATCAAATTGTGACAATAGACCTATCAGCTATCTGGGGCCACGATACTCTCCTAGACGAAATGGCGCAGTGGGTTCCCTTGGGAATCCTGATTCTCCCATAGGCACAAGAGCGTGCCACCAGTCACCTGGAGTTGCGAAATTAGTCTAGGAAAGTTGGCTCGATGTCCCGATTTCCTATGTTTTCGTCATCCAGGTGAAAAACCAATGCCAGATTTGACATCCTCAACATTTTTAAGAAGCCAAACATCGGGGTTCATAGTGTCTATATTGTACTCGTAATGCACATACCCTGATTTCCCAACGCATGTCTAGGGATCTCCAGTGCTTAAGCCTTCTTCCTCGCACTTGGCCGTACTCGTGTAAACTTCGGGTGCACTACCTCCACTACAAGCGCTGGGTACTGCTGCACTATAGGAGCAGCAGTACCCAGCTTTTAACAGCAGGGCGTGGAGGGGGGGGGGGCGGGGTAGCGTTATATACTATAAATTTAAAACAAAATAATCGAGAAGTAAATAGCCAAAGAATCACCTCTAGCACCCCACACTCTCCTGGACTGATTAGAATTTAGTTAAAAGTAAATGCCAGCGTTGTCAGCACTGCTGCAAGCAGGAATTGAAAGAACTAATGCAAGAGAAAATGGACACAATGACAATTTATTGACATAATATTTTTTTCAATTTTTATCTTAAGAAAGAACATGATTTGGGGAATACAAAAATAAAAAAAACCCAGGATGTTATCATTATCACTTTATATTTTAGGGACGACTGAATTTACTACCATTCACTACTGATGTCAATGGGGGAAAAGCATAAATTCTCAGTTTTTACAAGATTTTAGACAGAAGATTGCGATTTTTTTCTTTTAAATTTCTCCAAACATAGCTGACATACTGTTTTGTCCTCACGAATCAAAAAGCAGGGTTAATCATACTTGGAGCATTGAGAGAGCCCCTTCAAACTGAGGGAAGGCCTATAGACTGTTTACCCAGTCTGTGCAGGTCAAATATCCTGCTATACAAAGTGCAGAATGTATCTATGCATTATTATCTGTCGTCATTTACATTCTCATATTCGTTATCGGGAGGGGACAAAATCCTCTTTTTCACATGAAAAACATTTTTTTTGTTAGGCAGCACCGACATGTCCATTTATATCTATAATAATCAGATCATTGTTGTTATTGTTCATGATTGTTATGTTATTATCATTGAAGTATATGCACTGGAAGACCAGGCACTCGGCACCTTTATGTTCATAAATGATATTATTATCATTGTTATCATTATTGTTAAACATGTGTGACGATCCTGTGAAGTATATATAGGCCTATATATGGGTCAGATTGTCAGAAAATGTACAATTGGCAGCTCTACACATTTAGTAAATTCTGCTAAATTAGGCTGAAATTTGGTCAATACTTGGTCAATTCGAGTATATTTGGCATTGCATTGATTCTAGAAATCTGCTTGGTTAGATTGAACTGTATTTTGAACTTTATTTTCGTCTGAAATTTGGGTTATTCGAGAAGATTGGTGAAGATGAATTGTACATTTTCTGAAAATCTGACTCATATAGGATCAACGAGTTGATAGGATCAATGACAAGACCACAAGCAGCCCTCATCTTCTTGATCAGTACTGATCAACGTTGTTTAGCAAACCTTCTTGTATGGTCCTTAAAACGCACTTAATCTTCATTAATAATTCACAATCATTTATGTATGGCATGTCTAGGTTTGATAGGGAATCATTGTCATTTCATTTTAGTATCAACAATTAAATTAATCAAATAATAAATGAGATCATTTATATCCCAACGAATGAGCGCCAATGGATTGGTTTTACAACAGGTTCTTGTTTGTTGCACAAAGAATGAACATGAGCAACAGAGGGCTACAAACAGCCACAAATTTGCAACGAACAGGCGTTTTGCAACAGCCCTCTGTTCAAAGTGTGGAATAGATACTATTATAATATTAAACCTCCCTCGATAAATCAGATAATGGAAGAAAGATATTCTCAAAGGCAGCAGCTCAAAAAAGCAGTACCTGCTGAATGGTTTCAGGTAATAAGACAAGAGGACGCTTCCTTGGAAGATGACTCAATAGAACTAACGATAGATGGTAAAATCGGATGTTTCTCAAAGGTTAAAGATCAACAACTGGTTTTAAAGAGAATGCCAAAAAGAGAAAAGCTTGATAAATGGCAGTTATTATTGAATCTCAACGACTCCAGGTTTGATCAGATCAACTGGAATACAGGTTTTTCGCTACCATAAAGAATATCAGACAAAGCTAAATTACATATTCTTCAGTACAGGATATTACATGTAACAATCATATGTAATGAGTACCTAAGAAATATAACGGTTAGAAAAGATGGTATATGTAGCTTCTGTAAAAGAGTAGACGATATTGTTCAATTCAGAGTCTCTACTTTACATCTTGACGAGAGGCAACAACCACTTTTTCTGTGAAAAGGCGAGAGGCCAATACTATAGCAATAATACCCGAGGTTTTGGATGGTCTGGGTGGTCTATAGCCTGGTGGACAATTCGAGGGGTGTTAGCCATGAGAATTTCCACCAGGCAATAGACCACCCAGACCATCCAAAACCTCGGGTATTAGTGCTTTTAGACCCGATTTGGTCAGATTCGACTGTTATTTACCACTTACTGACTTTTATTTACCAGTTCTTTTGACATCTATAACCCCGATTTCTGACCGGAAGTTGCCGGAAGTGATTGCCGTGGTCTGTTGTGAAAAAATACACCCCAGAATCTGACCAAACTGGGTCTAAACATCATTAATGCACACAAACGATGAGAGAGTCAGGTTTAGCCAGCAACAGCCTCACAGAACTTTTGAACATAGCACCATTCCCGCCCCATGCTACCTGTATGCACCGCTGCCCATGCTTGGGAGAGAGACACCCAATGTATGGAGTATTGTCCAGATATAACCGCTGCGAGATAGATTTGTATATGATTTGTATGGTTGGCTATGGTTGCGTTGGGAAAGAAAAACAGTTGCTGATTAAGTAGGCCTACCCAGCCGCCCCCCCGACCCTACCCCGGCCTAGGCGCTGTTCACTCAGTCAGTGAACAGCGCCCCTGGTCTCAGTTGATGCAACTACGGAAGTGTTGCCGACGGTAGCGCCGGAGCGGATTGTGTGGGAACTAAAATGCCCCTGAACACGACGGTGGGAATGGCTGAATGCCGATGCCTTCTGGAAAATTAGCTCCTATATTTATGGACACTGTTTATCGAGTGAGAGCGATCGGAGAAATCCGCCTGAACAAAAGTGTACAGAACTGGTATCTAGGACGATTTCACTAACTGAAAATGTTTGTCACCGGGAAAAATAAGGAGAACGAGCCAATAAGTATACGAGTCAGTAGACGCTAAGCGAAAAACGATTATGGGGGTTGCAACGGTTTTTGTGGTCTATAGGAGTCAATTTTGCCTCTTTCCCTGCGGAAAGCGGAAGTGTTGCTGTTCGTCGAGTGCATGCAGTCATGCATGCACTGACTATGGCAGGGTGGGTGGTAGAGAGAAGCATGCAGCACAGGCAATGAACGTATATGTTACACACTAATTTAGTGACTATACTAAGCTCAGTATGTAACAATTAACCTTTCTTGGCGGATATACTACTGGACAGAGTGCGACTCAGTTGTGGCCAACAAAGGTGACGCAGGTACCAATCAAAGCCAACAGGTGTTGCACCAGTCTCTCTATTTCCGAGAAAGGCTACTTGCTCAAAACTGCAGCCAAACACCTTTTTACTGTGAACTCTTATAATTATTTGCTCATTTCCGTTGTCACAGAATACCCTCTCAACATCTTTAGATCAATGGTTTAGTAGTGGGCCCCCTTAATTTAAGACTGTGTCGGCGGTCAATCGTGTCAAATTTTACATATAAATACCCATCGTCAGGCCTATCAATACCACTAAAGGAAAAAATAGGCGTTCAGGCCCGCGCTAGCATCGCCACTCTTCCTGGACTGACCAAAACACTACCACATCTTGGGGGAAAAGAGATAACAGGATTATCCCAACCAATTACTGAGACAACTACTGAAGTCTTCAATATATAAGATTTTCAAATCAGTGGTGGCATATCTTGAGTCATAAAGTAAAGATGATAATAAGGCCAAAAAAAAAATAGGTGTGTTTCCGATTTATCTGGCTGAAAACTAGGTTGGGGGGGTGGTAACTTTTTTTTTTTGTTATTTTTTTTTGTTTGGAAACCACCTCCCAGGAACTGAAAAAAATGTCTTTTTCATAACAATAGTTGTTTTGAACATGGGAAATGTGCCTTTTGACAGTTCCGAGTTAAGAAAACCCGTTTTCCTGCTTTTATAAGCTTTTTTTGTCCAAAAATCCAAAAAAAGTAAGATATGATGGGGAAAAAATCAGGTATGGTAAAATTTTTTTTAGGTAGGGTAAGGTTTTTCTAGGTAGGGGGGGGGGGGGGGGTAAATCGGAAACACACCTATTTTTTTTTGGCCTAATTATCTAAATCTAAAACTAAATGTGTGTTGTTTGAACT
Source organism: Sthenelais limicola (assembly GCA_942159475.1). Taxonomy (NCBI): domain Eukaryota; kingdom Metazoa; phylum Annelida; class Polychaeta; order Phyllodocida; family Sigalionidae; genus Sthenelais; species Sthenelais limicola. The sequence continues at coordinate 51,765,874 of OW804102.1, forward strand.
AACTGATGCTAGAGCATACACTTTTCACAAACAAGCAGTTGATCTAAATTTGAAGCAGTTAAATGCAAATTGTGATTATTTAATATGGAAATGTTTGGTCATGAAAAACAAAGGCAATGGAGCAACATAAAGAGAAAGCTAGGGAGAGAGACAAAGAGAAAAGAGAGAGAGAGAGAGAGAGAGAGAGAGAGAGAGAGAAAGAGAGAGAGAGAGAGAGAGAGAGAGAGAGAGAAAGAAAGAAAAGAGAGAGAACTTCGAAAAGGAAAGAAAGAAAGAAATTCGAAAGGGAAAGAAAAGAGAGAGAGAAATTCGAAAGGGACAGAAAGAAAGATTGAAGGCATGAGATAGGGGTAGGAAAAAAGAAGGAAGGGAATGCATGTGGGTCAGATCTTCAGAAAATTCGCCTTCACCAATCCTCTCAAATAACACACATTTAAGACAACAATAAGCGTCAAAATGCAGTTTAACATAACAGAACTGATACTTTAAATCAATGCGATACCAAATATACTCACATATATACATGGTATTCTTCATTTATCAGCCTATTTTAGCAGAATTTCCTAAATGTGTAGAACTGCCAATTGTACATTTTCTGAAAATCTGGCTCATGTGGTGTCTGTAAACGCTGAAATTGCTGGAAAACGTCATGTACTACCGGTATGTGTAAACTTACTTCCAGGAAGTGAGAAAAAATATCTCAGAAACCCCATGAGAGGTAAGGGAAGATACAAGCAGTCTATTAAAACCCCAAAAGCTATTTTGGGCCAGGGTTTCAGAAAATGTACAATTGGTAGCTCTACACATTTTGTAATTCTGCTAAATTAAGTGGGGTTTCCACTGGCTGCGGTAAGCTCTGCGGTAAGCATTGCGATAGAAAAACAGGAAATTATATTCATGCGCAGTTCATGTGCAGACAAACTGTAGCAGTGGAGATCTGTTCTGCAGCTGTATCTGCGCTTGGATTTATAATAAAAAAAATTTATTGGTCAAAGTTTCACATCAAATGCAATAATTCTCATTTGCCAATCTGAAAAATCTAGTCGTACCTTAGTATCTACTTTAACATTAATTCGTATAGTTCACTGTTCTCTACATATTAATAATACAATCAATTTTTACCAGTGGATCTTATTACTTCATATTATATAATTCTTGCTTTACAATCTTGTTATACATCTTTAAATTATCGTTCTTTCATTCATTTGGTGTGACAGTTTCACAGCCAAATTAATTACTTAGTAATTATCCTTTAAATTATCATATTTAAAGGATAATTACTATTGCGGTTGTATTGCGGCTGGAAATGTGAGTTTCATGGGCTGCGACTGTCACAGGAATTTTTCAACATGTTGAATATTTTCTGCGACTGAAGCACCTCTGCGACGTGATAAGGGCTCTACCGCAAGGGTTGCGATTGAGATTTGCAATGGAGACTGTTTTCTGCGCTTGAATTGCTTTAATGACGCTGCGGTAACCCCTGCGTTTGGTCTGCGGCTGCAACATAATCTTGATAGAATCGCAGAGTTTGAAACGCAGACCAAATGCAGATCAAACGCAGAGACTACCGCAGCCAGTAGAGGCACCCCTTTAGACTGAAAAATGTTAAATATATCTGGGGATATCATACGTACATGTATTGCTCTGATTAAGGACATCTCTTTGGTTACATTGAACTGTATTTTGAATGTAAATTTTGTATTAAATTTTGTATAATTATGAGGATTATTCTAAGCGAATTGTACATTTTCTGACGCCCTGACCCATTTTGATCATACATCCGCAAGCTTGATTCGGTGTTTTGATCTAAAATAATAAATAAAACACGTTAGACTCTGCCCGCTCCGTATTTGTCCACTTTTTTTAATCGTGTTTATTGACACAGAAAATTTCGCTGCTGCGATACGTTTCATTCAAAAACTCCTCTCCAGTCTAGGCCCAAAGTTGACAGAGTTCCTTCAAACGAAGGGAAAGCCTCTCGCCTCAAACAGCAAAGATCGAGTCATTATAATTCCATTAAGACCGCAAAATGTCATTATATTCCCATTAAAAAGCCGGGTTCTAGGACAAGAAACCGATTAACGCAGTAGGGACATACCATTCTTATCTGATCTGAGGGTTTGGACCTAGAGTGTCTCGGTGACATTTCATGAACCATCCCAGTAGCAAAATATTTTGTTGCCACTTTCCTAGGTTTTGTTCGGGAAAAGTTAAGTATTTTCGGGTCAGATTTTCAGAAAATGTACAATTCATTTTCAGAAAATGTACAATTCAACTTCGCCAATCTTCTCAAAAACCAAAATTTAAGACGAAAATAAAGTTCAAAATACAGTTCAACTTTACCAAACAGATTGCTAGAATCAATGCAATGCAGAATGTCCTCGAATTTACATAGTATTGACCAAATTTCGCAGAATTTACGAAATGTGTAAAGCTGCCAATTGTACATTTTCTGAAAATCGGACCCTTACATTAAATGGAAAGTGAAACTTGAATCGTACTGTAAGCTGTGAATGACGCATTTCCAGATTTTGATCGGGAAGAGTTATAAAGGCCCACTGACGACAAAAACTCTTTAGATCAAACTCAGAAAGGCATATATGGGTCAGATTTTCAGAAAATGTACAATTCAACTTCGCCAATCTTCTCAAATAACCCAAATGTCAGATGAAAATAAAGTTCAAAATACAGTTCAACCTAGCAAAATAGATTGCGAGAAGGAATGCAATGCCGAATATATTCTCGAATTTACCTATAGTCGATAAACCTCGTCGATTTACCCACTCCGTTTGAGCCTGTTGTCCCTATCTAAATCATCGAAACTAGCGGAAAATATAATCATATAGGCCTACATTTATGATTAAAATAATGTCCTCGATAGTTACATTTCCAAATACAGAGAATCTGCATTGAACTTTAGCCAGTCAAACGTTATCACGAATGTCATAATATTCAGAACCATGCATTCTCATGCATCTGTGGCCTGTTGTATAAGCTAAGGAAAGGGAAATTGTGTGAGTGAATTCCTACACCTTCCCGCTTTAATACTTTGGTGCACGGATAGGCATAACTTAGATGTATTTTGTGTATTTATTAACTATATTCCTATCAGCTGGGAATGGCATGAAGGAAGGTATTGTTTTCCATCCTAGAATCAATGCAATGCCAAATATACTCAAATTTACCTAGTATTGACCAAATTTCAGTCTAATTTAGCAGAATTTATTAAATGTGTACAGCTGCCAATTGTACATTTTCTGAAAATCTGACCCATGTACACTCAATGGTGGGTAGGAAGTGTTATTCCAACCCATCAAAGGAAGGGGGAAAGTGTGGTCTTGGATTCGCACACCCTTCTTTAGCTTATAATGGGTCAGATCTTCAGAAAATGTACAATTGGCACAGCTACACATTTAGTAAATTCTGCTGAATTTAGAATTAAATTAGACTGAAAAATGGTCAATACTAAGTATATCTGAGTATATTTGGTATTGCCTTGATTCAACCAATCTGTTTATTTATGTAAAAATGTATTTTGAACCACACTTTTGTCTTATAAATACAAAAGGCCCCAAACTTCAAAACCTGCTCCTCAGATTGCCCGGTCATCCAGAACCCTCTGGCAGACTTTCGCTTTCAGAAAAATGATTCGTCATCCTGCTCCCCCATCAGCACCTCCCGTCCACGCCTCCGTCACGTGCAACCTGTCAACCAATCGCACGCGAGCAGTGCAAAAGTTCGCATTGATTATCACCGCTCGCCTACATAAAGCATAACCCAGTGCTCGGGACAGACAAGCGACGAACCATTCCAGTCTTACTCACCGCGTGCAACTACTAGCTCACCGGTCGTGGCAACGTGGAAAAACTGCTTAAACGTTTGGTTAGAGTGAAACATAGCAGGTAAGCTAGCTCCTTACTCCCTGAATATTTCAGTTTAGTTTATACAGTAACCAGGGGTTTAGGGACCGTGTTATAACAGAGGAGGATACATGTGTATTTCTACCTGTTTAGAAGGAGATCGCGTGCGACAAAACGATCCATGTGTTCCTCAACATTGGGGTTTTCGCTGTGACACATGGTGCGGTTTTCTAATGTGGATATTCATTCAAGAAGTCATCTAAATACAGTGTTATTACATGTACGTGAAGGTAGATTCGTGTATTTGGGTCAGATTTTCAGAAAATGTACAATTGGCAGCTGTACACATTTAGTAAATTCGGCTAAATTCGGCTGAAATTTGGCCAATTCTAGGTACATTCGGACATATTTGGCATTGCATTGATTCTAGCAATCTGTTTGGTTAGGTTGAACTAAATTTTGAACTTTATTTTCGTCTGAAATTTGGGTTATTTGAGAATATTGGTGAAGTTGAATTGTACATTTTCTGAAAATATGACCCATTTATAAATAGGATACATACAATGGGTATGTCCGTGGAACGAGAGTATAATCTTGTAAAAAAAATGTAAACGATCACTATTTTATATCATTCAAAGCAAATGGTATACTACATATACAGTGGAACCTCTGACCACCCTTGGGACTGAATGATTTTTGGTCTGATAGCGAGATGGTCTCATTAGAGGGCTCTAAATCTAATCAGAAGGAATACTTCGGGAGTGGGAAAACTGGGCTTAATAATAGAGGGGTAGGTTCTATCATGAGGTGGTTTTTATACACGTGAGGTTCCACTGTATATTATATATTCAGTCTCTAGAGGCTCAGAGCTGAGAGAGTCACTCCAAACTGAGGTAAAGCCTGTCGCCATAAACTACAAAATGTCATCGTATATATTTATAGCCCCATTGGGACGCCTATGGATATTCCAGGGCCAGGAAAGCCATTAAGGGAGTAGGCGTCCAATCACTGACAGACCATTGCTATGTGATCTGAGAGACTGTGAGCTTGTATTTTCTCCTTCATTGACCTGAGATTGTTTGGCCTGAGGCTATAGATGGCTGGATGGCTGGGAGTGATCACTGGATCCCACTGGATGCAGTATTCTGCAGAGAATGCATTCACACATGTGTTGTTGGAGCTTTCTCTCTCTCCCTCTCTCTCACTGGCGCATATGGGTCAGATTCTCAGAAAATGTACAATTGGCAGCTCTACACATTTAGGAAATTCGGCTAAATTTAGCTGAAAAATTAAAAATATCGGGTATGAGTATATTTGGTATCACATTGATTTAAGGTATCAGTTCTGTTAATTCAAACTGCATTTTGAAGCTCATGCTTGCTGTGGAGCGCGGGCATGGTGCGGCTCCTGCCAATCTTCCCACCTTGCACCAGCAGGCAGCATGTACAACTCCAGGTGCCTGTTGCATAATGAATCCTTACAAACAATAGTCCTTGCTTAGCTATTTTCAGCTTGATATGAGGAAAATTCCCGGGAGAATTCCTGCTGTAGGAAAGACAATAATAGTATTGTATGTATAAACAATTCTTCCCTTAAAAGTCCTTTCCAGCTGCGTAACAAGGGAAATAGAGTGCACTCTAGGTTCAAACCCTAAGATCAGATAAGAATGGTATGTCAGCCTACTTTGCTAATCGGTTTCCTAGCTTAGAACCTGGCGTTTTAATGGGAATATAATGACATTTTGCGGTCTTAATGGATTTATAATGGCACTTTGTGGTTTGAGGCGAGAGGCTTTCCCTTCGTTTGAAGGGACTTTGTCATCTTTGGGCCTAGACTGAGTGTTCTGCAACAGGCTCCAGGTGTTGTCTTATATGGCCAAAAGTTTTTAACCTTTTTTTTTCATTTTTATTTTTAGGAAACCACATTCCGGGAACTGAAAAAATGTCTATTTTATAACAGTAGTTGTTTTAAACAAGGGACATGTGCTTTTTGACAGGTCCTGGTTAGGAAGACCCGTTTCCTGCTTTTATTAGCTTTTTTTTGGTAAAAATACCAATCCCCTAATTATAGCGTTAAAACTGCAATGTCAGCTTAGCTCGACGTTAGCTGAGAGTGCATTTTCGCCCAAATCATCCAAATAAATGAAATTATTTTGACAAGTCGCAAATAAGATATCTTTCTCACCAACTGTCATCCAATGTTGCAGTTATTTAGATTATCATTTTGAGACTTATTTCACTCTGACGACCTGGAAAGAGGAAATCACTTTCTAGACTCACCAGAAAAGACCATTAAAAAGTTGCTGACTTTTGCTGACTTTTGAAGAGTTGTGGGTTGGAACCCTGCTGAGGGCACCATTTCCCCGCCGCCGCCCCATGCAGTGCTTGCTAATAACTGGATATTGCTAATGGGTCAGACTTTCAGAAAATGTACAATTCGCCTTCACCAATCCTCTCAAATAATCCACATTTAAGACAAAACTGAGCTTCAAAATACAGTTCAACATAACAGAACCGATACTTTAAACCAATGCGATACCAAATATACTCAGATATACCCAGAATTCATCATTCATTTAGCAGAACTTAGCAGAAATTACTAAATATGTGAGCTGCCAATTGTACATTTTCTGAAAATATGACCCTAATATTAGAAACGAGGAGGGTTAGCATGTTTCCTCCCAACAATAAATGGCAGTATACTACCCCAGAAGGTAGTGGAAGACCGCATGTGGAGCTGTACTAAACAGCCTGGTAAAACACCAAGAGATGGCAGTATACTACCCAGAGATTCAGCGGAAGACCATGCAGCTATAGGGGCTGAACTAAACAGCCTGGTGGTACAAGGCACATGCTGCCTTATAGCACAACTCACTTCTCATGTACAAATAATTAGTAATAATGTTGCAAAAATATATGAATAATAGGCAGAGTATGTTCTCTATTATATCCTATTGATTAATTTAACTTACACAATAACCCACACATATATACATACACATTATAGTACATGGAATGCGTACCGAGCATATATCTTCAAGATCATCCAAATTAACATATTAATTCATGTCCCGTTTTAGCACATCCAGTACCAATGCATTCCGATTGATTTGGTTCATGGATATTCTAATTAGTGGAGATTGATTGAACGACCAAGCTTTTCATGTGGGGCTGTCCATCCATGTCCACCTGGTAGGCCTGCATATATAGAATAGAATAGAATACTTTTTTATTTGTCTAAGTATTACAGTATTAAAGGTCCCAGCTCTTTCAGCCGTTACCTTTCAATTCAATTCAATTCAATTCAAGACATTTTTTATTTGCAATTAGCGTCGGTTACAAAAATGAGGTTCCAGTTTTGAAGCTTGGTTCCAAGTCTTCCTGTGGGTTCCTGGGTTGGTGGTTTCCAAAACAAGCTTACAATAAGATATTATGACATAAATTTCATGGCTATGTTTCTATTATCTACTTGACTAGTTTAGTTGGACATTAAATGCCACAACTGGCTAAAAGTAAGTTGTAATAACTGGCTAAGTTGTACTAACTAGAACTAAAGGACAGATTTCTACATAGGCAACTAGAGTGTTAAAATAAAATGACAAGAGGATAATAATAACAGTCTTATTTAGACTAGGACCATTTATATTATAGATGGCATAGTTACGTTCGGTTAATATAATAACCATGGGTTGATATAATTGGCCCGTCAAGGGCTCGATGATATAGGACTTGGTGTCCTTTACACAGTATATCAGTCAATGCTACTCTACCTAAATTTGGATACTCAGCTATATTATGACAAAACAAATCTGAACAAACTAACTCATATTATGACATATAGGACTGGATTTATCAATATTCTGCTGAATTGGAAGTGGACCAGACCGAGAGAAAACGGCCGCCGGTGAGCGATAATAAGTGAAGTCATCATAAGAAAGGATTTAGGCGGGTCCTCCAAATATAAATGAGGACGTTTTAGAAGCCCTGTCACAAAATCCTTCAATGTTTTGGTTAAATGACTTTTAGATGGTTTGGAAAAGAATGGAGCAAAAGGTAGAAAATGCTAAGTCAGTCTAGGCCCAAAATCAAACGAAGGGAAAGCTCCTTGCATTAAACCACAAAGTGCCATTATAATTCCAATTAAAACGCCGATTCATAGGCCAGAAAACCGATTAGCGAAGTAGGCGTCCAATCACTGATATTGTTGTTGTTGTTGTTACTTTTATTAGTCACTATTTAAAGGACGTACGTCAGTGGGTCAATCTCCCGGGGGTGGGAGGATCTCGAGCCCTACTGGACACGTTTGGTACAGGTTGATAGAGGTAACAATCCACCAACGATCTAATAGTGGCCTCTATCTTATGCTGGTTTGAGTAATTAATTTCATCAAATCATCAAGATTTTACCGCGTATTTTAGTTATTGATATTGTAACATAAGATGGACATTTAAGTCCTGTCCATATTCTCTTCCATCCTGCTGCTAGAGCGGTGGGGAGTATATGGGTCAGATTTTCAGAAAATGTACAATTGACAGCTCTACACATTTAGTAAATTCTGCTAAATTAGGCTGCAATTTGGTCAATAGTAGGTAAATTCGAGTATATTCAGCATTGCATTGAGACTAGCAATCTGTTTGGTTAGGTTGAACTGTGTTTTGAACTTTATTTTCGTCTTAAATGTTGGTTATTTGAGAACATTGGTGAAGTTGAATTGTACATTTTCTGAAGATCTGACCCATATGGGCTGACATGAGGGTAGATATATCATTCTGATCTGAGGGTTTAGACCTGAAGTGAAGTTTTTTTATTGATGTTATCTGAGAGTGCAGCTTTTAGTGGAAGCTGATTGCACTCACCCACATTTACATACACTAATATATCGTAAAGTGGGGAAACCAAAATATGGTCAATTAGATGTAAGAAAAAACTTACCCCACCTAAACAAAGTGACATTGCCTGATTTCTTTTGGACAAAATAGGCTAATTAAAACAGGAACACTATACAAAACTTTTTAAAACTTTAAAAAGTAACATTTCTCTCATTTAAAGCGTTAGGAAAAAGAACTTTTTAATCTGCCCCCCCCCGCCTATACCTTGTTCTCAGCGAATTAAATTCGAAATTAATCTTATGAATCTTTGGTACTTACCCAAATATAAATAAATGAGTTCAAGAGGAGTTAGGGGAGATGCATGTCTCACTGCGCATGTCTACTGCAGTGCATGCTGGGATGGATTTTGATGAAATCTGACATACAAATATTTGGCAATATCTTATCGAAAATTGCAAGAATGTTTTCACCAATATCATAGCTTGTATAAATCATCCATGAAAACCAAATGCATGATGGGAAAGATGGAGGCTCATGTTATGGAAACATGTATAACACATGGATATTGACATTAGAACATTGATAAATATTTCATGCTGAACATGACATGATTTCTATAGATTTTAGACTGTACCATTAGTCTCATAATTCCATACGAATCAACATTCAAAATGTCGGCTATGCAAATCCCCAATTATTCTGTTGTTACTGCTGGGTCTCAATTTAGATTCCAATTTGAGAGTTATGAGTCGACCCATATAATTTATACACACTTGTCATCCTGTTACTGTTTGTTGTTGTACAACTGTTTATTTAGTCAAAACATGGAGCTATATGGGTCAGATCGTCAGAAAATGGACAATTCGCCTTCACCAATCTTCTCAAATAACCCAAATTCAAGAGAGAAATTAGGTTCAAATCACTGTTCTTCATACCCAAAATGATAGTCATAATCAACGCAATACCAAATACGTATTTATCCCTTTTCAGTCTAATTTAGCAGAATTTGCTATATGTGTAGAGCTGCCAATTGTACATTTTCTGATAATCTGACCCATATACTAATAACATTAGTATACATACCTCCCTGGTCAAAATCATTACATCATATCTGATGTGTTAAAGACAAATGAGTCACAAGTTGCTAAAAATGGATTTTGAGATAACAGCATATTTGAAAAGATGAATTCAAGGGGATTCCAATGTTGGTAAACATTAGGAAAGCTATTGAAATATTGATATTAGAATTATTGATATAAATGTTATTTCTGAAAAACAAGTTTGCAATATTTTTGGGTGGCTAATTACCAGTAAAGTAATAACTATAAATATACTCAATGACCTTAGAAACAAGGATATATTTAATGTGCCTTATTGGCCCAAGTATTGTTTTCCATTCAATGCATCCACAATGCGGGGGCTCTCTTATAAAACGATGTAAATTAGTATACATGGACTAGGGCGTGAGCAAATGTACAATCGGCAGCTCTAAACATTTAATAAATTCTGCTAACTCTGGCTATAAAATGATAAATACTGGGTATACCGGAGTATATTTGGTATATGCTAGATCCAAGAAATCAGTTCGCTTATATTGAACTTTATTCTAAACCTCATTTGGTATTAAATTAGAGTTATTTTTTAGAGAATTGGTCAAGGCGAATTGTACATTGTTTGATGCCGTGGCCCATGTCATGTTGTAGCACGAAGTTGATAAGGTCCAGTACCCTTTATTGGTGATATAAAAGCAGTTGGATCGTTCACATGCCGAGCTTCGAAGGAATAAAGCGGTCAAATCGTCAGAAAATGTACAATTCACCCTCACCAATCCTCTCAAATAAGCCCAATTTAAGATAAAAATGAAGTTCAAAATACAGTTCAACATAACGTAACTGATATTATGATTCAACTCATTACCATATATAATCAAATATACCTAATATTTATCATTTTCAGCCTAATTTTGCAGAATTTGATGAATATGTAGCGTTGCCAATTGTACATTTTCTGATGATCTGACCCAAAGGTTAATAATAATGATTCTATCATTGGTTTTTCACACGCTTGGATTACTCTGTCAAATTAAAACTGATTATTAATGATTACATGGGCCAGATTTTCAGAAAATGCACAATCTACAGTTCTACACATCTATCAAATTCTGTTAAATTAGAGTGAAACGTGATAAATACTAGGTATATCTGAGTATATTCTGTATTGTATTCATTCAATGCATCTGTTTGGTTATGTTGAACTGTATTTTGAACCTGATTTTCGTCTTAAATTTGGGTTATTTGAGAGGATTGGTGAAGGTCAATTGTACATTTTATGTAGACACACAAGTCTTGATTGTCATACGGAACCGTGGTTAATTGTAAAAAGCCAAATACCTGACATAGAAATATACTTGATGAGTTAAGTATAGGTTACATTTTTGTGATATCTTAGAAATAGGTTTTATCTGCTCAGTATAACGAGCAATAGTGAAAACTATTCAATATTTTAAATTCAGAATTTCAGAATCTATTTTTGTGTGTGATATTTTGAACTTTATGTAAAGGAAATTTCGTCAGCTCAGATGAACCATAAATATTTGAATTACCACTGCATTGCAATTTACTCATTCTGGGTAAGATTTCCAGGTAATGTACAATTGGCAGCTTTACACATTTAGTTAGTCTGCTAAATTAGACTGCAATTTGGTCAATACTAGGTAAATTGAGTATATTCGGCATTGCATTGATTCTAGCAATCTGTTGGGTTAGGTTGAACTGTATTTTGAACTTGAATTTTCGTCTGAAATTTGGGTTATTTGAGAGGATTGATGTTGGTGGATTGTACATAACAATAACATCACTTGAGTAATTGATATTTTGTTGCTCCGGCAAATGATACCCTTACATACGCACAATTATTTTGATGCCAATTACTATAGACGGTGCAATGGCACAAATCTATGTGAAACTTAATCACATTGAGACCTTACTTGTGTACTTGTAGCTCTCTCTCTATCTCTGAATCCTCACACACAGTAGTCACTATTGGTGTCAAGAAGTAAACGGGTCAGATTTTCCGGGATGTACAATTCGCCTTCACCAATCCTCTTAAATAACCCACATTTAAGACAGAAATGAGCTTTAAAATGCAGTTTAACATAACAGAACTGATACTTTAAATCAATGCGATACCAAATGTACACATATATACCCGGTATTCTTCATTTTTCAGCCTGATTTAGGATACTTTCCTAAATGTGTTGATCTGCTTTGAATGCGGTTTCTTGTCCTAGAACCCGGCTTTTTAATGGGAATATAATGACATTTTGCGGTCTTAATGGAATTATAATGGCACTTTGCAGTTTGAGGCAAGAGGCTTTCCCTTCATTTGAAGGGACTCTATCAACTTTGGGCATAGACTGTACAGTGCATGCTGGGATGGATTCAGTTTGAGTCCCACAAACAGATATTGCGCTTTCCCCCGATATCTTAACTTGTGTAAATGATCTATTAAAACCAAAATGGAAGATGGTAAAGTCTTGTTTTATTGAATCATGTAAAACACATGACTATAGTTTATGGCAGGGTAATTATAGAGCGGGGATTTCTCTCTGATGTCGAGGTGTGGAAGAAGGCATATTCCATTAGTTCCTCTTAATCAGTTCACATCCCCATAAAAAACAGCTGGGCTCGCCTCCCTCGACCCAATTTGGGGGGGCAGTTCCTCCTGTCTTAGATTTAATCCTCTCCCCTCTAAGCCAGGTCATGATAGCACATATCAAGTAGGCGACCTTTAATGGCACTTAAAATCATAAAATGACGCCTAACTGACCAATGGATATATGGCCTTCCCTCCCCTTCCATCTACCCCTTCCCACTTCCCTCTAAAGGAAAGGAGCGCTAAACTATATTTACTATAAACGATCCGAAGATAGACCTAAAATAATTAAAAAAAAATCATTGATAAAAAACTATTCCATGGTGACTACTTTGTAAAAATATACCTGAAATAATTAAAAAAAAATCATTGAAACTATTCCATGCTGAACATGACATGTTTTCTACAGCTTTCACACTGATATACAACTCCCATAATTCTTTGCGAATCAAACTTCAAGATGGAGGTCATACAAATCCCCTATTAAGTACAATTATTTATTTATTGATATGCTTCTCCTGAGTCTCCCCGGTCCACTGCATCAAGAAGACAAGATCAAACCTGACCTACCAATGAGAAATCGATCTAATTTTTCTCATCAATATTCTATTATTTTTGTGTGTGTCAATATCCTGTATTGTAATATATTATAAACTAATTATGGAAGTGTTATGTTCCCTTTAAGGTTTGCATATAAATGATATGTTGTGAAATGTATTCAGAAAATAAATTAATATGAATCCTCTTATAATAAGTAGGCCTATAGTATAGTATATTTATTCTATAGGCAATCCAATTCGGCTCCTTTTCAAACTATAAGAAGGTAGGGGCACATTAATTACAATTATAAGGTATAATAGGGGAGTTGCATGTGCCACTGCGCATGTCTACTGCAGTGCATTCCGGGATGGATTCTGTTGAGATCTGACATACAAATATGTAGCAACATTTTTATCAAGAATTGCAAAAGTGTTTTCATCTATATCATAGCTTGTATAAATGATCAATGAAAAACAAATGCATGATGGGAAAGATGAAGTCTTGTGTCATGGAAAGATGTAAAACACATGGATATTGACATTAGACCACTGGTAATATTCCATGCTGAATACAACATGTTTTCTAAAGATATCATACTGTACCATTAGTCCCATAATTCCATGCGAATCAAGATTCAAAATGGCGGCTATGCAACTCCCCTATTATAAAGGATTACTGGAGCCTGTTGTATAAGCTAAGGAAATGATTCTTTTGGTGCGGATTCCTTCACATGTCAGTATGGGGTGCCAATTCAGCCTAGGCCCAAAGATGAGAGAGTCCCTTCAAATGAAGGGGAAGCCTCTCGCCTCAAACCACAAAGTGCCATTATAATAACATTAAGACCACACAATGTCATTATATTCCCATTAAAACGCCGACTCTTAGGCGAGAAGACCCATAAGCAAATTAGGCTGACATACCATTCTTATCTTATCTGAGGGTTTGGACCTAGAGTGAATTGTATTATCCACTCTTTTGTTTAAAAAAGCTACATGATAATGGTCACAGGAAAATGAGTCGAAGTCGCAAAGTTTGATATTTTTCAAAGTGATTTATTCAGAAGAACCCCTGCCCGGTATGTTTTCATGTTTGGGGTGTTCAGTATACTGCTAGTATATGGGTCAGATTTTCAGAAAATGTACAATTGGCAGCTGTACACATTCAGTAAATTCTGCTAAATTAGGCTGCAGTTTGGCCAATACTAGGTAAATTCGAATATATTCGGCATTGCATTGATTCTAGCAATCTGTTTGGTTAGGTTGAACGGTATTTTGAACTTTATTTTCGTCTGAAATTTGGGTTATTTGAGAAGATTGGAGAAGTTGAATTGTACATTTTCTGAAAATCTGACCCATATATCGTATTTTTATTCAGACATTAATTAAGTACATGAGAAAAGAAAAAGAACCCTCAGTAAACTGGTCTTCCAGGCCTCCCTTAGAAATGAAAGTACATTAATATTGGGGTGTCGCACATAAATTCCAAGACTGTGTATTTAAGATATCTATGCATATCTGAGGTTATCCTAAGGAGTGTATTTCACAACTTTACTAGTGATTGACCCAACTTTGATTATCATGCATACACAAATATAGAAGTACTTATGAGATGTCCTAATGTTTACCATCTTTGGAATCGGCTTGATCTCATCTTTCAAATAAGATGATATCTCAAAATGAATTTTTTGCAACTTGTGACTCATTTTCCTGTGACGAATCACATTTTGTCACAAAATAGGAATAGATAAATTGTTAAGATGACAGGCGGTATTACAGTCTTTAGGACTCTGAGCCATTTATGCATCTTTAAATAAAACAGTTTTTAGACCATTTTTTCTCATGCAAAAGCTCGCAAGGAACTTTTAAAAAATAATTGCTATTCAGCCAATGCTAATGATCATTCCTACAATACAGTCTAGGCTCAGAGTCTATGTGATCCCTCCAAACTGAGGGAAAATCAGACATGGGTCTGAGGGAAATCAGACCTCTCCAAACTGAGGGAAATCAGACCACAAAATCTGACCACAAAAGCCCATTAGAACTCTATTAGGACAGCAGTTTGTCAGAAAATGTACAATCAGTAGAAGAAATTTAGTAAACTCTGCAAAATTAAGCTGAAAAATGATGGATACTAGGAATATTTGAGTCTATTTGGGATTGTGTTGATTCAGGCAATCTGTTTGCTTTTATGTTGAACTGTAATTTGAACTTTATTTCTGTCTTAAATATTTGTTATTTGAGAGAGAATTGGTGATAGCTTATTGTACATTTTCTGACGATTTCACCCACCAAGTTAAAGAGGTCAGGAAAGACACAGCAGGTGTTTTGCCTGGAGAAAGGGGTAACAATGTGGCAGGGTTAGATAAGGAGAATATTGCCCTGCCTTGGGAGGATGGGACAAATAGCTTAGCAAGGAACAGTTCAAGTAAGGAATAGTTACACAACCCATGATGCCTGTATGGCTCAGACCGTCGGAAAATATACGATCAGCAGCTCCACACATTTTGGTCAATTCTGTTAAATTCGAAAAAAATATATATTAATACTGTTACTCTTGGCTTTATCTTAAAACTGGGCGCATTAGAAGAACCCAGCTGTGTGGGATAATGCCAACCTAGTGGAAATAAAATCTTCAAATGTTGAACTGTATTTTGATCCTCATTTTCGCCTTAAATTTGAGTTATTTCAGAGTATTGGTTGTACGATCTCTTGCATTTCATACCCTCTTATTTATATAACAACTTTCATTCAGTAATCAAATAAATGATACAAATTTGGATGAGCCCTCGATACTGTAGATTTTCCAGGTCTCTTAATTTTGACCTTGCTGTATAAGGGTCAGATTTTCAGAAAATGTACAATTAGCAGCTCTACTTATTCAGGAAATTCTGCTAAATTAGGCTGAAAAATAGACATTTTTGTCTTAAATGTGGGTTATTTGAGAGGATTAGTGAAGGCGAATTGTACATTTTCTGAAAATATGACCCATAAACATCCTGTATGAAGTAAAAGGTGAGTTGTACATTTTGTGATGATCTGACACATATATGGGTCAGATTTTCAGAAAATGTACAATTAGTTTTCACCAATCCTCTGGAATAACCCCAATTTAAGACAAAAAGGAGCTTCAAAATGCTGTTAACATAACAGAACTGATACTTTAAATCAATGTGGTACCAAATATACTCAGAAATACCCGGTATTCATCATTTTTCAGCCTAATTTAGCAGAATTTCCTAAATGTGTAGAGCTGCCGATTGTACATTTGCAGAAAATCTGACCCATATATAATTGCCTAGATACCATCGTGCGAACGTGACAAAGTCTGTGAGCTGCTCTGTGTTGATCATCATGCCCGAGTACCTCCCACATGCATGAGTTACTCACCTCAATTGTGTATTTCCTGCACCAATCAATCATTCATCCACTGGTACAAGTATAAGTAGGAGCCAGTCCATGACTGTGATGTGTTTCAAGAAAATGAGTCATAAGTCGCAAAATTGAAATTTTTCCAAGTGTTGTTTTGCAAGATCTCTTTATTGAAATCTTCTGATTTTTAGAGGGTTTGGCGCTGATAGTCCTGTGAATCCAAGTAACAAATTTCGGGACATTATATTAAATATATCCTTGCGTTTTGAAGACCTTGTATGGAGTATATTTAGTTACATTACTGGTAATTACCCATCCAGAAATATTGCAAACCTTTTTTTTTCAAAAATAAAAATATCAAACTTAAAATATAGAAATACTTATTAAACATCCTAGTGTTTACATTCATTAGAATCAGTTTGACCTCCCCTTTTCGAATATGGTGATATCTCAAAATCAATATTTTCCGACTTATGACTCTCATTTCCTTAAAACGGATCACATGTGAAAAAGCACAACTGGCGATTAAATTCCAGAAGGACATCTATTTTTGGTCAATTTGTGTCTGTCATCCTCTCAAATAACCCACATTTCAGATGAAAATAAAGTTCAAAATACAGTTCAATCTAACCAAACTGATTGCTAGAATCAATGCAATGCCGAATACACTCAAATTAACCTAGAATTGACCAAATTACAGCCTAATTTAGCAGAATTCACTAAATGTATATAGGTGCCAATTGTACAATATCTGAAAATCTGACCCGGGTCATCAAAGGTTGGTTGTGTGTATGGGGGTCAGATCGTCAGGAAATGTACCCTTCTTTTACAATTCAGGAAGTTTATACAGCAAAGTAAAAAATAAGAGGGATTAGGTATGGAATGCAAGAGATCGTACAGCCACTCTGAAATACTCTCAAATAACTCAAATTTAAGGCGAAAATGAGGATCAAAATACAGTTAGTTCAGTATTAATATATTTTTCTGGAGATGGGAAGAATCACTCAAGTCGACATCTTAGAAGTTTTCTTTTTTATTCCAATGTTTCGCCCTTGAGGGCGGGGGCGGGGGGGGGGGGCGTAATACAAGAAGACTGCCGCTTCGATATACAGTATAGGCCCAAACCTGAGAGAGTCCCTTCAAATGAAGGGGAAGCCTCTCACCTCAAACCGCAGAGTGCCATTATGATTCCATTAAGACCGCAAAATGTCATTATATTCCCATTAAAACGCCGTGTACTAGGCCAGGAAACCTATTAACAAATTAGGCTGACATAGCATTATTAACTGATCTGAGGGTTTGGACCTAGAGTGTATGTATGGTAATAATGTGTAGAGAGTGTGTATATATTCATATAATATATATTTTTTTAACTTAACAGAATTGACCAAAATGTGTGGAGCTGCTGATTGTACATTTTCCTACAGTCTGAGCCATATCAGTGTATTTCCTCTGTAGAATGTATGGAGCCTAAATATTCATGGGAGGAGAATGAGCCTGAATCCTTCAGTAGTATACAACTGCAGGGTTGGTGGGTGAGCGCCCGATGGAACTGAAGTAAACAGCCGGGTGCAATAATATCACACAGTAAATAAATAACAATTCATGCTCTGTCATCCTCATATATATACCTCATATGTGGAAAATGTGTCATAAGTCGCGAAAATTAGATTTTGAGATATCATCATATTTGAAAAGATGAGACCAAGCTGATTCTAATGAATGTAAACATTTAAGGACATCTAATAAGTAATTTCATCTTTTTAGTCAGATATTTGAATTTTTGAAAAAAAAGTTTCCAATATTCTTAGGTGGATAATTACCAGTAAAGAAGCTAAATATACTCAATAGAATGATCTAAGTAACGCACTGATGTAATTAACGAACAGTCTTGAATTTTGGTACATGTATTCATACAAACGCATCACATATGTGTCAGTTCTGTTATTAACAACTTGTGCAGATAGCAATAATCAGGCATTTATTAATTAACCGCTAGGGATGGAAAGTTATTATTGTGTAAACCTAGAGTAGAGTAATTGTAAAGGTAAATGATGGAAGTTTAAGGATGAATTACTATAGAATCGAAGCAACGCGAGAAAACATCCACATGTTGGACAGGCGCTTTTTGTATTTTGTGATTGTACGGCCAAAATGGTAATAAAAATTGACAGGGAGAATGACAGCCATATAGAAGCCCTCTCATAGAGATATAAGGGTCAGATTTTCAGAAAATGTACAATTCACCTTCGCCAATCTTCTCAATTAACCCAAATTTCAGACGAAAATAAAGTTCAAAATACAGTTCAACCTAACCAAACAGATTGCTAGAATCAATGCAATGCCAAATATACTTGAATTTACCTAGTATTGACCAAATTGGAGCCTAATCTAGCAGAATTTACTAAATGTGTAAAGCTGCCAATTGTACATTTTCTGAAAATCTGACCCATATAGAGGCCCTCTCATAGAGATATAAGGGTAAAATTTTCAGAAAATGTACAATTCGACATCGCCAATCTTCTCAAATAACCCAAATTTCAGACGAAAATAAAGTTCAAAATACAGTTCAACCTAACCAAACAGATTGCTAGAATCAATGCAATGCTGAATAAAGTATGCAAGGTGACAGATTTCGAGAGATTTAATGGCATTCTGTCTTCCACACATCCCCATCAGAGAAATAGCACCGTTCTAAACTTATCCTGTTAAAGACTATACCACACCGGTCCCTTTCCCAGCAAAACCTCTGCCGTTATCTCTAATATGAGCAGAAATGAAAACATTAATTTATTACACCCCTGTGCTGCAGTTGCCTATACCTTCAGCATTGTATGTCACACTTGGTCAAGGTGGTGCATAACATGTAAATTATGTCACCCTTGGCGCATACAACAAGTAGGTCCACCAAAAACTGAAATTACTTATTTTATTTTCATTTATTTATATTTTTTATTCACTAATGGGGTGTAATAAATATGGAACAAAGCTCGGGGGAAGTCTGTACACTTGTTAGTGACCTCGGGAGTGCGGAAGATCTCGGGCTAACGCCCTCTAACTTCCCGCACTCCCTCGGTCAATAACTAGTGTACAGACTTCCCCCTTGCTATGTTCCATCTATATATGTTGATATAAAGATAACAAGATATTACATAAACTATATATATAGAGAGAGAATGGAATGAGCCGGCAATAATCGAAAATTTATTGGACGTCTGCATCGTGCTTATGCAGACAAATCTCGTCCAATAATTTTTTTATTATTGCAGGCGATTTTCATTCTATATTTATTATATGGGCATAAAACTTGATGTGTAAAATCTGAAAAAAGTAGCTGACTTAGTGATGAAGTAGTTCATATAGCATGTGTACAGTATTACTGTACTAAATGAATACTTTTATTGCACCCCACTTATTCCTCTCATATGGAATGCGCATATAATAAAACATGCTAACCATCTTGACAATCCTGTATTGTCCCACCTGGTCATATTGAATGTCTGAGATATCATATACACATACAGTGGTACCCCTCTATTAAGACCACCCGCCTTGGGACTGAATGATTTCATAGCGAGGTGGTCTCTTTTATAGAGGGCCCTAAATCTAATAAGAGGGAATAATTCGGGACTGGGAAAACTGGTCTTAATTTTTTTTAAAGCTTTGATTTATACTGGGTAGTTAAAGTCCCACACAATAGGGCTTTTCACTTGCCCCAGATCTCCTTTGTACAGAATTTTATATATACATAGTATTTACAGTTTTCATTTCAATTCGATATGTAGTTTGTACAGGTGATTTCATTACATAAGAGGAAGAAATTGCCGTGCCACTTTTCACTAGAAGTTAGTTTCAAACTGTTAGCTGCACTTCCTTTTTAGAGAAAAAGTAAAATAAATAAATAAATAATACACAGTGGTATGGGTAAGGTTGGTGAGGGGAGGACAAGAAAGCAGGAATATAATTAAGGTCAGAGTAATAGAGGGGTGGTCTCAATAATAAGGTGGTCTTTATGTGAGGTTTCACTGTATATACATAACAAATGCGATCCAACAAAATAATATTTGAAATAGTGTACATAACCTTGTGACGTTAGCAAGATACGTTAGGCGAGTTCATTATCATGTTACACCACGTTGTAGCATACTTATTTAACTTAATATTTCTTTAATTAAAATAACGATTATAGGATTTAATATATTTCCATACATGTTCTTTCTGTATAACAAAGAGTTACACCCCTTTATAATTAATGGACGCGCCCCGTCGAGTCCACGCTTTGTCTCTTCATTACAGCCCAGAGGGGGGTACCCTCTAATGAAATCTTCCTCCCCTCTGACCCTTTGTATGGTATACAATAACACAAGATATTACATGATAAGCTTTGATATAAATACTAACCATCTTGACACACCTGTAGTGACCCATCTGGTTATATTGAACGTCTGAGATGTCAGCTACATAACAAATGCCATCTAATTCTCAGAAAATGTACAATTGACCTTCACCAATCATCTCAAAAAACCCAAATATAAGACAGAAAACAGGTTCAAAACACAGTTCAACATAACCAAACAGATTGCTAGAATCAAGGCAATACCAAACACACTCAGATATAGCAAGTGTTGACGATTTATCAGCCTAATTTACATGAATTTAGCTGAATTTACTCTTGAATGTGTTGATCTGCCAATTGTACATTTTCTGAAAATCTGACACCAGTATTGTGCCATATGTTTATATTGAACGCCCGAGATATCAGATATAACAAATGCCATCCAACAAAATCAAATAATTTTCAATATTGTACATATTCTGGCAAGGTAGAGCAGCAAGTTACGTTAGGTGTGGTTCATGGGGTACACAACATTATATGGGTCAGATTTTCAGAAAATGTACAATCGCCAGCTCTACACATTTAGGACATTCTGCTAATTTAGGCTAAAAAATGATGAATACTGTGAATATCTGAGTATATTTGGTATCGCATTGATTCTCAGTTCTGTTATGTTAAACTGCATTTTGAAGCTCATATTTGTCTTAAAATGTGGGTTATTTGAGAGGATTGGTGAAGACGAATTGCACATTTTCTGAAAATCTGACCCATATCAGGAAACCCAGGTTATTCGCCATTGTTTTTATTAGGACAGTTGAGAAGGCAAGGCGGGTCTGAATATCGCTGCAAACTGGCGAGTACATTGCATCATGCTCTGAACGTAAACATGAGCACATGTGTGCTGCTCTCCAGCCGGCTGATGCAAGGCCGCCACTGCTGACCTGACCTGACCTGACCCAGATACATCTCATTAAGGCGGCCTGAGGCACTGGAAGGGGATGCAGCAGCTCGCTGCCCGGATATTATTTATCCTGAGTCAGCAAAGTCGATCGCCCGAATAAGCTCGGTCATCGTGACTAGGTTAAAGCTACAAAGCCATTTAAATAATGGTTTTAATGTGTTTAGAAATGCGTTAAATGATCGCAACCACTCATCCATTCATACATTTACTGAGTTATTGTTAGAATTAGTCATAGTGGACTTTACGAACGAACTCAGCAAAGCATAATATATAAATATAATAATTAATATTATTAATATAGTACCATGGCCCAACAATATATTTGTAGCCAAGGTATTTAAACTATTTTACAGTCTATAATATTATAAGCCTGGTTAAAGTTTTATGAAGAAACTTGTGGTTATATGTGATGTGTTTCAGGAAAATGAGTCACAAGTCGCAAAAAATGGATTTTGAGATATCAACATATTTGAAAAGATGAGATCAAGCTCATTCCAATGATAGTAAACAGTGGAACATCTAATATGTATTTCTATATTTTAAGTTTGATATATTTATTTTTGAAAAAAAAAGTTTACAATATTTCTGGATGGACATTTACTAGTAAAGTAGCCAAATATATTCTATAGGATGAGCTTAAAAATGCATGGATACATTTAATACACTGCCTTGACATTTGACACATGGGTTATATTTTCAGAAAATGTACAATTGGCAGCTCTACACATTTAGTAAATTCTGCCAAATTTGATTGAAAAATGGTCAATACTAGGTATATTTGAGTATATTTGGTATTGCATTGATTCAAAGTATCAGTTCTGTTATGTTAAACTGCATTTTGAAGCTCATTTTTGTGTTAAATGTGGGTTATTTGAAAAGATTGGTGAAGGCGAATTGTACATTTTCTGAAAATCTGACCCACATGTATTCGTAAGACAAAAGTACATGCTACATCTTGTGAATAAAACACTCGTTTTGCGACTTGTTGCGCATTTTCCTGAAACACAACACATAATGAGAAGAGGTTTTTGTACAGTATATTGATTTTTGTTGTTGATTTTTTATCTAAAATTTGTATACCGCCAATCCGCCATAAAATGACAATCATAGACAGGCAGAGTGTACACAGAATGTTACAATCCATGGAGTTCATTTACATGGGTCAGATTTTCAGAAAATGTACAATTCAACTTCGCCAATCTTCTCAAATAACCCAAATTTCAGGCGAAAATAAAGTTCAGAATACAGTTCAACCTAACCAAACAGATTGCAAGAATCAATGCAATGCCAAATATACTCGAATTTACCTAGTATTGACCAAATTGCAGCCTAATTTTGCTGAATTTACTAAATGTGTACAGCTGCCAATTGTACATTTTCTGAAAATCTGACCCATATATCAAGATAATGGGCTCACTAGACTAGGCTCTAGGAATACGGGCTTGACAATTGTAAGGCCATATCGAATATACAAGCCTATACCCATTCTTTTCCTATATATTTATACAGACATCTGTCATATTTGATTGGATATTATGATATGAAAAAACGAGTGGGCATTGTATACTGTAAGTCAGATATCAACCGAGTTGTATCCTATTTATGGGTCAGATTTTCAGAAAATGTACAATTGGCAGGTGTACAAATTTAGTAAATTCTGCTAAATTAGGCTGCAATTTGGTCAATACTAGGTAAATTCGAGTATATTCGGCATTGTATTGATTCTAGCGAGCTGTTTGGTTAGGTTGAACTGTATTTTGAACTTTATTTTCGACTGAAATTGGGGTTATTTGAGAAGATTGGCTAAATTGAATTGTACATTTTCTGAAAATCTGACCCTTATACCTCATTGTGCATATCCCTAGAATTTACGATTTTGTTTTTATCAACTATGCGAACCATTGTCTATGTATATATTACTTTTAATGCGGCCACACAAAAAAACAAAAAAAAGTTGTTGTATTGTATGCTTCGTCGATCTTCTGTATCTAGTGATGTTATAATGTTAAACAAACTTAATTCCTACAGATCTTTTGTAAACTGTAAATTTGATTTAGATGTCTTATAAATTTTTCCCATGTCAAATGAAACGTACCACTATTGCAGAATCTTGGCAATCAAATTTGTTAATTTTTTTTATTGATTTCACTAGTATTATTGTATTGCTTTCTTGCAGGGGACCTTTACTAAAATATGAATTATAAAAACGATTATATTAAAATTATTTTATTTAATTAATTTAATCTAATTATTTGAAAGCTGATGTAACTTGATCATACATTATGTTTGGTAATAAAAATTAATATATTTCTTGAAGGGACTTTTCTTCTTTTTCTTAACTTTATGAGGAGAATATAATAATGATAACAATGATCTTAATATTATTTCTTGCACTGATTAATAATATAGATAACTTAGGAGGATGCGGACTTAATAATTATGACAATAGATTTTTTTTTTACACTTTCTATTCTTTTTATTCAATTACACTGACTTGTGCGCCTTACATGGGTCAGATTTTCAGAAAATGTAAATTCATCTTCACCAATCTTCTCAAAAGGCCCACATTTCAGACGAAAATAAAGTTAAAAATACAGTTCAACATAACCAAACACATTGCTAGAATCAATTAGAATCAATACAATGCCAAATATACTCCAATTTACCTAGTATTGACCAAATTGCAGCCTAATTTAGCAGAATTTACTAAATGTGTACAGCTGCCAATTGTACATTTTCTGAAAATCTGACCCACATCGTAAATACTTTGATGTTTTGGACAATATTTACATTATTTCCTTCCCTGATTCATTTAATAAATAACTGAAGGAGGATGGGGACTGTTCTTCTTCTTCTCTTCTCCTTTTCTTCTGCTATTCTTTACCTTTCTCTTCAGTTCCTTGTAGTTGCTATTGCTGCTGTTCCTCTTCTTCACTTCCATAAGAACAATATACATTATAAAGACAATTATATTAAAATTAGTTCTTGAACTGATTCATTCTATAGACAATTAAAGGAGGATGGAGACTCTTCCTCTTCTTTTTCTTCTTCTTAACTTTTATGAGAAAATATATATAATAATGATATTGACATTATTTCCTGCACTGATTAATAGTACAAATGTGATGTGTTTCAAGAAAATGAGTCATAAAGTCGTAAAATTGATATTTTTCAAAGTGTTTCTGTCACAAGATCACATGGTTGGAATGTTCTGATTTTTAGAGAGTTTGTCACTTCTAGTTATGTCAATCGATGTATCAAATTTCAGGAAAATCTATGTAATATATCCTTTCGTTTTAAAGGTCCTCATATGGACTGCATTAAGTTACTTTACTGTTTAGTGACCCCCAGAAATATTGGAAACTTTTTTTCAAAAACGAAAATATCATACCTAAAATCTAGAAATACTTATTATTTCATTAGACTGTTTACTATCATTAGAATCGGCTTGATCTCCTCTTTTCAAATATAGTATCTCAAAATCTATTTTTTTCCGACTTATGACTCATTTTCCTGAAACACATCACAAATAGCTGAAGGAGGCTGCGGACTAATAATAACAATGTTTGAATGTTTTTTACACTTTTTATGTTTTGTTTTCTTTATTCTATCACCCTGTCCCCTTTCACACATACTAAATGTTTTGATGTTTTGGACAATATTAACATTATTTCTTCCCAATTGATTCATTTAATAGATAACTGAAGGAGAATGGGGACTGACGTGGAGAAGGCGAGGGAGGAGAAGGAGGAGGAGGAGGTGAAGGAGAAGGAGAAGGAGCAGGAGCGCGGCAAGTGGTCCAGTAAGCTAGACTTCATCATGTCTGCTCTCTCCTTCGCTGTGGGCATGGGCAACCTCTGGCGCTTCCCTTATCTCTGCTACCGCAATGGAGGAGGTACTGTCAACTATTTGATTTATCATGGCAATTATAATATTATGAAGATTAATAATATAATGGGAGAAAAGGACTTGGGTATGGATCCATAAATGGGTCAGATTTTCAGAAAGTGTACAATTCGCCTTCACCAATCCTCTCAAATAACCCAATTTTATGACAAAAAACAGGTTCAAAATACAGTTTAACATAACCTAACCGATTGTTTGAATCGAGGCAATACTAAATATACTCAGATATTCCTAGTGTTGACGATTTTTTTGTCTGATTTAGCAGAATTTGCTAAATGTGTAGAGCTGACAATTGTACATTTTCTGAAAATCTGACCCAAATACAACACAAGTCCCATTTTTTTACCCCCATTTATGTCGAACTTATACTCACTCATAGTAGACAGTTGGCCATATGGGATATTGATGCATTTTTTTGAGTTTTCGTGACCACCTCTTGGGGGTAAGTTTTTTTTTGCATACTAAAGCAGTATGACCCTAGAAATAACATACTATTTTTCACAAGCTCAACTCTTGCACGTTTTTCGGGAAATTGGCCTGCAATAAGACCATTGCTATATATTAAAAACACCCTCAGAGGCACACAGATTGATGTGAAAATGGGGGGAACAATTCTTTACTTGGGGAGGAAATCCTTCAATTTACTGGAAATTGTGCACTTGGTTGTAGATTTTTGAAATTTAGCATGGTGTTAGAGCAGGCCATGGGATTGTCAAAAAACGCTCGCTACAAGTTGGCTGACCCCCCTGGTGGCCGGTAGCTGCAAAATTCAAAATGGCCGCCACAAAACACAAAATGTGCTATATCTTTGCTTCTACCGACTAGATTTTCAAGTATAATACCTATTATTGGATGTTTTTGAGTATGAGGAATTCATTTTTTTAGTTCTTTTTATGTTTAAAGGTCATTTCAAGGTCATTTCAAGGTCAAATTTAAATATGGCCTCTGCCATGAACAGGCAATGTCTTATCTAGGCTCCTACTAGCACCATATGTTCATATGTCCAAGTCCCCATGTACAAAGATTTTTAGTTGGACATCTATGTTTGAAGTCATTTTTTCTATTTGAAGTCAGTTTCAAGGTACAATCCTGCATATGGCAAATGCAAATTATCATTCATGTTTGATATTTTATGGACATATAGCCTGCCCTAGTAGTCAACCGCAAGATTTTGTAACCATTATCGCATTTGGTTTAATTATTACAGGCAGATGAAATATACCTTTAAAATGGCAAAATTTGCAAAAAATTGGATCTCAAAATCTACTAATGACCTTGATCGTTGACCTCTAAATATGACCTTTAACAGTCCAATAAATTCTCAATTTTTTATATAAAAGTAATTCCACTTATAAAGTGGAATATGTTAAATCAATATTATATAGGAATAGTGGATATTTCAAGCAAAATAATTTATTATTGATTAAATTTGATATTTTTAACTTTTTTTAAAAAACGCCCATAATTATATTTCCACAAGGGTGACAGAGTGATACTTGGCAGATTTAAAATGAGGAGATTCTTGAAATTTAGATGATGAAATGATAAAAAGGCATTGTATGATCTAAAATGCATGATGTATACCCTCATCCCCAGACCAGTACCAAAATGTTCAAGTGGCTGAATATGATGAAGAGACCTCTCACCACCCCCATCCCCCCTCTGTCCCTCCACCCCCTCCCCTGTCGCGTGGAATAGTTTGGCCCTGTATGTAATGAAATTAAAAGGACAATATCTAAAAAGTATGAAATCTAGTTGAAATTGTCTGAATTTCAGCAATTTTCAGAATAAAAACGATTATTTCCCATAATTATAAAAAATATTCATGAAATAATGGCTGCATACTGTCCCCCTGATGCGACTAAACTCCCTACCCATGGCCTATCAGAGATTGTTAATCAAGCTATTTATCTGTGACCTCAAGGAATTTAGTCAATTTTTTCACTTTGTATTTCTCACCCCACCCCCATTTGCCCCATTCTGCTGGCCAGGTGGAAGCAATTTTCTGAACAGCCCACTACAAGGATTTAGTCTTAGGTTTCTGAAGATCAAGTGATCCAATTATTATAAACTGTCTGCTGTCAGATTATTATGTATCTTGCTTAAAAACTAACGTGAGCACACTCTTTGAAAGTGACTATCACGGTTAATTTACGGTTAAAGATAAATACCAGCGTTGTCAGCACTGCAGCAGGCGGGAATTCAAGGAACTAATGCATGAAACAATAGAATTCAATATATTTTGTTCAAACTTTGTATTGAGAAAGAACATGGTTGGGGGAATACAAAATGCCAAAAAAACTGGATATTATCATATTATTTTGTGTTTTAGGGATGAGTGAAGTTTACTTCCCTTCACTATTGATTTCAATGGTGGAAGCTCATTGTGATACAAGTTTAGCTGAATAACTTTTTTTTTAGTTCAATGACCCCTTATTTTTTTTAATTGGGAGGGTAGAATAACACGTCAGCAATGTATATGCAGATTTAAAAGAAAATTGTATGATTCAATCATATGCTATTGGGGAAAATGCAGAAAATACCCGTTTTTCCATAGACTTCTATAGTGAACAGTAATAAATTTCCGTGGTCCCTGAAATAAAAACTAATCCAATGACATATGGTTTTTTGGGGCTTTTTGGGTTCCCCCAACCATGTTCTTTCTAAATCCAAAGTTTAAAGAAAATTCCATGATTCATTCATTTTTTAAGTGAACACTGGTATTTACCTTTAATCTATGGAACACCTCTCTTTCATTGAAAATCCATCTAACTCTGATTCCCTTATGTATCTTTGTATTGATTCATTTTTCTCTTGCCACATGTCTTTGACTACATATTTTGTAAACTGGGCGCATTAGAAGAACCCAGTAGGGAGAATGCCAACCCAGTGAAAATAAAATCTTCAAAAAAAAGAAGATAATAGTTCCTAGTCCCCATGAGCTTTGTACATCCTTCAGCACTATTGGCAGTATAGATATGTTTTAAAAATGTAATAATCCACCAAAATAAGATTCAAGCCTTTTCTCCAGGTAAAAAATGCATAAACCCATCCTTTATTACTGGAAATTGGGTCATGTGAAAATGGAGGTACATTTCACATTCATACTGTAGTTCCTTATGAGACTTAAATAACTGTATAAGGGTCATATTTTCAGAAAATGTACAATTCATTTTCAATAATCCTCTCAAATAACCCTAATTTCAGCCAAAAATGAATTTCAAAATACAGTTCAACCTAACCAAAGAGATTGCTAGAATCAATACAGTGCCAAATATTCTCAAATTTACCTAGTATTGCCCAAATTGTCGCTATCCCAAATACTGCTATTCGATCTACCCGCCGCCTAATGTTTAAATTTACTCTTTTCGCCCAGTTCACAAAACTTGACCAGAACTTGTGGGCTTTCTCACAGTCAATAAAGAAGTGAAATACTGTATTATCTTTGTCACAAAAATTACATTTTGCAGATGGTCTGATGCGAATGTTTTCTAAATATTCATTACATAGAACTATTCTGTTTAGCTCCTAAACTGGAAGGATTGTTGCCTCACATTCCGTGTACATCTATACGGGATAACATACCATTCTTTCATTTGAACATTGGATATGTCCAGGTCATGGAGCCTGAACAGTTCTACCCATCCGGTATTTCTATCCTGACATGTAATGGTTTTTTACTCGCAATGGAGACTTTACCAGGTGCGCTGAATAAGCAGTAATCCATTAACCAAGCAGAGCATTTCTTCCTTATGTCATACCGTCAGGTGGTGGCAGTACTTCCAAAAGGAGTCACTACTCCTTAGGGAGTGGCTGTTACACCAGGTGGGGCCCTAGCTAGAACAGTACCCTGGAGGAAGGTATGGGAACTAAACCCTGCTGTAATAAAGCCTAGGAGTCAGGCCTTTGGCTGGCACTCCTTTTATCAACTCTATCTGGACTACATGTGTCTTCTTTGGGACTTCACCATTTCTTCACCATTCTGTAGAGAGATCCATTGTTTTTTTTGTTCTTGCGACATCGTTTTATTTCTTTAAGTTCCGTTAAGTATTGTTACATCTAGGCTAAAGGCAGTTTAGGCTTCATTCATTACAAAAAGAGATACCATCAAGGAAGAATGACTAAGTTTAACTAAAAAAAGAGGGGTTCAACCCTGCAGATTTTAGGTCACTCATGGGGCTTTATCCCTTAATTCCATAGCTTCCTTCTCGTGTTTCACCTTTTTAATTTTTCTACACACTCAGAGATATCATCTAGTAGGCACATCCACATTTTTCTTTCATCTGTCCTTTTTTCACTGCCACCTATATTTATTTTTACCAGAGTAGCTCTTATTCTTAACTCATGCATGGTCGACAGCAGACTCATATCGCCACCATTGAATAATTTCTGCATATGAATGTAGGCTTTTGTTTGGAGAAAAATCCAGTTTGTGCATTTGTTTCCTCTATGCCAAATAAAATCTCTCTAACCGAGGGGGTTACCCTATTTCTTTTTTACATATTATTGTCTCTCCGTTGATGTAGTCCACTTCATATATCCATTCTAAGATTGAGATCCAAACCCTTTTTGTTTTTACACAGCTGACGAAAAAATTACTTAGAGTGTCAACCTCAGGGCAATGATTACAATTTGGTTTGTCTTTAATATCAATCTCTTTTAGCAACTTGTTCATTGTTATTGCACCATGCAATAGTTTATATTGTAACACCTGTAGCCTTGTTTCAGACGTACATTTACATGGTATGGTGAAGATTTTTTACATTGTTGAGGATCTTCGGAACCTTAAATTAGTTTTCCATATGGCTTGGTCTTCACAGTATTTTTGTATGACCTGTTCAAATATTTGGCCTACATAACATCTACCTTTAGTTGTGATTTTCTTACTCTTACATATTCCACCGATCATAAAATATATATTTGGTTAAGGCCCATTGAGAACATTGTCCAAATTAATGCTAGAATATGACTCCACACTTGTGGTTGTTTGGACTGGACATTGCTCTTTTGAGTAACAACAAAACAATGCACTATTTAAGAGACATGATACCAATAAGTCATCAAAACATTTCTACTATAAATTAGCCAGCAGTCAAACTAGCATAAGCTGGTTCAACTGATGTATCACTATCTGTCCAATGCAGCTTCAAAGACTTTTCATTTGTTTAATAATCATTATTAGTCAAGGCCCTGCTCCAAACCATAACAATAACATGTCATTATAATCCCATTAGGACACCTCCTAAAAATCTCTTTTTCTGAGGGGTCTGCAAAATTCCACCCACCCGTTGCGCTGTTTTCAATGCCAGACTCACCCATTGTCAGCATATGGTTTCAATTCTTTTATTAGCTCCCTTCCCTCCTTCAGATCTCCAAAATATGTAGACTTGGGTATTGGCTAATATCTTTCGCCCATGTTGAAGGCACATGTGACAGACATTCACAAAAAGCCCCAAGCATTTTGTGGGTGCTTTGCCACATATACAGCTCAAGTTTAGTTCCATTTTCATGCCATGATATATATATATAAGCATTGTTTGATCAAAATTTACCTTTAGTTAATGTCTCGCAGTCCTCTGACTTGGCAAAAGCAGGCACCTACAACATTGCATCATGAACTGAGCATCATGAAATGAGCATCATTGATTGGTGCAACTTGATTTATGTGACCATTCAAAATAGCATAGTAAATTAGGTGCATTTGAAATGTGGATTACACTAATGAAATCTATGCATGCATATACAATGGTCTAATATGGCCATGTTTTTTGTGGATATGCACAACTATCATGGCATAACTCATTTTATTTTGTTTACTCTTATGTTCAAATGTATTTTTTTTCTCATCTTTATTCCAATATCACTAACAGGAACTATGTAATGACATGTCTGACATGGAAATCAACAACACTTACTTGATATTGCAAGAAAAGTGACCATATTTAAGAAAGAAACACTCTCAGAACTTTGCCTCTGTAAAGCTGTCAAATACCCCAAACACAACCAATAATTATGTTATTAATTCTTATATAGGGAAGCGCCATTAACCAGAATGAAAACCCAAGAGTAATTCTTGTTTGCTGAGTTTAATGAATCAAAATAGGTTACACATTAGTTGCCAACCTTTCGGATCACATTAGTCCTTCATCAGGGCATGGTATGGTATTAATTCCCCGAGGTTTGGTGGGTGAAGCTGTTTATGGTGAAATAAAGGCCAAGGACTGCAAGGGCCAAGGCCTTTGTTTTAGACATAATTCAACACTATTTTAAGTCTTGTCTGGACTTAACAATTAGGTTTCAGCACTTTTTCCAATTCCCTCAATAAATCGGATCTCATCGCTTCTCTCTTTAGCCAGTCTATGTTCCTTTTCCCTCAGATGCAACCTAGCCATCTCATCTATCTGTACTAGCAACCTAGTTTACAGAAGATCTTCCTCCTCTCTTGATCCAGCTAGTTCCAGCACCAAATCAGCTGCAGCTCTCAATGCACCCCAGCCATGCAAAGCAGTTACCTGAAGGCCCTTGTCCAGCTGTTAAGTCTGTCGGTGCTGCAGGCCTAGACTCCCTTGGTCACATCCATCTCCCATTCTTCACTTGAGCAAGTATGCATTTGGCCTTCGTCAGCAAAATTTCCCAATTCCGGCAGGTATCTAGTGTGCCTGTGGATACTGATTCTTCATCTTGGCTATTGCTGGGTGTTATAGGCACCCATTTCTCACTATTGGTCATCGCATTTAGCTGTGGGTTTGCCGGTACCATCATGGCATGCCCAGGCATACTTATCGTTGCTGGCCTATTTGGTGAAACCAACTCTCCATGGGCCCCATCATATACCTGAGGTTGCTACCTCTGAACCATTGATTGCTCCAACTGAAGTCCCACAGCTGGTAGTATTGGTGCTGGTTCAATAATGGGAAACTATCCAACCCAGTCAATTGTTTTCCCAACCATATTTTCCCATTCAACTTCAAGGTCTCTTCCTTGTTCAGCACGTAGGGAAGCAGGCTGCAGTCTCTTTGCCCACACTATCTGTCACATCTTCTATAACAGGCAAATACCTCATCCCAGCTACCAATGCATTCTGCCCAGCCTGCCCTGGTGCGATTGGTGCAGCTGCTCCTGCATGACCAATACCGGTCCTTGATGAGAATGTTCAATAACAATGTTCAGGCAACCAATCAGGTCTCACCGCTGCAAGCCCTTCCCTCACAGGCATACAGAGCTTTCAGTGCTAGAAGCTATGTTGGTAGAGGATGTCTCACTAGATGCCAGCCAACTAGCAGACCCAAAGGTCACAGCACCAAATTGCAGTGTCTAGATTATATCTACCTGTTCACAGAGGCTATGAATCTAGATCGCATTCAGGCTCTTACAGGTCCTCGGCAGCCAAAATCTTTTAGTACCGAATCTCATCTGGCACAGTTGTAGCTCAGAGAGTGTTAATTAACCATTACATAAAAGGGAGTCTCACGCCAAAGAAATTAGATACATAAGAGTAAAGGTGTCATGAAGAGATAACATACACAATTTTAAAATACCATGTAGAATCAACAAGTTTAAAACACTACAACCTGTGATGCCTCTTAGCCCATGTGAACAAGGCTCCTATCACATACAACCACCATATAACCATGCCACCCCAGCTCTGCTTTGGTCACTAGAACTGTGGAGCTGGAATAAGTCGGAACCAGCCCGTCTCACGCCAGCACCACATTAGCATCTTTAGCACATGTTTGGAAACTTGAATCTTTGCCTGCAATCCACACCAGAATTTCTTTCTTTCCTGGCAATGTTATATGGACACCACTATAGGAAAGAGTACTGTTGACCGCCTTCATCTCCAGTACATGTGTATTAGAAGAATGGAATAAGTTTGTTCATGATATGTTCCAAGAGGGTGTATGTGGCATTGAATGAAGTATTAAAGGGATGTGCTAATTTAATTTAGAGCAAATCCTCAATTACTGATTCAAATCAAATGAAGGTATTACAGGAGAAAAATTCATGACTGAGAGAAAATTATAGGCCATGATTCTGGAGCATACATGCCCTGGTTTGAATTAATCTTTCTATGTAGAAGCTTACTTCTCTTCACTTTGGTTCTGGTAAACCAGGTGAGAATATATAACATGCCAGAATAAAGAGAACATGGAGAGAAAGAATGGCTGCATTATCTCATGGAAAACAGCTGTTTTAGCAAAGATCCAGAGAGTTGGACTATTTTTCTCATTTAATGACTACCCACCCACCTACCCTGCTATCGATATGACTGCCTCCTCGCACATTTGGCGCGGGCGGCAGCCCGGAAATTGGGTGGCGGTGCCTAGTGGTATTAGCCTGAACTAAGGTTGTCCTGGTGTGAGGGATATGAACTGTGATGCTCGAGGAAGATGGTCTCAATGGTGGAATCAAGATGCCAAGGTAAAAATTAGCCGATGAATTTACAGACTGTTTATCGGGTGAGAACAATTTTCTAAATCTGCCTGAGCAAAAGTGTACAGAAATGGTACATGGACTATTGTAGGTAATTAGACGTTTTTTCACCAGGAAAAATGCTGAGAACGAGCCAATAATTATAGGCAGTACTAAGATACAAAGCGTACAACCCAGATGGCAGATGCAATGGTCTCAATGGTAATGTCAGGATAGAAATAACATTTTTCTTGGGGAAAAGCGATTGCCGACGGTCAAGTCATGACAGAGGGAAGTATATTCTAGAGTAAAAGGGTGTACAAACTGATATGGACATAGGCAGCTGGTCACTGTGTACACAACTTACAGCTGATGTCCTTTCTGTCATAGATGGAGGTTCTATGATCAGGTGTGTTCCAAGAACAGAGCCTTCCAAAGGGATATATGGACATAACAGCTGGAACTGATTTTGTAAAAAACCACACTGAAAACATGTTACAACATGCCACCTGTACTTTGTGTCTCTGATACACTTACTGGAAATCCACAGATCTACAGCTCCTGACAACCACTGCTACTAATTGTCACTATAAATACTGCTATTTGATCTACCTGCCTTCTAATGTTTAAATTTGGAACTAATCTGGACGCAGTGCATTCTTCCTCTGCTACATCCAGCTATGGTCAAGTGTTAGGGTGGCGGTGCCGCACTATGATTCTGCGTACTCCAATGCTTACAGGAAAGTATGTATTCAAGGTATAAACTAATGTTATACACCAGGAGAATCAAAGATGTCAGCAACACACAGGCCTTAGAATTTCTCCAATTGATTAGAAATTGACGAAACGGCAGTCAATTGTCTAACAAATGTTTAGTTTTAGCACTGAAACAGGAAGCTTCTTTGACTGCATCCGACTAGTGGTGGGGGCGACCATTATCACTGGTGTCAAATTCGCACACCACACACTGTAACCTAGATATATATACAGAAACCTCAGCCATATACTTTTGTTCACCTTCCTACACCCCAGTCCTCTCCCTGAGAATTGGTGATGGAAGTTCCAAGATGAATAATTCTAACCTGTATC
This sequence comes from Sthenelais limicola, assembly GCA_942159475.1. Classification (NCBI taxonomy): domain Eukaryota; kingdom Metazoa; phylum Annelida; class Polychaeta; order Phyllodocida; family Sigalionidae; genus Sthenelais; species Sthenelais limicola. The sequence continues at coordinate 51,800,828 of OW804102.1, forward strand.
TACTGATGTGTACCATGCTCCTGACCAGCTATGATAGAATTACTTGCTGCAACTGCCAGAGTGACTGCAGTAGTCTGAGGTGTTCTTGGGGTGGTGACTGCAAACAGATTCAGTGCTAATGATGACAGCCAAGAGGACAACATTATGAATTAGGCTAATGGTATCATGGTCTTTATGTAGTGGTATGTATAATTATTTAAAGAGTTTGCAGTGTTCCCGAAAACAATTTTTGTGATGCAGGCCAATGTCGCCGACATGAACAAGCCTCACACAGGCCAGTTGTCACAGATGTAGACTATTTGTACCTATAATTAATAACTTCTTAGATGGTACCCGAAAAAACAATCAAATACAACTAAAAAGAAGGTGGACATGGTTTGTAACAGGCTGGTTATTGCAGCAGCAATATAGGCCTAATATCAATAGAATTATCCAAAACCATTATACATCTTTTCTCAAAATGAAATGAATATAACTGAGATAACATTAATGGCACATTGTATTTATTTCATTTGATTTGAGAACATTTGTATTTGCTAAGTTGTATGAATGTTCAACTAAATAATCAAATCAAATATTACATTGATGTTGGCCACCTTGGCCAACGTGAAAGGAGCAGAGGTTGGCCATTGAAATGTTATGTCCACTTTTGCCTACATGCCAACGTCTTTTCAGGAACACTGAGTTTGTGAGGTTTACTGGTGGCCATTTTGCCATTTGGGGCATTTTCACCCACCTATGTTTTTGTAGAAATATATTAATAAAGGGCCCTAATACTACCCAACACTGTTGTGAAACCTTCTGTTGCAATTTTCATGAGTGAAACCCTATTTCTACTGGGCTATATCGGCCTGTGCAGCATTTTTTGATAGAAAATGACTTCAAACATAGATGTCCAACTAAAAATCTTTGTACATGGGGACTTGGACATATGAACATATGGTGCTAGTAGGAGCCTAGATAAGACATTGCCTGTTCATGGCAGAGGCCATATTTAAATTTGACCTTGAAATGACCTTGAAATGACCTTTAAACATAAAAGGAACTAAAAAAATGAAATCCTCATACTCAAAAACATCCAATAATAGGTATTATACTTGAAAATCTAGTCAGTAGAAGCAAAGATATAGCACATTTTGTGTTTTGTGGCGGCCATTTTGAATTTTGCAGCTACCGGCCACCAGGGGGGTCAGCCAACTTGTAGCCAGCATTTTTTGAAAATCCCATGGCCTGCTCTAACACCATGCTAAATTTTAAAAATCTACCACTAAGTGCACAATTTCCAGTAAATTGAAGGATTTCCTCCACAAGTAAAAAAATGTTCCCTCCATTTTCACGTCAATCTGTGTGCCTCTGAGGGTGGTTTTGAATTATAGCAATGGTCTTATTGCAGGCCAATTTCCCGAAAAACGTGCAAGAGTTGAGCTTGTGAAAAATAGTATGTTATTTCTAGGGTCATACTGCTTTAGTATGCAAAAAAAAACTTACTCCCAAGAGGTGGTCACGAAAACTCAAAAAAATGCCTCTCGGCCCACTGTCTATAGGCGCCAATTGAGAAAACTTAGATGAAAAGGTCTGTTTAGCACAAGAGGGCACTGATTGTGCTGTGTGACGTCACTAGGTTGCACCTGAAATGTACACAATACCTCTCCCCACTGGTATATTATGTACATTGCATGTTTATTTCAAGATTTCAAGCTACTTTGTGACATACGCTAACAGTGGCGCCCTGAATTGAGTGTTAAACTGTGGAACTACTTTTCCCCTCATATAAATGGGTAAAACGCACTAAATGTTAGGTTGCAAAAAGTACCACTGGAGCCATTACATTAAAAAAATAGCAAAGAAGTTGATTTTCTCTAATGTTTTAGGGTTAAGTGACTCTTTAATGTACTGTTACTCTAATAAACATGTTTTACGTGTTGTTTCAGGTGCCTTCCTCATCCCCTACATTGTGATGGTGGTGTTTGCTGGCTTCCCACTCATATACCTCGAATTTGCACTTGGTCAGTACGGCAGCCTTGGGGTCGTGTCTATATGGAAGGTGGTACCTATATTCCAAGGTAGGCTTCCACTCTTGTCATTGTCTTACAGTTGCATTCCCAGTTAAAGCTGCATTCCCAGTTAAAGCTGCATTCCCAGTTAAAGCTGCATTCCCAGTTAAAGCTGCATTCCCAGTTAAAGCTGTACTCCCAGTTAAAGCTGCATTCCCAGTTAAAGCTGTACTCCCAGTTAAAGCTGTACTCCCAGTTAAAGCTGCATTCCCAGTTAAAGCTGTACTCCCAGTTAAAGCTGCATTCCCAGTTAAAGCTGTACTCCCAGTTAAAGCTGTACTCCCAGTTAAAGCTGTATCCCTGTTAAAGCTGCATTCCCAGTTAAAGCTGCATTCCCAGTTAAAGCTGCATTCCCAGTTAAAGCTGCATTCCCAGTTAAAGCTGCATTCCCAGTTAAAGCTGCATTCCCAGTTAAAGCTGCATTCCCAGTTAAAGCTGCATTCCCAGTTAAAGCTGCATTCCCAGTTAAAGCTGCATTCCCAGTTAAAGCTGCATTCCCAGTTAAAGCTGCATTCCCAGTTAAAGCTGCATTCCCAGTTAAAGCTGCATTCCCAGTCAAAGCTGCATTCCCAGTCAAAGCTGCATTCCCAGTCAAAGCTGCATTCCCAGTCAAATCTGCATTCCCAGTCAAAGCTGCATTCCCAGTCAAAGCTGCATTCCCAGTCAAAGCTGCATTCCCAGTCAAAGCTGCATTCCCAGTTAAAGCTACATTCCCAGTTAAAGCTGCACTCCCAGTCAAAGCTGCACTCCCAGTCAAAGCTGCATTCCCAGTTAAACCTACGTTCCCAGTTAAAGCTGCACTCCCAGTCAAAGCTACATTCCCAGTTAAAGCTGCACTCCCAGTTAAACCTACATTCCCAGTTAAAGCTGCACTCCCAGTTAAAGCTGCATTCCCAGTTACAGCTGCATTCCCAGTCAAAGCTACATTCCCAGTCAAATCTGCATTCCCAGTTAAAGCTGCATTCCCAGTTAAAGCTGCACTCCCAGTTAAAGCTGCATTCCCAGTTAAAGCTTCATTTCCAGTTAAAGCTGCACTCCCAGTTAAAGCTGCATTCCCAGTTAAAGCTGCACTCCCAGTCAAAGCTGCATTCCCAGTTGAAGCTCCATTCCCAGTTGAAGCTCCATTCCCAGTTAAAGCTGCACTCCAAGTCAAAGCTGCATTCCCAGTTAAAGCTGCACTCCAAGTCAAAGCTGCATTCCCAGTTAAAGCTGCACTCCCAGTCAAAGCTGCATTCCCAGTCAAAGCTGCATTCCCAGTCAAATCTGCATTCCCAGTTACAGCTGCATTCCCAGTCAAAGCTGCATTCCCAGTCAAATCTGCATTCCCAGTTAAAGCTGCATTCCCAGTTAAAGCTGCATTCCCAGTCAAAGCTGCATTCCCAGCGAAAGTTGCCTTCCCAGTCAAAGCTGCCTTCCCAGTCAAAGCTACATTCCCAGTCAAAGCTGCATTCTCAGTTAAAGCTGCATTCCCAGTTTAGCTGCACTCCCAGTTAAAGCTGCACTCCCAGTTAAAGCTGCACTCCCAGTCAAAGCTGCATTCCCAGTCAAAGCTGCATTCCCAGTTAAAGCTGCACTCCAAGTCAAAGCTGCACTCCAAGTTAAAGCTGCATTCCCAGTTAAAGCTGCATTCCCAGTTAAAGCTGCATTCCCAGTCAAAGCTACATTCCCAGTCAAAGCTGCATTCCCAGTTAAAGCTGCATTCCCAGTTAAAGCTGCATTCCCAGTTAAAGCTACATTCCCAGTCAAAGCTGCATTCTCAGTTAAAGCTGCATTCCCAGTTTAGCTGCACTCCCAGTTAAAGCTGCACTCCCAGTTAAAGTTGCCTTCCCAGTCAAAGCTGCATTCCCAGTCAAAGCTACATTCCCAGTCAATGCTGCATTCCCAGTTATAGCTGCATTCCCAGTTAAAGCTGCATTCCCAGTTAAAGCTGCATTCCCAGTTAAAGTTGCCTTCCCAGTCAAACCTGCATTCCCAGTTCAAGCTGCATTCCCAGTTAAAGCTACATTCTCAGTTAAAGCTGCATTCCCAGTTAAAGCTCCACTCCAAGTCAAAGCTGCATTCCCAGTCAAAGCTGCATTCCCAGTCAAAGCTGCATTCCCAGCTAAAGCTGCATTCCCAGTTAATTATGGAGGATTTCACCCTCTTATATTTAGGGTTAATAATTGTCCACATATATATATATATATATATATATATGGTAAAAGTAGCATTGCAACCCTATTAGGTGTGTAACTGTGTATAGTGTTCTACAAGGGATACACTGTAGAGTAGAGTAGCTATACTTTGTATATAATGTAAAATTCACTTCTATATGGTGATATTAGATATCAAACATCTCTTCCATCTTATACACCTAATAATATTAAATATGTAAGTATCCATGGCTGAATACTCTAGCCTGCTGGAGCCTTGGTATTGATGATTGCCCCAGTGTTAATGAAAATGGCAACCATCTCATGAGTGATTCTGGTGAAACGTTTTGTTTTTTTAAATTTCATTTAAGATCGTCATATTGAAATAACCAAGCAATTATAGAAAAGACGCAATACCCGATACAGGTATTTTCATGCGTTGCCTATGAACAAATAATAATATTTCTATTGACTAAAGAGAAAAGGAAGGAACTGATGTTAATGCTAACACTGTCATCAATACTAATACTATGTGTATTTGTATTCTCTTTCACATTTTACTCTCTAACTTTTGCAAACATATGTTACCTATCAAACCAAAAATGGATATTAATCTAACTAGTAATAGTTGGAAACAACATTGATCTGTTCTGATCAATTAGCATGGATTTCGAAAGAAAACCGATACTGTACTGTCCTCTTTCAAAAAAAAAAAATGTTTTTTCCTAAACCTGTACTGGTTTACATCTCTCACAGTGATTAATAAAACACTGACTCCTTGTAACGCTTAGTAGTGTACCCTACTATGTGAAACTCACCCTAGTCATTAGATTTCTACCTTGTAACAAACACAAATATTGTAACCTATTCTAGCAAGGGTAACAGCAGGAAGAAAACATGTTGATAATATATCGACACATAAGCATGTCGACCCATTTGTCATTTTCATTGTAATTACCTAAAGACAAATAAATGATTTTCTATTCTATTCTATTCTAAGGCATAGGGTGGACCATGTTTGCTATCTCCACCATCTCCTGCATCTACTACAACATGCTGGTCGCCTACAGCGTCTTCTACATGGTGGCCAGCTTTGCACACGACGTCCCCTGGCGGGAATGTGGCAACACATGGAACACTGACAGTGAGTCTGCCTCCATTGCTTTCAGTCGATTTTCACTTTTCAGTTTATTGTGAAATACTGTATAATGGGGAATACTGGCAGATGTAATACAAAGCCTAGTTAAAGTTTCACTCTGAGTTAAAGTTGCATTCCCAGTCAAATCTGCATTCTCAGTTAAAGTTGTATTCCCAGTTAAAGTTGCAGTCTCAGTTAAAGTTGCATTCCCAGTCAAATCTGCATTCTCAGTTAAAGTTGCATTCCCAGTTAAAGTTACATTCCCAGAAATACAAAACCGAAATATAAGCGATATTGTCAACAAAAATTCTTGATTAAAGTTGGTACTGTTTCTTGCCTATACCACATTTGTAAAAATCAAAAGAAGAGACTGAATACTTCCTGTCCGCTGGAGACTCTTCTTCAACAGTGATCCTTGATCAATAATAATATTTTACAAATCCAAATCCAAATATCGTTATTTAGATTGCCTTGTGAATTTCTTTTCGTTCAACAAATTGTTTTTACTGTTCTCACCTTAAAAGAATTTCGTGGTTCAATAATGTCCTATGGTAATTATGACAAATCCATCTTTCATTTGATATTTGATATTTATCTTTCGTCTCAGCTGTGCAAACATTCATAATAATAAGCATAATTATGTTACACAATAGGCTACACAATGTGGCTATTAGTGGGAACATTATTATAATCATTACTGCACATATATTACCACAATTATGACCTCAAGAGTTGACATTTAATCTGGGTACACCTGAAATTGGCACCAAATTATGTTTCCTTATGTTTTTAAACAAAATTATGTTTTTAGTAAAATGTTTCTGATTCAGACATGAAACGTATGGTATACTATATGTATATGTATTGAATAGAGATATTAGCTCAAGGTATATCCGATATGTTCTCTTTTGTCTAGATGTATAAATGACTTAGCACAACACCATCAGATCAGATCATTATGGTCTGATACCAATAAGAGTGAATGTTCTTTAAACTTCAATTTTCCCTCTATACTTAGCCTTTTTTTTCAACGAATTTCAATGTTAATTAAATAGAATTCAGGCTATTCTGGGAATATTTGTACTATATGTATGGAAATGTCTATGTCCCGAATAAAATATTTTCAAATCAAATCAAAATCAATCACCAAATGGGAGCAACAAGAGATTATTATAGTGATGTGTTACAGGGAAATGAGTCACAAGTCGCACAAAATGGATTTTGAGTTATCATCATATTTGAAAAGATGAGATCAAGCGGATTCCAATGATGGTAAACAATAGGACATTTAATCAGTATTTCTATACTTTAAATTTGATATTTCTATTTTGTCAAAACAAAGTTTGCAATATTTTTGGGTGGACAATTACTAGTAAAGTAGGTAAATGTATTTTATAGGATGACCTTAGAAATGCATAGATATATCTGATAGACTGCCTTGACATTTAGTACATGTATTTATACAGGCGACCTCAGGGAATAGATACTCCAAAAATGAGAGCATTCCAACAAATAGATCTTGTAAGTAACATATAGAACTGAGAGACTAGAATCAGATGCCATAGGACAAGATACTGCATGGACTATGATAGCTGAGAATTTACACTATACATCATGATAAATTGTATAAATTCTGGCATTATCAGAATTATTTATCAAGTCCTAACAGAAGACAGTTGAACTTGCATGGGGAGTTTGTCACTTCTCCTAACCAGCAGATTCAGCTCAACTACAGAAATATTTCCTGAAAAGTATTCATTGCAAATTACACCTGACGCTTCAAACACAAAATTGAGTTCAGTATTGCAAAATTACAGAAGTACAATCTAATCTGGTCTAGTATCAAATTGTATTGTGGTGCCTTTCAATAAGTACAAAAAGTACCTTTTTTTTTTATTACCATTTTGGCCGTAAAATTACAAAATACAAAAAGCGCCTGTCCAACTTGTGGATGTTTTCTCGCGTCGCCTCAATTCTATAGTAATTCATCCTTAAACTTCCATCATTTACCTTTACAATTACTCTACTCTAGGTTTACACAATAATAACTTTCCATCCCTAGCGGTTAATTAATCACGGCCCTTATCTCATCACATTATTTACCTTACAATTCGAACTATCAAACAACAATTAGTTATTCATCCAATCAACTTATTAGTGTCATTATACAGTTTTCCAAATTTTGCGAATAGGCTACAATTCCATTTTCAATGCTGCTACCTTGTCAAGGTACTTATAGGCCACAACAATCAGCGATAGTATATCAGATTCATTGAATAGTCCACTAGGACAGACACTAGCCTATAGATTTCTATTCTATTGTCTGATATATCAATTAGACCAGCCATTCTCTACCATGCAGAACATAAAGAACCACAAAAAGCGATGTTTTCTTTTTCAATTTTCAATAAATGTAGCTTTGACTCCAAACATATGTGGGTCAGATCGGCAGAGAATACATGTACAATTGGCAGCTCTACCCATTTAGTAAATTCTGCAAAATTAGGCTGAACAATTGTAAATGCTACGTATATCTAAATATATTTTGTGTTGTGTCGCTTCCAATGGCTGTGCTGAACTGTATTTTGAAACTTAATTTTGTCTTAGGATTTGGTTATTTAAGGGGATAGTTGGAGGCAAATTGTATATTTTCTGACGATCTGACCCATGTAAACTACCTTATATCACCAAAGCTTCTTTCTGGTTCTTTCTATCCATTTAAATGCATCTTTTCACCACCATTATACATTTACACATTTTTATACATTTCACTAATGCCATTGTATTGTTATAACATGTCAATAAAGCACCCATTAACATGTATTCACTCAGCAATAGATGGTAGTATACTACCTCAGGAGTTCTTGGAATAAAAAGGCTGCCCTAAACAATCTGATAAAATAGCAAAATGATCATGATACTGTCTATATCTGTGGGTGTTATAAAAAGTCCTCACTTTCTACTACCGTATATACCCGTGTATAAGCCCCAGCTTATATTAATTTCAAATGGTGAATTGACCCGGCTTATATTCAGGGTGGGCTTATATTCAGGACCCAGCTTATATTACAACAATTGAAAACCAGTAGATCTAGCTGAAACTCATGTTTGTTATTATCTTCATTCATTACTCTGGTTTTCATGTTTTAAATTCGAATTTAAGGGAAAAAAACCGTACCAGAATTGTTGTGAGTTCACAATCGACCAACAAGAACTGAGTTCTATATTCAAACTATCATTCATGATCTATTAAAAGCTTGTTTTGGACGATTTCTTCAGCATTTTACATTAATTAGCTCTATTATTGGAACATGGCAGTACAGGCACCCAGCTTATAAACGGGACCCGGCTTATATTAATGTTATGAAGGGCTGAACCCCCGGCTTATAAACGGGGTGGGCTGATACTCGGGGTCCGGCTTATACACGGGTATATATGGTATTTCTTTTAAAGATTAAGTGAACATTGTGGGCTTCCATAGTGCACCATAATTATCTAATATATTGTATAATTCCTTGTAATGTGGGCTTGAAAACCATATGACCCCTGAATGTCCTAAGTGTCCTGGCAGCAGTGAGTGAATTAACGTAATTGAGGCGTGCATTTGTACCAATGTTTTGATCAATCAAAACAAAGCATATTACAATATTGTGGAGTAAAGGGCAAGAACAGCTTCCCAAACTCATACCTTAAGGTTGGTCTCCACTGGCTGCGGTAAGCTCTGCGGTAAGCCTTGCGATGGTTTGTGCTGGTTCTGTAGGTGGTGAGGAATGACAAGGTCTTTGCCTACATTGTCAGTGAACAATGTAGGCAGGACCTCACCACTTCACAACACAGCACCATCGCAAGGCTTAGCGCGGGCTTAGCGCGGGGCTTAGCGCGGGGCTTAGCGCGGGGCTTAGCGCGGGGCTTAGCGCGGGGCTTACCGCCGGGCTTACCGCCGGGCTTACCGCCGGGCTTACCGCCGGGCTTACCGCCGGGCTTACCGCCGGGCTTACCACAGCCAGTAGAGACCACCCTTTATTGTCATAACACAATACATTGTATACACCAAGCCCTTTATTCAATAAACAAAATTTGTCATTTTAAATTCATCACCTTTCATGTTTTATGTTGATGTTGACAGAATGCGGGGATGTAGCTAACCAGCTGGCCTACACCAACTGCACCAACCTGAACGGCACCTGGTACAATAGCACCTGCTTTACACCCACACACTCCCTCTATGAGAGCATCTCCACACTAGTCAACCAGTCGGACCAGTCCTACCGACCCATCCCTGCCACCGATGAATACTTCCAGTAGGTCACTCTTAAGTAAAGCTATATATTCAGCAAATTTTATAATGTAAATACCCCATTGGTGCCATGACCAGGATTTAGCATGGGACTACAGTGGGATTATATCCAAATCTGCAAAGCGGAAGTGTAATATAGCCTTGTCATTGTCAGCAAGTGTCTCTAGAATACCACTATATAATAATGACAACTATTCTCTGATTACAGTCGCTTCATGCTGGACATATCTGATGGTATTGAGAACCTGGGGTCACTGCGGTGGCAGCTGGTGCTGTGCTTACTCTTCTGCTGGACACTGGTCTTCCTGGGGCTGAGCACTGGAGTCAAGTCCCTGGGCAAGGTTAGTCTTGATTGTGTTACATGGGTCAGATTTTCTGAAAATGTACAATTCAACTTCACCAATCTTCTCAAATAACCCAAATTTCAGACGAAAACAAAGTTCAAAATACAGTTCAACCTAACCAAACAGATTGCTAGAATCAATGCAATGCCGAATATACTAAAATTTACCTAGTATTGACCAAATTGCAGCCTAATTAAGCAGAATTTATTAAATGTGTAGAGCTGCCAATTGTACATTTTCTGAAAATCTGACCCACATCTCTATACTGTGGTAAGCCTTGCGATGCTGAGGAGTGGCAAGGTCCTGCTTACATGGCCAGTGAACCATGTAGGCAGGACCTTCTCATTCCTCTCCACCTACAGAACCAGCGCAACACCATCGCAAGGCTTACTGCAGAGCTTACCGCAACCAGTGGAGGCCCAACTTTAAGGTTCAACATTGTGAGCAGTACAGAGGGAGTAGAAACAGCACACTCCTTCAAGCAGCAGATGCGTGACATGTATATGGTCTAGCCACTGCATGCCAGGTGACACTAGCACAACCTATAGCCCAGGTAGCTTAAATTGCCATTTCCAGCAACAGCATACTAGTGACACACTTATAAATAGTTGGTGCTAGTAGTAGTAGTGGCATTACTTCCAACTATTTGGTGGACACGCATAATCCCTGTTTCTACTCCCTCTGTATACCCTTGTGTAACTCAGTAATGTCCTGAAAAGTAATATTTCATGATACAGAACATCCAACTTTTGCAAATGTAAAGTGATAACATTAATTCTTCTCTTATAATTGATATATTTATTGGAGATAAATAAGCTTTCCTCCACTATTGCAGGCCACATATGTCACATCTACATTCCCCTACCTCATCCTCATCATTCTATTAATCCGCGGGCTCACGCTAGAGGGCTCCACTGAAGGCATCCTGTACTACATTACTCCACAGTGGGACAGACTCGCCTCCGCCAAGGTAACTTTTTTTAAAGAAATGTTATTGAGCTGGTTTCGATGTTTTACATGGATATTCTCACAGACTCCAGGGAAAAAAGTTTCTTATTCGATAATGTACATACGATCGTTATTACTAGACTGTTCATAGATTTAATTTTTAATATTAATTAGTTTCATTTTACCGACATAGTTTATATAATATTGTTGGGTTTACATACCTTTAGAACATTTGTTCCTGAATCGAACAATATATGGGTCAGATTTTTAGAAAATGTACAATTCACCTTCACCAATCCTCTCAAATAACCCAAATTTCAGACGGAAATAAAGTTCAAAATACAGTTCAACCTAGCCAAACAGTTTGCTAGAATCAATGCAATGCCAAATATTCTCGAATTCACCTAGTATTGACCAAATTACAGCCTAATTTTGCAGAATTTACTAAATGAGTAAAGCTGCCAAATATACATTTTCTGAAAATCTGACCCAGATACAAGTAATTTTTTTTTCGATTTTTCATCGATGAGCACCTCACTTCAGTAAAAACACCAGGCAGCTAATGGTCAAATATGTGATGTGTTTCAGGAAAATGAGTCATAAGTCGGAAAAAAATAGATTTTGAGATACTATATTTGCAAAGAGGAGATCAAGCCGATTCTAATGATAGTAAACAGTCTAATGAAATAATAAGTATTTCTAGATTTTAGGTATGATATTTTCGTTTTTGAAAAAAAGTTTCCAATATTTCTGGGGGTCACTAAACAGTGAAGTAACTTAATGTAGTCCATATGAGGACCTTTAAAACGAAAGGATATATTACATAGATTGTCCTGAAATTTGATACATCAATTGACATAACTAGAAGTGACAAACTCTCTAAAAATCAGAACATTCCAACCATGTGATCTTGTGAAAGAAACACTTTGAAAAATATCAATTTTGCGACTTATGACTCATTTTCTTGAAACACATCACATATGTGATGAGTCGCAAGTCACAAAGTTGATATCGTTCAAAGTGCCTTATTTACACGGTCTCTTTGTTGGAATATTGTCATTTTTGGTGTGTCTTGTGGTTGTATAAATACATGTACCAAATATCAAGCCAGTTTGTTAATTATATCAGCGGGTTTTATTAGATCATCCTAAGGAATGTATTCATTTTTGGAGTGCCTAGTCCTTGTGGTTGCATAAATGTATGTACCAAATTTTAAGACAGTTTATTAATTATATCAGTGAGTTTCTTAGATCATGTTAGCGAGTATATTTAGCTACTTTACTAGTAGGCCTTATATTGTCCACCCAAAAATAATCGCATTTTTTTTTTTCAAAAATAGAAATAATGAAGTGAAAAGATGAAAGTACTTATTAGATGCCCTTAATGTTTACATTCATTGCAATCCCCTTGGCCTAATCTTTGTTAAACACAGTTCCCCATAGCCCAAAAGATATACATAATCAACACAATACCAAATATGGGATGTGTTTCAGGAAAATGAGTCATAAGTCGCAAAAAATAGATTTTGAGATATCATTATATTTGAAAAGATGAGATCAAGCCGATTCCAATGGTAGTAAACAGTCTAATAATCTAAAAAGTATTTCTAGATTTTAAGTTTGATATTTTCATTTTTTTTAAAAAAAAGTTTCCAATATGTCTTGGGGGCAATAAACAGTAAAGTCACTAAATGTAGTCCATATGGTGACCTTTAAAACGAAAAGATATATGACATACATTGTCCCGAAATTTCATACATCGATCAACATAACTATAAGTGATAAACCCCCCAAAAATCAGAATGTTCCAATAAAGTGATCTTGTAAAATACACACTTTGAAAAATACCATTTTTGCGACTTGTGACTCATTTCACTGAAACACATCACATATACTCAGATATGTCTAGTATTTATCCCTTTTCAGCCTAATTTAGCAGAATTTACTATATGTGTAGAGCTGCCAATTGTACATTTTCTGAAAATCTGACCCATATGATAAAGCTTATTTCACCTATTAATTGCAGGTGTGGGGAGACGCTGCTGTACAGGTGTTCTTCTCCCTGTCCACCTGTTGGGGTGGACTCATTACACTCGCTAGCTATAATAACTTCAACAACAATGTATTCAGGTAATTAGTATTGACAATCATTTCTTGCTCTTTTTCTCTTGTTTATTTAAAAAAAACATTCATTTTATTTCTGTTTTATCCTGCCTTCTGGGCTTCTATATTGTTAATGCATGCGCGACACGAGGGAGGCTTCGTATTGATCATGGTAAATTTTTTTAAGAATTTTGTCCCCTCTTGTATTTTTAGATTGATGTTATCATCAATCTAAATGGATTGGGGTGAGATCTGTCAATCATTGATAGCATCTTGGCTCCTCCCATCCTGGATATCAGTGTGAAGAATCTGTTGATTCTGATATCAGCAGATGGGATCAGAATCATGCTGGTAATGGCTGGGAGGGGGAGGGGATGGCGTTTAGGTGTGAATTAAAGGGTAGACCATGTGTGAATTAAAGTGGCAAGTTGCGAAATAAGATGCTTCATATGCAAAGGTGTTAAAGGGACCAACAGAATCACATGGAATGACCAGTCATATATGGGATAGGGATTTCATGTTTTCTGTCTCCCCTTCCTCTCCCTCCTACTATCCCTCCCTCTCAAACTTTACATTTAACTGACATCAATCTCCGTTTCCCTTGGAAACGCAATCTTCTACATGAACCGGAAATAAATAAATAAATGTAAACTGATCACTGTTAACTATTTCTTGTTTTGATTTTCTAATAATTTTCTTTACCGCTCCACACCTTGCTTTTAAACAATATTAGAATATTAAAATTCACCAGCGGCATTACAGAGGTTTGTGTCGCAGAGGATTGCACTGAATTCTGTGAGAATCGCATGAGAATCGGCTCAGTGGATTAGGCCCTTAACAATGGTTTTAAACAATTATTCACAGGCTGAATAAACACATCGTGATTTTTCAATCAGTTTTCAGTTATTGGTAAGATTTTCAGAAAATGTACAATTCGCCTTCACCAATCCTCTGAAATAACTCACATTTAAGACAAAAATAAGCTTAAAAATGCAGTTTAACATAACAGAACTGATACTTTAAATCAATACGATACCAAATATACTCAGATATACCAGGTATTCTTCATTCTGAATTTACTAAATGTGTACAGCTGCCATTTTCTAAAAATCTGACCCTTAAAAACATGGCAATCCCTTCTTTCCATTGCAGGGACAGTCTTATCGTTGTGGTAGGGGACGCGCTTACCTCCATATTTGGGGGCGTGGTCATCTTCGCCATCTTGGGTTACATGTCACATGACCTTGGAACGCCAATTGAGAAGGTGGCCACACAAGGTGAGCTATGAATTGTTTTAATCATCATCAATAATATTTTCTAATAACTAGGCTAACTAAAATAATCGAAATTAATCCTCATGAAATATTTTTCAAAAATTAAATTAAGTATGTTATCTATTTGCATTTGACAAGAGTAGTACAAAAAAGAGGCATGAGTTTGAGCTTAGATCCTTTTATTCAGGAATAGGGGAGTTGCATGTCTCACTGCGCATGTCTACTGCAGTGCATGCTGGGATGGATTCTGATGAAATCTGACATACAAATATTTGGCAATATTTTATCGAAAATTGCAAGAATGTTTTCACCAATATCAGAGCTTTTATAGATGATCTATGAAAACCAAATGCATGATGGGAAAGATGAAGGCTTGTGTTATGGACACATGTATAATACATGGATATTACCATCAGAGCATGGATAGATAGTCCATACTGAACATAGCATGTTTTCTATAGATTTTAGACTGTACCATTAGTCCCATAATTCCATGCAAATCAAGATTCAAAATGGCGGCTATGCAACTCCCTTATTACATTAGATAAATAATGCTATTCTCAGAAATCCTGATTTACTGTGTACTACGGAAGACGAGAGTGCTCATGCATGGAAAGTTTCATTTTTTAAATAGAAAATCATTTTCATTTCCAAAATCATTTTGAATTTCAAAATCACTTTCAATCTCATTTAAAAACTAAAATTCCTTTTGTTTTAAAGTATGTTTCAAAAGACACAGGCGTTTTCATTTCGGTTTTGACTTTGATTTCCGTTTTCATTTCCATCTTGAAATGGAAATGAAAATCTATGAACGAGACTTAAAACGAAAATGATTTTGAAATTCAAAATGATTTTGGAAATGAAAATGATTTTCTATTTAAAAAATGAAACTTTCCATGTGTGAGCACTCTCGTCTTCCGTAGTATACAACAAAATAATCTACTACAACTAGAGAAGGTAATAAGTAAATATAGATAAACAACAAAAGCACGATTGACACAAGTGACTTCTGTCATTATATTATAAACACAGAAGTAAGAGAATGTATTAAACAATAATAAAAATTGGAGCTGGTGATCATGGCGCTGGCAAGGCTTCAATGGCGTCGCACTTCAATTTTGGCGGCAGCAACATGTGATATCATGTGACTCACATGTGTGATACGTCACTGCTTCCCGTCCAGACGTCTATACACATATATACCAGTATATATGAATACATTTTATATTATAAAAAATCAGCATCCGTAGCGCACATGCATCTATCTAATCAGGCTATCTAATTGGGAAAAAAGTTACAGTAAATATTATAAACTAGAGAAAAATTAAAACTTCAAACATAGATTATACCAGGTCTTTCGACCCGCACCCCCCTACCCCCCGCCCCCGCCCCCCCCCCAAACAAAAAAAGAAAAAAAAGAACAAAAAACCCAAACCCCACAACAAGTTTATGCTGATATATGCCATGTGTACAAGTTTATGCTGATATATGCCATGTGTACAACTTTATGCTGATATATACCTGTATGTGTATGACTGTAGGAGCAGGGTTGGCGTTCATCGTATACCCCCAGGCCGTAACACGGCTTCCAATCTCCCCGCTCTGGTCAGTGCTCTTCATGCTCATGCTCATCAACCTAGGTATTGGCACACAGGTAGGCTCATGGAAACCTTTCTTATTTACTATTGAAACCATAGTATATATATTATAAACACTCTTCACACAATTAGTTCACCCTTGATATGCTCAGTCCATAGAGATAACATAAGCTCTGTATATTGTTTAGCTGGTCTGTAACTGAAGCCATAGAGATAACATAAGCTCTGTATATTGTTTAGCTGGTCTGTATAACTGAAGCAATATTGCTTGCAGGCAATACACGGTCAACCTAGTTTTTGGTACATTATGCGCATGCGTGCTTTTGATCTTCCACAGTTCCGGCTCTTCTTAGGGGCTTTGTTTTTTTGGAGCGAATCAAGCTAAAGAAATATTGATTCAACTATTTATTCCTCATAATCGCTGTAGATCATGTTAATCTAACATTAGTTTAGCGGGGTGAAATAAACACAGAAGAGCCATTGGGTTCTCGGTGTCATAAATATTCAACCATTAATACGGTCACGGAGCTAATGCCCCTTGACCGTCATGGGTGAATATTCACTCCCGCCTCGAATCCCGGGTATAGTTCTGTCTATATATATATGGGTCAGATTTTCAGAAAATGTACAATTTACCTTCTCAAATCCTCTCAAATAGCGCAAATTTCAGACAAAAACAAAGTTCAAAATACAGTTCAACCTAACCAAACAGATTGCTAGAATCAATACAACTCAAAATATACTCGAATTTACCTAGTATTGACCAAATTACAGCCTAATTTAGCAGAAGATACTAAAAGTGTACAGCTACAAATTGTACATTTTCTGAAAATCTGACCCATATACTGGTACATGTCTACATACGTCCATACATACAGTGTATGTACAAGTATACATAGAGGTTGGGTCGTCATAAAATATATAATTGCCAGCTCTACACATTTAGTACATTCTACTAGATTATCCTGAAAATATTTGGTATATCTGAGAATATTTGGTAATGCATTCATTTTAAAAAACCTGTTATGTTGAACTGTATTTCAAATACCAATTATGTCTTAAAATTGTTTTACATCTTCTGAGGACACCAAATGGAATGAACATTAAATTGAGATAAATGCGAACTGGTTTTTTGTAACTATTAGATTACATATAATGCGGGAAGAGAAGAAAGCCATTCAGCAGTCTTTATAGCCAATTGATGCGTGTGAGGTGTGCGCATGCTCACACAGACACGCATATATAATTCTTTAAAATAATAATTTAAAATATACAGAACACGATTTAACATTCCCCAAGACTAATGAGTAAATATCGGTTGCTCGGACAATACATACATATATAGGCCTACGTTCTCGATACCCACTGCATGAAGTAATGCTCATGTTCAAGCTGATTGCGTCAGTATTTTATCCACTCAGGAATCCATAAACGCTCATTTTAAAGAGCCAAGGCGACTTAAAATTGTGGAAATTGATACTACGAGGGAGGTATATAGGTGACATCGTCAGAAAATGTACAATTTACCTTTCGGAATCCTCTGAAATAACCCAAATTGTAGACAACAATATGGTTCAAAACCCAGTTCAACATAACCAAACAGATTGTTTGAATGAAGGCAATACTAAATATATTCAGATATACCAAGTATTGACCATTTTTACTGTCTAATTTAGCAGATGTGTACAGCTGCCAATTACACATTTTCTGTAAACCTGACCCATATACACCCTGGTACTATGCGATTACTACTAAACTGTTATTTCAACATCCCCTAAAAGTAATGAGTTAAAAGCTAATGATGAGTTAATAACAACAAAAGTACAGTTTTCAACTTTATTAGTCTAACTTTAAAACTTATTACTACTTCTTCTAAGACGAGGTGACAATTTGTGGTAGAGAGATATGTGATGTGTTTCAGGAAAATGAGTTATAAGTCGCAAAATTGATATTTTTCAAAGTATTTTTTTCACAAGTTCACATTATTGGAATGTTTTGATTTTTTTGGGTTATATCAATCGATGTATCAAATTTCAGTACAATCTATGTAATATATCCTTTCGTTTTAAAGGTCCTCATATGGACTACATTTAGTTACTTTACTGTTTATTGACCCCCAGAAATATTGGAAACTTTTTTTTAAAACGAAAATATCAAACTTAAAATCTAGAAATACCTATAAGATTATTAGACTGTTTACTATCATTGGAATCGGCTTGATCCCATCTTTTCAAATCTGGGGATATCACAAAATCGATTTTTTGCAACTTATGACTCATTTTCCTGAAACACATCACATATACAACGCTGACGGGGACTACTGTTATTAATGCAGCATCAATTCTAGAAAGGCGGGGTGCAAGAGGGACAGATATTAGTTGGAGAGAAAATAATATCTGTTTGGTTAAATATGTTAAGCAAAATATATTTCTGATTGAATAAATTTATTTTTAATTTATAATTGAATGAATAGAATCAACTCAATTGAGTCAAATCACAACAAATATTCTGTTTATTTGGCGACCCCTTCTATTACGCGTTTGTAATTAACAAACGTTTGCGTTAACAAATGAGCAAATTTGAACTATGTACACGGTTGGCTTTTGGTGATTAGTTTGGTACAAATATGGGTCAGATTTTCCGAAAATGTACAATTCGCCTTCATAAATCCTCTTGAATAACCCACATTTAAGACAGAAATAAGCTTCAAAATGCAGTTCAACATAACAGAACTGATACTTTGAATCAATTTGATACCAAATATACTCAGATATACCTGGTATTCTTCATTTTTCAGCCTAATTTAGGAGAATTTCCTAAATGTGTAGAACTGTCAATTGTACATTTTCTGAAAATCTGACTCACATACAGAGTTGGCAGGGTTGGTCATTCATTCAGTAAGTTTCGCAAAAATAGGCAAAATTGGAGCAAGATCAGACAATTTGTAAAATATATGTAAGTCAGAGTTTGTAATTTAAAAGAAATATTCTCCAAATATTTTTAATTTTAGTAGTGGGCAAGTATATCGCTGTATATCGGGAAGACCGAGGATTTAATCGATGTAGACATTAATAAGGTCGTAATAAAGTTGATGTTGTTCTTTATTATAACTCAAGACTTTCGGGCTTACTTGCCCTTCTTCAGGAGTGGTATATTTAATTTTATTTTTTTAAATTTGTTTTTAGCAACATTTGAATTTAATATCCACACACAGGATCATTGATACTTTGCCACAACACATGTCTGAGAACCCCAAAATCTGCTGCTTTCCAAGTGTTCTATGTTTCCTAAACATGTCTATGTCAGATAGCTATAATTTTTTTTAACGTGATGACATATATTTCTTCTCCTATATATATATGTGTAGCATATTACCTGCACTATATGTGTTGACATAAGAAGTTGCCATCTTTGTTTTATTCACGAAAGCTTAACAAAAATGAAGCATTTCTCCATAGACTCCCATACTAAATGGGTACTACTTAGAGTATACTCACAACTAGCTGTGTTTCCTAAACATGCCATGACATATATGCTTTTTTTCTTTATATTATGTGTAGCATATAACTTCCACTATATGTGTAGAAGATCTGTTACATTTGGACGGAACATTTTTATATTTCATTTTATTCATGTTACTCCTTGTTTGGCCCACAGTTCACCCTGGTGACGACCACACACACCACGCTACTTGACGTGTTCTCCGACAAGTTACGGCGGGGCCGGCGGCCCCTCATCCTGCTCGCTGTGCTCTGCCTCACCGGCTTCCTCATCGGCCTCTTCATATGCACACAGGTAAGATCCCTCAATAGGGGAGTTGCATAGCCGCCATTTTGAATCTTGATTCGCATTGAATTATGGGAGTAATGGTACAGTATAAAATCTATAGAAAACATGCTATTTTTGGCTTAGAATATTTATCAGTGGTCGAATATCAATCAATATCCATGTATTTTAAATGTTTCTATAACACACGATTTCATCTTTCCCATCATGCATTTGGTTTCTATAGATCATTTATACAAGCTATGATATTGTTGAAAACATTCTTCCAATTTTCCATAAAATTCTTGCTGAATATTTGTATGTCAGATTTGAACTGAATCTATCCCAGCATGCACTGCCATAGACATGCGGAGTGAGACATCCCCTATACATAGTATTCACATGACGTCACCCCAGTCAGCGGCTATCCTCACTGGCAGCCATACTGTGTGGCTGCATAGATAGCGGGAGACAGGATTTCCCGTTTCGAATGTTTGCTAATGGCAATTATACTCATTATTCCATCATGACACACTAAAAAATGACCATATAACCTATCAGCATACTTTATATAACATTCTCTAAAACTTTCGGAGGTGAAAACTGCCGAAAAACAGCATTTTGGGGGCTTGGAGCACTCATGTCCAGCTAAAGTTGACCCACATTATGGCAAGCCGCGGCGAGCGCCGTGACGTCAGTGAATACTATGTATAGGGCATTTGCATCTCCGCCATGTTGAAGCTCGATTCGCATGGAATTATTGGGAGTTGTATGTCAGTGTAAAAGCTATAAAACATGTTACAATCAGTATGGACTATTTAACAGTGATCTCATGTATATATGGTCGAGTAGTATATTATCGATCTTGTTGAGGAAAAAACCCCAAAAATACTTTGATTGCTTTATTGTACCATTATATTACTTATGTATGCTATGTATGGAGTAAATTTGATGTTTGATGTATCTATAAATGTCTGATAAAATTGTTAAAACTGAAGAAAATTTATTATCCTAGATGTTTCGACACGATTTTGATTGGATTCCCATGAAATTATCACTTGTGAAAATGGTTCCAATAAAATTTATCAAAAAAAAAATATATAGCCATGTGCTTTACATGTTTACATAAAACATTATCTTTCCCGTCATACCGTTGGTTTTCATAGATCAAGGAGGCCTTGTGAATATTTCAAAAACATTTTGAAAAATATCAGTTCTCATCTCGTTTTTAAGATTATCTTTTTTTATTTATTTTTATTAATCATATCTCGTGAGATCCCGTGAGATCCCGTGAAATCGTGAGATCTTGTGATATTTTGTCTCGTTTCTAAGATTTTGTTGTTGATTTTTTTCCCCGATTTCTTTTTTAAAAATATATCTTTTAAAAAAAAAAGTGAAAACACTGGGTTGTAGTTTTGCGACTTATGGCCAGTTTTGTGTAAGATATTTATTGCTGGTGTGTATTAAGCCGAGGCTATTTGTCTGTACGCAGGGCGGGATGTACGTACTACAGTTGATGGATACATATGCGCCCTCTTACGGCCTACTGGTGGTGGGACTAGCGGAGACTATGGCCCTCTCATGGGTCTACGGTGAGTGTACATGCACCATGCTCACTTTTAATAAACATTTGAAATTGATGAATAATAGAGGAGTTGCATAGCCGCCATTTTGAATCTTGATTCGCATGGAATTATGGGGGTAATGGTACAGTATAAAATCTTAAGAAAACATGTTATATTCATCATGGAATATTTATCAATGCTCTAATGTCAATATCCATGTGTTATACACGTTTCCATAATACTTGACTTCATTTTTCCCATCATGCATTTGGTTTTCATAGATCATCTATACAAGCTATGATATTGGTGAAAACAATTTTGCAATTTTTGATGAAAATGTTGCTACATATTTGTATGTCAGATTTCAACAGAATCCATCCCAGCATGCACTGCAGTAGACATGCGCAGTGAGACATGCAACTCCCCTATTAAACATTACCGTGTTTAAACCGTTTATAATAAGAAAAGTCTTGTTTGTGGTTCTAGGTATGGACCGGTTTGCCAAAGATATAGAGCAGATGCTGGGCAGGAAACCCTCCATGTTCTTCATAGCTGTGTGGCGGTATATCACTCCAGCCTTTATTGTGGTATGTTTATTTATTTTTTTTATTCCATTTACGGCCAAGTCATTAAATTACAAGTACAATAGTTGATAAAAGACGCGTTTGTCGTTCAACGACGTTTCTCATATGTTGCCTCAAAACCTATGTTATTATCAAGGAGTATATGGGTCAGATTTTCAGAAAATGTACAATTGGCAGCTGTATATATTTAGTCAATTCTGCAAACTTAGGTTGCAATCTGGTCAATACTAGGTAAATTTGAGTATAT
Source organism: Sthenelais limicola (assembly GCA_942159475.1). Taxonomy (NCBI): domain Eukaryota; kingdom Metazoa; phylum Annelida; class Polychaeta; order Phyllodocida; family Sigalionidae; genus Sthenelais; species Sthenelais limicola. The sequence goes on from OW804102.1 coordinate 51,822,876, forward strand.
TCAGCATTGCATTGATTCTAGCAATCTGTTTGGTTAGGTTAAACTGTATTTTGAACTTTATTTTCGTCTGAAATGTGGGTTATTTGAGAAGATTGGCAAAGGTGAATTGTACATTTTCTGAAAATCTGACCCATATCCTTTTACAAGACGAGTAAAAATGTTATTATAAGATCATCCTCTGTTGCTATTATGTAGCTTATCCTTCAATACAGAGTATTCTAATAATGACTCGCTTCGTGATTATTTACGGTACAATACGCATATCATCTAGAAACAGGACCACGCAATTATGATCTTTGTCCTAACCCACTATCTATTAGTATATATGTGATGTGTTTCAGGGCAATCAGTCACAAGTCACAAAAACGATATCTTTCAAAGTGATTTATTCACAGGTTCTCTTTGTAGGAATGTACTCATTTTCAGGGTACATAATGCCCCATGTCGGATAAATAGATGGAACCTAGCAAGGGGGAAGTCTGTACACTTGTTATCGACCGAGTGAGCGCGGGAAGATAGAGGGCGTTAGCCCGAGATCTTCTGCGCTCCCGAGGTCACTAACAAGTGTACAGACTTCACCCGAGCTTTGTTCCATATTTATTACACCCCATTAATTAATAAAAAATACAATTAATTGAAAATAAAAGAAGTAATTTAAGTTTTTGGTGGACCTACTTGTTGTATGCGCCAAGGGTGACATAACTCACATGTTATGCACCACTTTGACCAAGTGTGACATACAATGCTGAAGGTATAGGAAGCAACATCACAGGGGTGTAATAAATACATGTACCAAATTTCAAGACAGTGTATTAAATACATTCCTAAGGTCATCTTATAGAGTCTATTTAGCTACTTTAATAGAAAATGTCCACTCAGAAATATTGTAAACTGTTTTTTCAAAAGTAAAATTATCAAACTTAAGATATATAAAAATACTTAATAAATGTTCCACTGTTTACTATCATTGGAATCGGCTTGATCTCATCTTTTCAAATATGATGTTATCTCAAAATCCATTTTTTGCGACTTGTGACTCATTTTCCTGGAACACATCACATATTCCCTCTCATCATGCCCATCCACATGTCTGTTTCCATATATTACAATCTCTATCACTAACTCCAACCCATCCCCATTAATATATCTGAAACTAGAAACAATGCAACTATAGCCCATCAGAGACTAAGACCCTGCCCACACATAGCCGATTTTCCCCCCGATTGCCTCCCGATTTGGGTCTTCTGATTAATCCTATGATTTCATTTCCAATCCTGGTTTATGTTATTTCAAAAACATAAACCAGGATTTGAAATGAGATCATAGGATTCATCAGGAGACCCAAATCGGGAGGCAATCGGGAGGTAAATCGGCTGTGTGTGGGCAGGGTCTAAGGTGTCTTATTGTATTTTTATATTAATGTCCCAGAAGGGAAGCCTTCCCCCTATCTACAATCTTTAATAATGTTTAAATGTTGTAAGAATCCAAACCAGTAATGAGGCAAAACTGTATCTTATTATATGCGGAAATTATCATATGTGTAGTTATTCAATCATCAATATATGGGTCAGATTTTCAGAACAGGTACAATTGGCAGCTGTATACATTAAGTAAATTCTGCTAAATTAGACTGCAATTTGGTCAATACTAGGTAAATTTGAGTATATTCGGCATTGCATTGATTCTAGCAATCTGTTTGGTTAGGTTGAACTGTATTATGAACTTTATTCTCGTGTGAAATGTGGGTTATTTGAGAAGATTGGTGAAGTTGAATTGTACATTTTCTGTAAATCTGACCCATATAAGGTAGTAACGTTGTAAAACTAGGGCTAGAGAGACATAATAGTAACAATTTTAAGATAAGAAAAGAAAGAAATCTCTAATTTGAGAAGTTCATAACCATTTTGTCAACACAACATCTATTATGGCAAATAAAGAAATTTCTTATCTTATCTTATTCCAGGCAATTTTATTGTTCAACTTTGTGGATTTCCGGAGATCGTCGTACGGAGACTACACATTCCCTATCTGGGCGGACGTGTTTGGGTGGTTGATCGTGTTGGTGGAGGTGGGCTGTATCCCCGGGGTGGCCCTCTATAGGGTCCTCACCTCCCGCTGCCAGGGATCCTTCCTGGATGTAAGCTGCATTTTTTTTCAAAGAAATTTTATTGAGCTGGTTTCAATGTTTTACATGGATAATCTCACAGACTCTAGGGGAAAAAAGTTCTTATTCGACAATGTACAGAGGATCTTTCTTACAAGAGTTGTATTACTTTAAGTTTTTTAATATTAAATTATTACATTATGCCGACACATTTTATATTGTGTTGTCGGGTTTACATACCTTTGGAACAACTTTGGTTACAAATTATGCTTCAATATTCTTCGTGCGTGCATGACATCCATTGATCATAACATTATTTGTACACTGTGCGTGCCTGTTTATGCCTGTTTATGTTCCAAATGTTGCCAAATATTTGTATTTTTTTTAAAGATTTTATTTACACTAGGGGTTTCTCAGATTTCAACAAAATCTATCCCAGCATGCACTGTAACAGACATGCCCAGTGGCATATGCAAGTCCCCTATTCTTTATCATGTTATTGGTTCTATCATACCATAGATAACATATGCAAACGTATTTTGGCTATTTGTTTAATTAGAATTTCTCTTTTAATTGTACAGAAAATCAAATATGAGAGTCGACCTAGGAATGATTGGGGCCCGGCCAGTGAGAGGGATGCCAAGACATCCACTGATGAGTGGAGACTAGGCATCAGCAAGAAGGATAAACATGGAAAAGAACAAGAACTAAGTTTAGCTGAAATAGACCTTCAGGATTCCAGACAACCAGTAGCTTAAACCAATAGGCCAAGAGTATTTATAATGTTTCACAAATATATATACATGACATTTATCTGCAATGACCTCAATGTAGAATTTTGTGAAGTACAAGTGTCGAAATTCATGTTAATATTAGTTGACGGTCCTATAAGAAAATGGTCCGTTTACGGTCCTAGAAAGTTTACGGTCATGTAAGAAAACTACCATTTATAAAACTACTAACTGAGAAAAATAACAACTAAATGGTTCACGTAAACGGGAGACGCTCTCCTCCCGTTTATGCACAAGTGAATACCGATGCTCCCGTAAACGTGCACGTACAAATCCTATGGTCCCTTAAAAATCAAACGGCGTTTACGTGAACCATTTACGCAAACCATTTACTTGCCCGTTGATATGCCACTTACGGTGAACTAGTCTTGGTAAAAATGTGAAAAAAGGAAATACTGGAATATTTGAACAACTATAATTAACATTTACGCTTTCTGTGTTGCCTACATCAGTGGTAGTATTCCGGGTGGTATGCTTTCCGGTTGTGAATTTTCTGGTTGTTATTTTTTCCTGTTGTTAGCTTTACGGTTGTTAGTTTTCCTGTCAAAAGAGCCTAGTCCACCAAGCCAATTCTAATGCGATTCTCACAAAATTTAGCGGTGCCAAATCGCATAAGAATCGGCTTGGTGGACTCGGCCCTAAATTCTACAAACAATGGAGGCATCCCCCACCTGATAGGTTTCACGTCAGGAGATCTACCATTATGCGCATTTAAAAGTTAGTGAAATTAATTGGTTAGCAAAAAGAAGAAAATAACTCAGATTTGCAAAGTCCATTCCATATTAGCTTGGTAAAGACGGTGGTCCACTGTTGCGATATGAGATATGATATATCGTTTATGGCAAAAAGAGATAATTCAGAACCATTTCAGAATTATCGTATGAAAGGGAAACATTTGTAACAAATTGTGTGAAAATATCATTTTGAACCTTTCCGAATTATTACATTTTGCACATGCATATCGATGAGTTATGAAAACGTTTTTGAACAATATTTTATGTAAGTTTTTTGTTGCATGCAATAATTACCCCATATCGTACAGAGACGTACCCCCTTTCAAAATGGAAGCCCAAGTAACAGGCCTATTGGAGTTAGATAATGATCTCATACAAAAGACACAAGATCTCATCTGACATGCATATAATAATATATCCATCCATTCTACAATAAAGGCTATTTTTGTCGGAACTCCCCGTTTAATTGGCAGTACCAATTTATGTCGAACATAATGCAGAATGAAGTGGGGTCTCCACCGGCTGTGGTAAGCTCTGCGGTAAGCCTTGCGATGGTTTGTGCTGGTTCTGTAGGAGGAGAGGACTGATGAGGTCCTCCCTATATGGGTCAGATTTTCAGAAAATGTACAATTTAACTTCGCGAATCTTCTCAAATAACCCAAATTTCAGACGAAAATAAAGTTCAAAATACAATTCAACCTAACCAAACAGATTGCTAGAATCAATGCAATGCCAAATATACTCAAATTTACCTAGTATTGGCCGAATTGCAGCCTATTTTAGCAGAATTTACAATTGTACATTTTCTGAAAATCTGACCCATATGGTTTACTGGCCACCTATAGAACCATCAAAACAACATTGCAAGGCTTACCGCAGAGCTTACCGCAGAGCTTACCACAGCCAGTGGAGAACCCCCTTAACTTAGATAGAAGAGATGAGCGTGCCTGAATGTATGAAAACATTGTGGTGTGAATTCTTTCCCCATACTGATTATATCCTCCCACTTCTGACATCAGCAGATGGACAAAACAGTCTAGACTCAGAGTTGAGGGAGTCCCTCCAAACTGAGGAATAGCCTCTCGCTCCAAACCGCAAAATACCACTAGAATCTCATTAGGACGTACGCTTATTCCAGGTCAAGGAAAGCCATTAGCGCAGTAGGCGTCCGATCACTAACATACCATTCTTATCTGATCTGATGAGGCTCTGATCCTGGCCTGAAATATAGATATATTTTCGTGCACTATTAGGGTCAGATCTTCAGAAAATGTACAATTGGCAGCTGTACACATTTAGTCAATTCTGCTAAATTAGGCTGCAATTTGGTCAATACTAAGTAAATTTTAGAATATTTGGCATTGCATTTATTCTAGCAATCTGTTTGGTTAGGTTGAACTGTGTTTTGAACTTTATTTTCGTCTGAAATGTGGGTTATTTGAGAAGGTTGACAAAGTTGAATTGTACATTTTCTGAAAATCTGACCCATTAGTACTTTGACACGTTTTCATGCGGATTTCAATTCGCGCAGCAATAATGCAATAATTATACATTTTGCGCAGGATTTATTTTCACGCAGAAAGGTGGGTACGCGAAAATAGTGAAAATAAATATTTAACAAATATTGATACCTATACAGTATATCGCGAAAAGAGTAGTACCCATTAAGGTGTGTCCTCCCAACAATAGATAGTAGTATACTACAGTATACAGTAACCCAGTAGTTAAATTAGCTCTTATAAAGGGAATATATACTAGTAATAGGAGCTAAACCAAACAGATTGGTAAAATATCATGCATACAAGTTGAAAATAACCCACTGATGTTTTTTGTTAATCACATTTTCAAAGATGTCTTTTCCAGGATTTGACTCCAATGAAAATGGTCAGAATTTAAGAAAATCCTGTCGAAATCATTATTTTATTTGAACTGAGTTTGGTCCATATTGAGATCTATGTTGAGAACATTCCTTAAATTGTTTGATTGACTTTGTGAATATTACCCCCCTTGCTGATATCATACACTTTATGCTGTTGATAAATATATTATAATGAAACTATGCTGCTTTTCATTATAATAAAACTATGCTGCTATTCATTATAATGAAACTATGCCGCTATTCATTATAATGAAACTATGCTGCTATTCATTATAATAAAACTATGCTGCTATTCATTATAATGAAACTATGCTGCTATTCATTATAATGAAACTATGCTGCTATTCATTATAATGAAACTATGCTGCTATTCATTATAATGAAACTATGCTGCTATTCATTATAATGAAACTATGCTGCTATTCATTATAATAAAACTATGCTGCTATTCATTATAATGAAACTATGCTGCTATTCATTATAATGAAACTATGCTGCTATTCATTATAATGAAACTATGCTGCTATTCATTATAATAAAACTATGCTGCTATTCATTATAATAAAACTATGCTGCTATTCATTATAATGAAACTATGCTGCTATTCATTATAATGAAACTATGCTGCTATTCATTATAATAAAACTATGCTGCTATTCATTATAATGAAACTATGCTGCTATTCATTATAATGAAACTATGCTGCTATTCATTATAATGAAACTATGCTGCTATTCATTATAATGAAACTATGCTGCTATTCATTATAATGAAACTATGCTGCTATTCATTAGAATGAAACTATGCTGCTATTCATTATAATAAAACTATGCTGCTATTCATTAGAATGAAACTATGCTGCTATTCATTAGAATGAAACTATGCTGCTATTCATTATAATGAAACTATGCTGCTATTCATTATAATGAAACTATGCTGCTATTCATTATAATGAAACTATGCTGCTATTCATTATAATGAAACTATGCTGCTATTCTCATGTTTCATAAAGGTTTGTGCTAGACATTGTGCAACACTGAACATGGGTCGGATTTTCGGAAAATGTACAATTGGCAGCTCTACACATTAAGTAAATTCTGCTAAATAAGGCTAAAAAATTATGAATACATGGTATATCTGAGCATATTTGGTATGGCACTGATTTAAAGTATCAGTTCAGTTATGTTAAACTGCATTTTGAAGCTCATTTTTGCCTTAAATGAGGCTTATATGAGAGGATTTGTGAAGGTGAATTGTACATTTTTTGAAAATCTGACCCATATGATGCTCATATTCTAGATTGTTTAACTCAAGAGATAAATGGGTTGGATCTTCAGGAAATGTACAATTGGCAGATCAACACATTTAGTATATTCTGCTAAATTAGACCAGTCTGTTTGGTTATGTTGAACTGTATTTTGAACCTAATTCCTGTCTTGAATGTGGGTAATTAGAGAGGATTGGTGCAGGTGAATTGTACATTTTTCTGACGATCTCACCATAATATATATTATTAATATAAGTAAAGGCCTATGTCGAGAGTAATTGTATTGATATAATAGAATGAAATAATGTTGAACTATGTCACGATCATATGTATTGATATAACAGATTGAAATATTGCTAAATTGCTGTTAAATTCTCAGTGCCATCAGAAATTTATATTTGTAAAAGCTTTCAATGACATGAAACGTATCACGAATGTGAAATTGTCAATAAAATTTGTTTAAAAAAACATATAATATATTATTCTGGCTCTGAAACAGACCATACATTAGTGTTATCAGGAAGGCCTGCTTAGCAGATGACATACACCCTATTCTGATATATTGTATCACATGTTTGACTTGGTATCAGAATACAAATCCTATATAAAGGAGTATATAATTATGATATATGAGTCAGATTTTCAGAAAATATACAATTGGCAGCTCTACACATTTAGGAAATTCTCCTAAATAAGGCTGAAAAATGGAAGAATACCGGGTATTTATATCTGAGTTTAATTGGTATCGCATTGATTTAAAGTATCAATTCTGTTATGTTAAACTGCACTTTAAAGCTAAATTTTGTCTTAAATGTGAGCTATTTGAGAGGATTGGTGAAGGCCAATTGTACATTTTCTGAAAATCTGACCCCTATTTAAAATTGTGAAAAACAAGTAAAAAGCATTTACAGAGAAGGATATATTTTAATGTATTTATGTTGCCCCGGGACCTGGAATCAGTTCAAATACATTTGTTGAAAGTCTGTGTTCAGTTGAAGATGAAACAACGGTGTTAACCTATTGGTGCCATGTTTTGAAGTTAATATTCTGCGATACTATGATGTTGGATAGTACTAAAATAAAGATACCGGTACTCCATTAAGAATGGTTACCTAGAAATGGTATGCCCTCCAGTGATCTATTCTTCGTTAGACCAGGTTTGGTCAGATTCTGGGGTGTATTTTTGTCACAACAGACCACGGCAATCACTTCTGGCAACTTCCGGGGGTTATAGACTTCAAAAGAACTGGTAAATAAAAGGTCTAGAGGTCGGTGAATCTTTTTTTCTTAAAAGCCCTCAGTCGAATCTGACCAAACCGTGTCTAAAAGCACTAATACCCTCGGTTTTGGATGGTCTAAGCGGTCTGTTGCCTGGTGGAAATTCTCGGGGCTAACGCCCCTTGAATTGTCCACCAGGCAACAGACCACTTAGACCATCCAAAACCGAGGGTATTAATGCTATAGTAACATATGCCTGGTGGGCTTTAGACACGATTTGATCAGATTCTGGTTTTTTTTTACCCATAGACCACGTTTTATCAAGGGAAGTAGCGTCAGGTAAAGTCTATAGAGGGAGTGGTCTGAACGGCAGTGTTAAAGCTCTCTTGAGTGTGGCGCCACCTATAGGTCAGAGGCTAAACCTCCAGTTCATATGTGCACTCAATAATACCTGTCTCGCAAGGCATATTTGATTGAAATAAATACTTGTACAGGTTGGTAAACCCTCTATTTTGGTATTGATAAGTTGATCTGATCAAATCGCGTCTAAAAGCATTATTACCCTCGGTTTGGTGGTTGAAAATAACCCACTGAGGTTCCGCCCTCGAGTTTCCATGACCAAACAACTAACCACCAAACCTCGGGGTAATAATGCTATAATAAATATGCATCTTACACCATAACAATTCACATGCTATAGTCGGGGATTCAAGGCCGATTGATATTGAAACAAATAGAATACACGCAAACTGTTCTATGCTCTATGCATGCATCATTAGCAGCTACAGCAGTAGGTGTCAAGTTCAGCGATTAAATCACGTTGTTGTAAGCATCATTTGTGATGTGTTTCAGGAAAATGAGTCGCAAAATTGATATTTTTCAAAGTATTTTTTTCACAAGATCACATTATTGGAATGTTCTGATGTTTGGGGGGTTTATCACTTATAGTTATATAATTCGATGTATCAAATTTCAGTACAATCTATGTAATATATCCTTTCGTTTTAAAGGTCCTCATATGGACTACATTTAGTTACTTTACTGTTTATTGACCCCCAGAAATATTGGAAACTTTTTTTAAAAAACGATAAATACCAAACTTAAAATCTAAAAATACTTATTAGATTATTGGACTGTTTACTATCATTGGAATCGGCTTGATCCCATCTTTTCAAATATACTGGTATCTCAAAATCATTTTTTGCGACTTATGACTCATTTTCCTGAAACACATCACATTTTATTGCAAGAAATCCAGTTGTAGTATGTTGTATTTTGGGTGTGAATTCCTTTAGCTGTAAGAAGGACAACTATTCCTCCCAACACGCAGTTCCCAGAATAGCATATAATTATGGGTCAGATCGTCAGAAAATGTACAATTGTTCCTTTACAAATCCTCGCAAATAATGGCCCTTATTAAGGCAAAAAGGAGGATCAAAATACAGCTCAATATAAACTAGACAGATATGCTGAAACGACGCAATACGAAATATATTCAAATATATCTAGTCTTTATAATATTATTGTCTAATTTAGGAACATTTACCAAATGTGTTGGGCTGCCGATTGTACATTTTCTGACGATCTGACCCATAATACATGTTCATATCCACAATGGTGAGAAGGACCATATATACCTACCTAGTCCAATCACTGGCATACGTTCTGGTCTGAGACTGTGAGCCTATAAGTTTAGCGCTCCTTTCCTTCATAGGGAAGGGGGAGGGGGAAGATGGAAGGGGGTGGGGAAGGCGAGGTCCTTAGCTCATTTTATGATTTTAAGTGCCATTAAACGTCGCCTACTTGATATGTGCTATTATAACCTGGCTTAGAGGGGAGAAGATTAAATCTAAGACAGGAGGAACTTCCCCCCAATTCGGATCGAGGGAAGCGAGCCCATCTGTTTTTTATGGGGATGTGAACTGATTAACAGGGACTAATGGAATATGCCTTCTTCCACAGCTCGACATCAGAGAGAAATACCCGCTCTATAATTACCCTGCCATAACCTATAGAGTGTTTAGGACCCAGTGACCCAGGTCATGGTTGTCCACAATAGGGGAGTTTACATATTCTACCTTATTCACAGAATAAGCTTTATGAATCTCAGGCTCCCATTATTGCCCATCATCGAATGCATCCAATGTTTAGAAACAGCAAATATCTATAACTTATAATAAGTGGAGAAAACACGTTTTACCTTTACTTTTAAAAAATTCTCTATTTGTCGATTAAGTTGAAATGTGTTTTGAATCTTAGTTTTGTCTCACACTATGAGGGTCAGATCCTCAGAAAATGTAGAATCGGCAGCTGTACACATTTAGTAAATCCTTCGAAAATTAGGCTAAAAAATAACAAATACTGTGTATATCTGAGTAAATGTTGTATTGTATCGATTCAGAGCATCTGCTCAGTTGAGTTTAAACTGTATTTTGAAGTTGTGTGAAATTTGGGTTATTTGAGAATTGGTGAAGACGAATTGCACATTTCTCTGGCGAACTGGCCCCTGACCTACTGCAACAAATGTGATATATACAACACCTCTAATGTAATGTCCTGCTGTATGAGAGCTGTGGAATCAGTACCGGAACAGCTTATTCATAATTATTGACAATGTATAATTATTGACAATGTATAATTATTGACAATGTATAATTATTGACAATGTATAATTATTGACAATGTATAATTATTGACAATGTATAATTATTATTGGTGTGAACGTGGAAACAGCTCTCGGTAATGTAAACTCAATATTACCACGCTGAATAAATTATTTTCTTTACTGAATCATCTGAGTTTCTGCCTTTTAATTTATTTTATTTTTTTTCTTTCACTAGTAAATATATAGCGCGTGAAATAACGTGTCATATAGACCTAAATAAACATCAATTTAAAAAAAAGAAAAAAAGAAAAGAATGGAACAAGAAGTAGAAGGTGTTCAGTTTTTTACCAACGTTACTTCAAGTGGCTAAGATAGTTAAAATGAGTAGTCATGAAATCTCGTGAAACTTTGACAGTGTAATCATACTTATATATGATAGGTATAGCAATATCTGAAGTTTTGAGTACCAGCATTGCGTTTTCATTCATTGATTAGTGAATATGTGGAATGACTGGGTCAGAAGGCTCTATTCATTTCAAATCCATCAGAATATGGTCAAGCCACGAAACAGTGCTGCTACAGGCTCCGAGTGGTCAGATATATAATGTTAAGGGAGCGATTTTGTTGGATGTAATAAGGATCATGGGGGATGTATGGGAGAGGCTCATCCTCGTCCCATAGATTATCAAGCGAAGGTGAAGCATGGAAACTCATGTTGGAGAGGGAGGTATGCTAGGCTAGAGTTCGTGCAGTGACTGGTGATGGAGTTCTGGTGGATCTGATTCGCTTCTCAGGTGATGTCTCGTGGATCTGATTCGCCCAAGATGGAGCTCTCGTGGATCTGAGTTACTCTGATATTCTCAACTGCTCTTAATTGACTAGAGTTGGCTTAATCGACTAGTAGTAGCTTATCGAGGAAGGATGGTAACAAACAAGGTGTTAGAGTAACGCCCAGTTTATTAATGATCATAATGGCAATTTGTCTCATATTTATATAGAAAGCGCGGACCACAAGCAGGTCAGAATACACAAATCGTAATTAGACGAATCTGAGAAAAGTTCACAAAGTCTTAGATAATCCTGCGAATTGGCACGATTCGTTTGGCGAGTCACAAGCGAATCGTATCATTTATCAGAGTTAGACATATAAAAATAATTTTTTTATGCGATTCGTAACAAGGTATTTTCCCCCCAACATACGATTCTGTAACAATAAATAACTTTAACCCAGGAGTCTATGGACAACATTTGGTCGAGCCTGGCATTATGTAACACCAGATGCCAAACCCAACTGACAGTTTGAATATCTGTATGGAGTGCAAAAACGATTTTGCTCACTATTTTACCAAATATCTGATATAATATAAATGTTAGAGTTTTGCTATCCACAGGAGTTAGTTAGGTAGGGTAAGGTGAACCAAATACTAGAAAAGGAAGTAGAAATTCCGTTACTCGATAATCTAGACATCAACAGTGAGAAGTGTCACTTTAACAGAGAGTACAGCTTTAAAATCCTAAAAAAATGTTGCGATCCAACTTATATATGTGATGTGCTACAGGAAAATGAGTCACAAGTCGCAAAAATAGATTTTGAGATACCATCTTATTTGAACAGATGAGAACAAGGGGATTGCAATGAATGCAAACATTAAGGGCATCTAATAAGTACCGTTATCATTTCAGTTCGATATTTTTATTTTTGAAAAAAAAGGTTGGCAATATTTCGGGGTGGACAATTACTAGTAAAATAGCTAGATATACTCCAGAGGATGATCTAAGAAGCACACTGATACAATTAACAAAATGTCTTGAAATTTGGTACATGCATTTATACTGTACCACAAGGACTAGACACTCCAAAAATCACTTTGAAAGATATCAATTTTGCGACTTATTTTTCTGGAACACGTCACAAAAGAGAATCGCCTAGAATGAATTAGGATTTGTGGTTTTTTATTTACATTTATTTAACTTCAACTGAATACAGATTCATATTTATTACGGGATACAGTCACTCATACAGCCACTATATGCATAAATATTTTTCATAATTTCATAAATATATTTCATGGATAGTATGTTTTTTTTTGTATTTACTAAATATTACATTGACCTTAAATGAATAATAATCATACAGAAGTTTTTGCTTATCAGTGTTCTGAATGTCCCACATAGTATGAAGTGACATTAGAAGCTGCATTCATTAGAAGCTTAAACTGTCCACTATACATTGTTTAATCAAATCAGATAAATAATAACAAGGGAGAACAAATATGTGATGTGTTTCAGGGAAATGAGTCATAAGTCGCAAAAATTGATATTTTTCAAAGTTTTTTTTTTACAATATCTCTTCATTGAAATGTTCTGATTTCTAGAGGGATTATCAATTATTGTCATATGAATCTATATAACAAATTTCGGGACATTGTATTAAATATATCCTTGCGTTTTGAAGGCCTTTGAATGGAGTATATTTAGTTACTTTACTGGTAATTACCCATCCAGAAACATTGCAAACATTTTTTTTCAAAAATGAAAATATCAAACTTAAAATATGGAAATACTTATTAGGTGTCCTAGTGTTTACTATCATTGGAATCGCCTTTTTCTCCTCTTTTCAAATATGATGATATCTCAAAATCAAAAAGTTTTTTTGCGACTTTGACTCATTTTCCTAAAACGGATCACATTTATACATAAAGACATAATATGACATAAAGTTGTATTGAAAATTGTTCTAATAGGGGGGTTGCAAATCTCACTGCGCATGTCTACTGCAGTGCATGTTGGGATGGATTCTGGTGAAATCTAACATACAAATATTTGGCAACATTTTTATCGAAAATTGCAAGAATGTTTTCAGCAATATCAGAGCTTGTATAAATGATTTATGAAAACCAAATGCATGATGGGAACGATGGGGACTTGTATCATGGAAAGGTGTATAACACTTGGATATTTATATTACAGCTTTGATAAATATTCCATGCTGAACATGGAATATCTTTATAGAGGTTTCATACTGTACCATTAGTCCCATAATTCCATGCAAATCAACATTCAAAATGGCGGCTATGCAAATTCCCTATTGCACAATACCCCCAATGGGGTCGTTGGATAACAATGATCATTGTGTGTGTTTGTGATAGCAATAGGGGATTTGCATAGCCGCCATTTTGAATCTTGATTCGCATGGAATTATGGGACTAATGGTACAGTCTAAAATTGATAGAAAACATACCATGTTCAGCATGGATTATTTATCAGTGCTCTAATGTCAATATCCATATGTTACACATGTTTCCAAGTCTCAAGCCTCCGCCTTTCCCATCATGCATTTGGTTTTCATAGATTAGTTATAAAGCTAAGATATTGGTGAACACATTCTTTTAATTTTTGATAAAAATGTTGCCAAATATTTGTATGTCAGATTTCATCACAATCCATCCCAGGATGCACTGTAACAGACATGCGCAGTGGCACATGCAACTCCCCTATTGCGAGCATTAGCATTGCATAATAATGACACAAACGATGATAAGTCTCTCACATTACTTCTGGTATGCCCACACAGATATGGGTCAGATTTTCAGAAAATGTACAATTCAACTTCGCCAATCCTCTGAACTAACCCATATTTCAGACGAAAATAAAGTTCAAAATACAGTTCAACCTAACGAAACAGATTGCTAGAACCAATGCAATGCCGAATATACTCCAATTCACCTAGTATTGACCAAATTGCAGCCTAATTTAGCATAATTGACTAAATGTGTAGAGCTGCCATTTGTACATTGTTGCAAGGTCCCTCTGCCAGCATTAAGCCCTATATATCCATTGCATAATAATTGTGAATCTACAATGTCGTAACTTATTTTTTCTACAACAAACAAATCATTAAAAGCGTTATATAAATATTACATTTGCTCTGTGAGAGTTCTGAAGGCATCCATGGCGATCACAGAAGATTCTACAAAGGGGGTAATATCATATATATGCCGAAATCTGGTCCCATTAGCACATAGTGAAATGGAATCCAGTTACAAATGATATATTTTGTTATAGCTTTGTATTATGCAAACAAGCCTTAGATCTTTAAATACAATTTCAATGTTATCCAAACAAGACTATTTATAGTTAATGATCTGTACTAATTGAGAAATAGTAATTATACTAATTAAGAAATTATAATGTAAATCCCAACCCATGCGATGCCTACTGGAACACCTCCCAAACAAAGTTGTGTTCTCAACTCATTTCGATTTTTTTTTTTTTTAACTTTTTTCATTATTTTCCCACCTATCTTAAGATAATCTGACTAGAACCTTATGTGACAAATGAATTATTCATAGTTTATTCCATGGTTTGGCCGTGAGCGTACAATATAATCGATATACTTGCTGCTCACAAGGTGTACAAAATAAACTCCCTGTATTGTACAGTGATGTTATGATGGTTTGAGCCTATCAGTGAGTTGTGCGGACAAAACAGTTCGATAAAATAGATTAAAATAAACTAAGAATAAGGTAAGAATCATGGAATAAAAGCAAGAACAGCATATATCCTATAGCGTCTTCGGTGGCCTAATAATGTGATTTGTTTTAGGAAAATGAGTCACAAGTCGCAAAATTGATATTTTTTATAGTGTTTTTTCACAAGATCTCTTTATTGAAATGTTCTGATATTTAGAGGATTTAGCACTTATAGTCATATGAATCCATGTAACAAATTTCAGGACATTGTATTAAATATATTCTTGCGTTTTGAAGGCTTCTGTATGGAGTATATTTAGTTACTTTACTGATAATTACCCATCCAGAAACATTGCAAACGTTTTTCCCAAAATAATAATATCAAACTTAAAATATAGAAACACTTCCTTAATCTCCTTCATGTTTACTATCATTGGAATCAGCTCGATCTCCTCTCCTCATACGCGATACTATGCTCTTCTTGCTATCTGCTTTTTGGAGGAGCAAGCCTTTTTTGTATCAGCTAACATTGATCAAAATCAATGTTCTTTTACTATGCATCTGAAACTAATTTAACTAGGATCTGGGGGGAATTTTTCCCAGTGGTCGCTCGCCCCAGCTGAGTGTTTTCTGAGAAACCAACATCAACTTCATCAAGTAGGCCAATACATAGTATTCACTGACGTCACAGCGCTGGCCGCGGCTCGCCATACTGTGGGTCAAGCTTTGTAAAAGTTAGCTGGATATGTGTGCTCCAAGCCTCGAAAATGCTGTGTTCCGGCCGTTTTCACCTCCGAAAGTTTGAGCAAATGTGATATAAAGTATGCTGATAGGTTCTGTGTCTAAATAAGTATAATAGCCTCGGAACGGGAAAAGCCTGCCGATCTGTAGCCTCCCGCACTCCAGTAACCCCCTCCAGCAACCCCTCCCAGTAACCCCCTCCAGCAACCCCTCCCAGTAACTTCCTCCAGCAAACTCCTCCAGTAACCTCCTCCAGCAACCTCCTCCAGTAACCACCTCCAGTAACTTCCTTAAGTATCCTCCTCCAGTAACTTCCTGAAGTATCCTCCTCCAGTAACCCCCTCCAGTACTCCTCCAGTAACCCACTCCAGTAACCCCCTCTAGTAACTCCCTCCAGTAGCCTCCTCCAGTAACCCCCTCCAGTGACCACCTCCAGTAACCTGTATTGAAAATGTATTGAATATACTATTTCTCAGGTGTGATCGATTTTAAAGTTTAATTGGATGACAAATTTAGCTATAGGTCTAAACTAATGGTGCTTTCTACTTGATTCAATATTATAGGCAGAAATAAATGATCCTTACTTTTTTAATAATATTTATTTTCTCTGTGGATGTTTAGCATTGATTCTGGTATCAACGACTGGAGTATTTTAAATTTCATGATGTTGTTATGTATAGATATGGTATATTGTACAAGGTTATGGTGTTTTTCTCAATGTTATGGGGTTTATATTATTATTGTATTTATTATCCAAGGTTACATGCCATTATTGAGATTAAGCAACGATTGAGCATAAATTATTGATAGACAAAGCAATGATTAGAGCAATAAGTTATTTACTAAAACATTGATGAGATTGACATCCGATTTTCTCTTCTATTCTTGATTAAATGTAAAATGGCCTTTGTTTGTAATAAAAAATAATTCAATATAACCATTGTCTTGTGTTCTTATACAGCATTAATTCCACCGACATCTTTCTACATGTACAGCATAGTATTCAGTACAATAATTGCCATGTAAAATCAGGCTACCCATAGACAGTGCCCATAGACGGTGCCATATATCATTAGAGCGGAGCGGCGCCGTCGCCAGCACGGAGCGGCGCCGTCACAATCGTCGGAGCCGCACCGTCCTATTGACGGTGCCCTATGACGGTGCCATATCACAGAACCGCACCGGCATTCCGTGTTTCCGGATCGGCACCGTCGGCGCACGGATATCCCACGTGATTCCAGCTAAGAGTGTAGCCACACAGTAGGCCTATGGCTGCCAGTGAGGACAGCCACTGACTGGGCTGACGTCATGTGAATATTATGTATACAATATTAGCAGCAACATTTCAAGAACTAGTCCAACCAATCAACCGCTATCAGACAACGATCCCCACAAGGCCGGATGGCATTCCCTGCAATATGTGATGTGTCACAGGAATATGTCACAAGTCGCAAACAATGATAATTTTCAATTTCTTTCCACCCTTACTCAGAATGTTTTCATTTTTGGGGTGTTTATATATTTAGGCATATGTGAGGAGTGTATCAAACTACTTCACTATAATATATCTAACTACTTTACTAGGCCATAGTGAGTCAACATCAAGAAACATCGCTAACATTTTTTCACATATAGCCTAGATCTATAGGCCTAGGCCTATACCATCTTGACTGAATCAATTGAGAGAAAACGGCCACCGAAAGTCATTACAGAGAAGGATTTTGGCGCAACCCCGAAATAAAAATGTGGACTTTTATGAATCCCTGTAGCAAAAACAACCGGACAAATTGCTCCAACGTTTTGGTCAAATGACCGGGCAAATGACTTTTAGATGGGTTGGAAAAGAATCTTTAATTTTTGACCAGTGTCATCTTTAAAATACAGTTACAATGCAGTTCTGGACAGTGTGCATTGATAATAGATGATATCACGAGAAGACGTCATCCTCCGTTTCTTCTATGCTCCCATTTACGGTTGCGCCGTAACTATGACGTCCGTAGCGATGGTGATGGGGGAATGGTTCGCCGCCTAAATGGAAGATGGCGCCAGGAGGCGGCGACATGCTACCTAATGACTTGGTCTTCCGCGTGGGGGAGTTGTCACCGTATCTGTACTCCTCATCTGCATCGGAAACAGACCAACACTTGGTAATCTCACACAATTCATGTTGTACTGTGGTCACGTAAGTTTTCTTAGAGTCTGGGTATATAGTTATGGAGGAAGTAAAGCGTTCTGGGCTCGTGGTTTGTTTTAAATTAACAGAGAAACTATGGCGCCGCTTCTTAGCGAAGACTGTGCTTTTTGGGTCGGTTCGGTGGGTCGATAACTCAGAGCAGATGGTGCTGGGTTTGAATTCTTTGCTCAGATAGACAGTTTCCTTGTAGCGGGAGACTTTGTGGCAGGTTTCTGTGCAGGAGAAGGTGGTGCTAGGTTCTGGGTCCTCTAAGAAAGAGTCCTCAATTTCGGTGTCGCTTTTTTTGTATTTGTGGATCCTTGCTTCGATCTCAACTCCATCGACACAGAGGCAGTCTTCTCCCTCTGGTGGCTCCTCAGGTACTAAAAGTTGAAAGGTTAAAATAAAAGTGAGTCATTTTAATAGGAACAGTTATGTTTATAAAATCTAATATTAACAAATAAATAACATATTTCCTCGGGATGATATTTTGAACCCTGAAAAAAGAAAAGAAAAACGGGTTTAGCCTATTTGATGTTTGGGGACAGCTTAATGTTTCATCCGAATACGGATTTTTTTTGTTTTTGTTTTTGCGACATCGTTTTATTCAACTGTTCCTGCCAACGAGGCTTCTACCAAGTTAAACATGTTAACATGCGAAATCCGAGCAAAATAAAACACAAACGAATGACAATTTCGCTTTTCTCTCTAGTATACGACTCTGTTACAATATTTGGGAGAATAAAACCTTCAGTAGTTAAACGAGAAGACAATTTTTTGAAACTCTGGTTGGTAACATCATGTTGTTTTCAATATTTCTATGGCTTCTTGTACATCTTCGTACGATCTTCTCCATACTTTTTTAATATCATTGGAAGTTTTCTTTAGGTATTGAGACTGGATTACCACTTTCATTCTCATACGGAGTTCATACATTGCTATGAGCGGGTCTATTTTGTCTTCCATAAACAATTTCTGTCGATGTATAAAAGCTTTGACTGTTAATACAATCCAGTTTATAATCCTAGAGTTCTCATTTGATATTTCGTGCCCAAACATTATTTCACTCTTGTTAACCACTACACTTCTACCTTTTCTATGAACGATTTTTTGATCAGCAGCATTATTATTGAGATGGCCACTGTCATAGATCCACTGTAAAATGTATTTCCATACGATCATGGCATTTTTACATTCGATAAAGAAATGAACAACGTTGTCTACACTGTTACAATATGTGCATATATACGGATTTTTTAATACAATAAATTCTTTTACCTAGATTAACTTTGATGGGTGCATGATATTATAGTTTCTAATATGGTTCAAATTTTTTTGTATGGGAGAGTAGGGACTACTTGTGTGAAGTCACCAGAAAAATATACAAATTGCCTTTATCAATCCTCGCAAATAAGCCTACCCAAATTCATAACAAAAATGATATTCAGAGTAAAGTTCACCATTAATAACCAAACAGATATTTTAAATCAACTTAATGCCAAATTAACTCAGATATTCCCTAGTATTTCTCATTGTCGGGCTAATTTGAGCAGAATTTACTGAATTTATATGTAAAACTGCTAATTATACATTTTTGGTGACTTCACCCAGTAAGTGGGTGCATAACCCTATTTCCCTCCTGTAGTTTTAAACTTAAAACTTATACTAAAGTTATTTTTTTTCATAGTTTGTAACGTCAACAATTGTTTCACCCACAAGCCATGTGGTCCATCAATAAATGATGAATGAACGATAATAGACATAAAAAGAACGAAACTTTTTATTTGCTTAAAGTCAAATTCAAAACTAGTTATAACATGGACGATTCGATGCGATCCTAATTGCTTAACATAATGAAGCTGGTTTAGATTTTAGATTTAGAAATTTTATTCAGGATGCATATATACATTTCCTTTAAAACGATGTTCTTAATAAAGCCTGATTTTACACCAATTTAAAAAAAAAATAGTACATAAAGAACAGGAATATAGAACTTTATTAAATACAATGATACAGGAGGACATACTGCGTGTAGATTAGAAATTAGTTTTGCTGAATTTTGAATTACACACATAATATATATAGAGAGAATGGAACGAGCCGGCAATAATCGAAAATTTATTGGACGAGATTCGTCCGTATAAGGACGATGCCAAAAAAGGTAGGAAAAAGGTAGCCAACTTGGTGACCAACTAGTTCATATAGGGGTCAAATTTTCAGAAATCTATAATTTAACTTTGCTAATCTTCTCAAATAACCCACATTTCAGACGACAATAAAGTTCAAATACAGTTCAACCTAACCAAATAGAATGCTAGAATCAATGCAATGCCGAATATATATACTCGAATTTACCTAGTATTGACCAAATTGCAGCCTAAATTAGCAGAACTTAGTAAATGTGTACAGCTGCCAATTGTACATTTTCTGAAAATCTGACCCATATAGTAGTTGTACTATATGAATATTTTTATAGCACCCCACTTATCATATGGAATGCGCATATAATAAACACCAACTTAAAACAATTCAATTTAAGGCCATATACATTTATATAATTAAATATACACATGATGGTAACACAATCTTGAATATCGCAAGTCTCAATGCCCCCGAAACCAAAGAACTTGAAAACAGGAAATTTCCCTTTCTCTATTCTAGAGGGCAGAAATGGTACTGGAATGGGCTTTGTAATTTGACCAGTGTTGGTGAGAGATCAAAACCTAAATACATCTCGCACTTGTATACTATATCCATTAAATAGACTACAAGCGGTAATAAAAAGCTCTCTGTAGACCTAGATATGTGACAATATACAGGGCCGTATGGGAATAACAATGTGACAAATAATACATGTATATCAATACAGAGAGAGGGGAGAGCTAGGGGGAGATCGAGGGCAGAGGGGGAGGGAGAGAGAGAGAGGGGGCGAGAGAGAGAGAGGGGGAGAGAGAAGGAGAGATAGGAAAGAGAGAGAGGGACCGGAGAGAGAGGGATGGAAAGAGAAGAGAGATGGAGAGAGAGGGAGAGAAGAGAGAAGAGAGAGGGAGAGAAGGAAGAGAGAGAGGGAGAGAGAGAAGAAGAGAGAGAAGAAGAGAGAGAAAGTGAGAGAGAAGAAAGTGAGAGAGAAGAGAGTGAGATGGAGAGAGAGGGATGGAGAGAGAAGAGAGATGGAGAGAGAGGGAGAGAAGAGAGAAGAGAGAGGGAGAGAAGGAGAAGAGAGAGAGAAGGAAGAGAGAGAGGGAGAGAGAGAGGGAGAGAGAGGGGGAGAGAGAAAAGAGGAGAGAGAAGAAGAGAGAGAAGAAGAGAGAGAAGAAGAGAGAGAAGAAGAGAGAGATGGAGAGAGAGTGAGAGAGAAGAGAGTGAGAGAGAGTGAGAGAGATGGAGGGAGAGGGGGAGAGAGAAAAGAGGGAGAGGAAGAGAGGGACCAGCTGGGCCAGCTGTCAGTATACTAACTCTCAATATAAGTTTTAGTTTAAGATATTTTAGTGAGCAAGCAAGACTTTGAGATTGACACAATACATATACCCTATCCTTGGTGAAGGAGAATTGTATACATTTTCTGACGATTTCACCCATATACTTTTAATCAACACAAAACCAAATGTACCTAGATATACATAGTAGTAGTAATTTCTCTGTCGAATTTAGCAGAATATTCTAAATTTGTAGACCTACTGATTGTACATTTTCTGACGATCTGACCCATAACCATTTATTGGTCAGATCTTCAGAAAAAAGTACAAGTCACCTTCACCAATCCTCTCAAATAACCCACATTTCAGACGAAAATAAAGTTCAAAATACAGTTCAACCTAAACAGATTGCTAGAATCAATGCAATGCCGAATATACTCGAATTTACCTAGAATTGGCCAAATTGCAGACTAATTTAGCAGAATTTACTAAATGTGTACAGCTGCCAATTGTGCATTTTCTGAAAATCTGACCCTTATATATAAATATTTCTGACGCCCATTAGCATTGGACGTTGCACTGTGGGTTTAACCAGCCCTAATCCATGCTCATGTTAACATGACAGCGGGATACACAAACAGCGGAATAAGGGTGAATCCAACTTTAGTTCCCCTCAACACATGTTCCACTAGGCAGAAACAGCCCGCCTTGTTAATGGTGAAAACTTGTCTCGGGTTGACTCCTGGGTTGCACCAAGACGGTCAGATTTTCAGAAAATGTACAATTCAACTTCACCAATCTTCTCAAATAACATAAATTTCAGACGAAAATAAAATTCAACATGCAGTTGAACATAACCAAACATATTGCTAGAATCAATGCAATGCAGAATACAGTCGAATTTACCTAGTATTGACAATATTTTCAGCCTAATTTAGCAGAATTTACGAAATGTGTACAGCTGCCAATTGTACATTTTCTGAAAAACTGCCTCAAGAGGTAGAGAGTAGAGTTATAGGAACAAGGGTGAGTTGGAGAGAGTGGTCAGCTGCAGGCTGGGGGTGGGGGTTCATAAAAGAGTGTCTGATATTCACATAAGATATGGGTTTAAGATATTGTAAACATAAATTTACGAGAATATATTTATTTCAACATTTCGTCCGAGATTGCCATCAATAAAATGTGATGTGTTTCAGGAAAATGAGTGATAAGTCGCAAAATTGATATTTTTCAAAGTGTTTTTTCACAAGATCACATTATTGGAATGTTCTGAGTCTTGGAGAGTTTGTCACTTGTAGTCATGTCAATCGATGTATCAAATTTCAGGACAATCGATGTAATATATCCTTTTGTTTCAAAGGTCCTCATATGGACTACATTTAGTTACTTTACTGTTTAGTGACCCCCAGAAATATTGGAAACTTTTTTTTTCAAAACCAAAATTTCAAACTTAAAATCTAGAAATACTCATTATTTTATTAGACTGTTTACTTTCATTGGAATCAGCTTGATCTTATCTTTTCAAATATAATGGTATCTCAAAATCTATTTTTTGCGACTTATGACTCATTTTCCTAAAACACGTGACACTGTGACAAATAATGTTCGTTGTTATGGAACTTATATGGGTCAGATTTTCAGAAAATGTACAATTGCCAGCTCCACACAAATAGGAAATTCTGCTAAATGTGGCTGAAAAATGAAGAATACCGGGTATATCTGAGTATATTTGGTATCTCATTGATTTAAAGTATCAGTTCTGTTATGTTAAACTGCATTTTGAAGATCATTTTTGTCTTAAACGAGGGTTATTTGAGAGGAATGGTGAAGGTGAATTGTACATTTTCTGAAAATCTGACCCATATAATTAAGCACAGTATTTAAGAAATAATTTATGATATTATTATTGTAGATATTCAAAGATACATCACATGACACGTCTTGTATTGGTATCTGTATCATGTGGGTCACATCTTCAGAATATGTACAATTGGCAGATCTACACATTAAGGGAATGTAATTCACTCTATGCTATACTCAGCATTGCAGATCAAAGTAGATTAGATGGAGTGGTATCAAACCATTCCCTATGTTGCTATATTATGAGTGTTACCTCTCGTATAGTATATTATTAATGACGACATTGAGGACTGTCCAACAAGGAGGCCATAAATCGGTTTGGTCTATTTTGGGACGATTCCAACACCCCCTAACTTGTAAATAACGTGTATTGATACCCCACCCCTCCCCCTGCCTCCCAGGCTCACTGTAGCTTTCCCGAAGTACTATGCTCATCTCGCCGAGGGGTTATACATCAAACAGTGCCCAAGCAGCCCCTCAATGTCGATCATTAATCCTTTTAAGATTCATTCAATTCATTTCAATATTAGTTTATTATGCAGCGGAGACTGAGGACTCTCTTTTATTTCTCCATATTACATGCATTGTAAGATTATGTACAATTGGGTCAGATTTTCAGAAAATGTACAATTGGCAGCTGTACACATTTAATAGATTCTGCTAAATTTGGTTGCAATTTGGTCAATACTAGGTAAATATATGGGTAGGATTTTCATAAAATGTACAATTCAACTTCGCCAATCTTTTCAAATAACCCAAATTTCACATGAAAATAAAGTTCAAAATACAGTTCAACCTAACCAAACAGATTGCTAGAATCAATGCAATGCTGAATATACTTGAATTTACCCAGTATTGACCAAATTGTAGCCTAATTTAGCAGAATTTACTAAATATGTACAGCTGCCAATTTTGCATTTTCTGGAAATCTGATCCATATAGTTTATATATAACAATATCACAGATATTGAGACGTGAATGGATTTGCTCTGCTGGTAACCAGGGATATTCCCGCCAGTAAACTCTCACAACAAAGCTGACCACTGACAGAGGTCGCCTTCTCTGAATTGATTTTTTTTCTTTGTTTGAATCTGTTTAGGGTGGACTGACATCTAGTTCGCCAGGTAGAAGCCAAGATCACTAGTAATGGCCCAAGTCCACTAAGCCGATTCTCAAGCGGGTTTGCACCGCATAGGACTCTTTTACACTAAATTCTGTGAGAATCGCATGAGAATCGGCTCAGTAGACTAGGCCCTTACTATGAAAATATAGGCTACAGCCGGAAAGCGGTGGTAACTATGCAGACACATGTGGGCCAGATTTTCAGAAAATGTACAATTCGCCTTCACCAATCCTCTCAAATAACCAACATTTAACACAGAAATGAGCTTCAAAATACAGTTTAACATAACAGAACTGATACTTTAAATCAATGCGATACCAAATAATCAGATATACCCAGTACTCTTCATTTTACAGCCTAATTTAGGAGAATTTACTAAATGTGTAGAGCTGCCAATTGCACATTTTCTAAAAATCTGACCCATGTATAGATTCTAAATAAGAAATGTTACAACTACAATGATACCTAGAGAAAAAAATAATCATGTATGCATGTATTTTTGAAAAGTGGGAATAATCTGCTATATGGGTCAGATTTTCAGAAAATGTACAATTCAACTTCGCCAATCTTCTCAAATAACCCAAATTTCAGACGAAAATAAAGTTCAAAATAGAGTTCAACCAAGCCAAACAGATTGCTAGAGTCAATGCAATGCCAAATATACTCAAATTTACCTAGTATTCACCAAATTGCAGCCTAATTTTGCAGAATTTACGAAATATGTATCGTTGCCAATTGTACATTTTCTGAAAATCTGACCCATATACTAATATCACGAGGTATTTGTCTGAATTGTTATATATAAGGAACTATTAAGATGCTAAAAACAGAGAAGACTAAAAATGAATATGAATGTACATAGTTAAATAAGATTGTTGGTGATGATTATACCATGTTTTAATAATTAAGATGTAATTTTCAGAATAGAAAAGATCAGACATAAAACTAAAGACCTGAATGACAGCTTCTATTAACAGAAGTATTGTAATATGTGATGCGTTTCACGAAAATGAATCATAAGTCGCAAAAATGGATTCTGAGATATCACCGTATTTGTAAAGAGGAGAAAAAGGCTATTCCAATGATAGTAAATACTAGGACAGCTAATAAGTATTTCGATATATTAAGTTTGATATTTTTATTTTTGAAAAAGAAAAGTTTGCAATGTTTCTGGATGGGTAATTACCAGTAAAGTACCTAGATATACTCCATACAAATGCCTTCAAAACGCAAAGATATATCCAATACAATGTCCCGAAATTTGTTATATAGATTCATATGACAATAAGTGATAATCTCTCTAAAAATCAGAACATTTCAGTGAAGAGACTTTGTAAAATAAAACCTTTGAAAAATATCAATTTTGCGACTTATGACTCATATTCGTGAAACACATCACATATTTAAATGAAAGAACATATGGGCGCTCTAGGAAGAACAATGTTTTCACTGAATGAGAAATGGCCCTTTTCCATGTAATTGTATGACAATTTGGAAATAAAAACACTTATATCTATAGTTCCAAATCGTCCCAAAGATAACTGACTGTAGATAACCAGCACCGGATCATCAGTAGACCATCACCAGCACTAAAATAGCATCCACACATATCTGGGTCAGATTTTCAGAAAA
This sequence comes from Sthenelais limicola, assembly GCA_942159475.1. Classification (NCBI taxonomy): domain Eukaryota; kingdom Metazoa; phylum Annelida; class Polychaeta; order Phyllodocida; family Sigalionidae; genus Sthenelais; species Sthenelais limicola. The sequence goes on from OW804102.1 coordinate 51,848,891, forward strand.
TGCACAATCTACAGATCTACACATCCATCAAATTCTTCTAAATTAGAGTGAAACGTGATAAATACTGGGTATATTTGTATATATTCTATATTGTATTCATTCAGAAAATCTGTTTGGTTATGTTGAACTGTACTTTGAGCCTGATTTTTGTCTGAAATGTGGGTTATTTGAGAGGATTGGTGAAGGCGAATTGTACATTTTCTGGCGACTTGACCCACGTGTGTTCAATGCAATGGCAGAGGTTATCGTAATCATAGATATATCATGAGATAACAAGTACAACATTAACAAGGGATTGTGTGTACCATCAACACATTAGACAATACAGATACCTATATCACTCGTCTATATATAGTGGTAACCTCAGACATATAGAGATAGTTATATTGACTTTGAATACTATTATGGGTCAGATCTTCAGAAAATGCACAATTCACCTTCACCAATCCTCTCACATAACCCAAATTTCAGACGAAAATAAAGTTCAAAATACAGTTCAACCTAACCAAACAGATTGCTAGAATCAATGCAATACCGAATATAGTCAAATTTACCTAGTATTGACCAAATTGCAGCCTAATTCAGCAGAATTTACTAAATGTGTACAGCTGCCAATTGTACATTTTCTGAAAATCTGACCCTTATAATGATTGTTACTTATGACAGACATAGAGAGATAGAAATATTGACTTTGAGTACCATTATAATAATAACCTATGCCAGTTTTTAACACTTACAAGTATCCACGTTATCTGTCTTTGTATCTAACATATTTGTATTTAATAATTTTCATTCAATCAAAAACATTATATAACGAGTACCCTGCTCTCAGAATTTGCTGATTCTTGGAATTAGGAAAAATATTACAATAAAGACAATTGAATAAACATTGATAACACGATTGTATCATGTTGTTGTTGTTGTTATTATTATTATTACAAGTTGAACCGTACTAACTGTATATAGAATGACTGTCACACACCAAGCTCTGTGCATGGGAAAAGCGTTGTTAAGGACGCGTTACTAACGTTGTATAAATTAGGGGATGTTACGTCCTAAAATATTGCATCCTGATCGGTGTTGTTGACATGCAGAACATGTTTTGGTGAAAGTCATGCTAGAATGTCTAATAATACGAATTCAGAAGTATACTTTATATCAAATTAAAGCTTGGACGATTCCCTTTCCAATACTATGTACTGTCTGGTGAAAAGTCTTGTTCATCGAACAAAGCGGCCAATTACGAGTGGTGCGAAATCTGTGCTAGGTTATTTTGTATATTTGTATGTAGGCTAGCCAGTGTGTAGCGTGCATGTAGACCATGTAATTCTGACATATTTCTGTATCAAATCTGTATTGTATAAGGTCTTAATTCGATGTGAACCCTTCATTCAGTAGATATATATGCAACCCAAGGATTGGGATCACGTAGGCCAGAGTTATATAAAATGCCTGTACATAGGCCTATGCATAGGCCCAGGTCAAGGATGGGGCGGGAAACCAAGAATCCGAAAGTAGTGCACATATCCTTACATGAGTGTTGTTTGGACAGAAAGTAGTTCTGTGTTTGAGTCGTTATTAAACAATAAAAATTCTTGATAAATATACCTATGCATTGAACCCCACCTAACAACCATTCACTCCCCCCGAATTGATATCATATTAATCCACTTAATCATGAAAAACGCCATTATTAATATTTTTATGACGATTATATATATATGGTCGATTCGAGCGAAATGGGGGCCATTATGTGTTTTTCATCATTGTATCCAATCGTCATCATTTTTATGTCATTGAATAAAGATGATGAAAGGATGAAAATCCTAAAATATTAGCTCTTAACTCATGAAATTCTAGGAACTAGTGGTAGTAGAAGTTTTTGCATTGAAAATTAGAGATAGATTACGAATGACATCACTAAAGATTGAATATAGCATATTTGTATATGTTTAATTGGAAATATCCAAATTTTAGTCATTTAAAAACAACTAGAACTGCTAAACTCAGTTTAGAATGTTGATAAAAAAGTGTTTTTTTAATTTTTATTATTTTGTATGTGTATTTAAAGATCTTTGCTCACTACCCTTCCTTGATTTTATTCTAAGTGACTTTGTGTTAAATCCTGGGCTATATCCCATACCTCATAAAGAGTAAATCTCTGAATATGTCATTAAAGTGAACGATTAGGGCTGTACATAGGTGACAACCATTTGCACCTACTACATATATTAATGTATTTAGCCATAATTGAAAAAGCATACGTAATCTATCGCTACAGCCATTTCTGGCCATATTGGGCTCATTTACCAATATCACATAAGAGCTAAGGTCATAAAACTGCTATTGTTATCACTTATTTATTTCTATTTCATAATCATAAGGTGACTTTCATTGAATAACCATCATATTTTCTACAAAAAAGCTGAATTTATTTTTTTTCTGCTATTTTCATATTTTTCAATTGATGCGATTTCTCATTTATTTGCCATGATCCATGAAAAATATTATATTTTCATGAAAATATTCATGTGATTTCTTTAACTTTATTTCTTCCCATACATTCTAAACAAAAAAATCATTTGAGAAAGCTTTCTGCCTTCAAATATACCCCTTTTCCAGTGTCATTCGTAATCTATCTGTCATACGTAATCTATCCCCTCATATGTAATCTATCTAATTTTTTTAAAACCCTGCTATTTAAAGACAAATGTTCCTATTTAATGAAAGAAATCATATCAGTTCTCTGACTTTGTCCCTTCCCAGATATTCTAAGAAATAAAAATTAATTCTAGATGATTTCTGCTTTAGAAATCACATTTTTAGCATGTCATTCGTAATCTATCATGTCATACGTAATCTATCGCGATAGATTACGTTTACATTTTAATCACATGTATAAGAGAAATAACAATATATCTGAGTATTTTGGTCGATGTTACCTATCAAGACATGAACAATGATCAATTATGCCAAAGATGGTAGCTTATACTTTATTATTTATTAATCAAATGTTGCTATTTGTCATGCCTCATTGGAATTCAATACAAATACGATTTATGCATCTGTAATTGCTCTAGGAGCGTTAGAAATTGTTGTAGAATCAAGAAAATTGGGGATAATTTACGAAACACATTTAGTCACATATTTGAGAAATATCTTTCATTAATCTTCAATACAAAAAAAATATGTAGGAAAAACGTGTCATTCGTAATCTATCGCTTAGAGTAAAATTGGGGGGACTTTGTCATGAACAACTGAGCCTGGTGACTTCATATCTGATGATGATAAAATCATATTTGTTGCTATGCATTAACAAGCCCTTCCAGTATATTTTGAGCATATTTCATTGTTTTAAAATGTTCTCAGATAATAAATATCTTTGCAATAATGCAATATTTATGGTCTGCATTCGTAATCTATCGCTGGTAAATTCTGGCTACTGCAGAGATATCCCACATACAAAAAATAAAAAATTAAAGTAGAGGTGGAGGGGTCTATATCATGTTTATGTCAAGAAAATATGAAGGCCGTACTATCTATGTCAAGAAAATATGAAGGCCGTACTATCTATATAGTTACATTTACAGCCTAAAATGCAAAAAAGTAGGTTTTGGCCCCGATTTCACTGGAATCGACCATATACAGTTAGTAAATTATTATCAAATGAGCGACAATTAAGCAAAAATTGATGTCTGAAATCCAACACCGGCGCGTTGTTCAACATCAAGACAATCTGAGAAGTTTTTCCAAACTAATTTTAACAATTTTCTAATAGTCAGAGTTATGTATTCACATGGCAGAGCTTGCAGACCTTCTATCTCAGAAAAAATATATATCGGTACATGTTTAAGGGAAATTCAATGGATACTGTATTGACCAAAAATCCTCAGTCGATACATTTTGACGAAACCTTTTACAATCATCATTATGAGTCAAATTCCAGACGAAAAGTTCAAAAAAATATTCTTCATCATAACCAAACAGATTGCTAGAATCAATGCAACGCCGAATATACTCGGATGTACCTAGTATTGGCCAAATTGCAGCCTAATTTCTGAAAATCTGACCCATTATATGTTATCGGTTTATAAGTATTGCCCCTTTTCCACGTTTAAAAAGTGGTATTACTTTAGCCAATTTAATTGATCAGAAATGGGGGACCAACTTGTCATTTGACAACATACAGAATGCCATCAATCAATCTACAATTGAGTGTGTACAATCTGTAGTATAACATCGTATGGTATAATGCCTATGCTGAATACAAATATCCTAAATCTAAATCTATCAATGTACCAGTTATTCTGTCTAAAGGGATATGAAATGTAAATTATATTAGCATTGTTCATTATTATGCTGAACAAATTGTTAAATTTAAGAACTTTGAGATTAGATACAAATCAATATGTGGAGGGCACCTAGGAGGACCAACAGTGTGATGTGTTTCAGGAAAATGAGTTATATAAGTCGCAAAAAATAAATTTTGAGATACCATTCTATTTGAAAAGATGAGATCAAGCTGATTCCAATGATAGTAAACAGTCTAATAATCAAATAAGTATTTCTAGTTTTTAAGTTTGATATTTTCATTTTTGAAAAAAGAAATTTCCAATATTTCTGGGGGGCAATAGAATAGAATAGAATAATTTTTTATTCATCAAGGTGAACATACATGACGATAAACAGTAAAGTTACTAAATTTAGTACATATGACAACCATTAAAACGAAAGGATATATTACATAGACTGTCCTGAAATTTGATACATCGATTGATATAGGTATAAGTAACTCTCCAAAAAGTAGAACATTCCAATAATGTGATCCTGTGAAAAAAACACTTTGAAAAATATCAATTTTGCGACTTATGACTCATTTTCCTGAAACACATCACTAAAGGTTAACAGGTTCACACATTCTCTCTACACTCTGTTATAGGGGATTTGCATGTGCCACTGCGCATGTCTTTACACATTTACAGTGCATCATGGGATGGATTCGCTTCAAATTTGATGTACAAATATTTGGCAACATTTTTATCGAAAAGTGCAAGAATGTTTTCACCAATGTCAGAGCTTGTATTAATGATGTATAAAAACCAAATGCATGATGGGGAAAATGAAGTCTTGTCTCATGGAATCCTGTAATACATGTACATGGCTAATTACATGAGATCACTGTTAAATATTCTATGCTGAACATAACAGGTTTTCCATCGATTCTACACAGTACCATTAGTCCCATAATTCTATGCGAATCAAGATTCAAAATGGCGGCTATTCAAATCCCCTATTGTTTATAAAAAAGAAATAAAGATACTTATATACAACTGTATATTATGCCATGTCATATGTGATGTGTTAAAGAAAAATGAGTCACAAGTCGCAAACGGATTTTGAGATATAACTCAATATGGGTGAAGTCGTCAGAAAATGTACAATTCGCCTTCACCAATTATATCAGATAACCTACATTTAAGACGAAATCAGCTTCAAAATACAGTGCAACTTTACCTTTTAACATATTTTGTATCAATACAATGCCAAATATACTCAGATATACTGAGTGTTTGTCATTTTCCAGCCTAATTTAGCTGAACTTATTAAATGTGTAGAGCTGCCGATTGTAGTCCTACATTTTCTTAAAATGTAAAATGTATGTATACATACACAGTTATGGGTCAGATCATCAGACAATGTATAATCGGCAGCCCAACACATTTGATAAATGTTGTTAAATTAGACCAAAAAATGATAAATACTAGATATATCTGAATATATTTAGTATTGCGTTGTTTCAAAATATCTGTCCAGTTATATTGAACTGTATTTTGATCCTCCTTTTTGCCTTAAGGGGCATTATTTGAGAGGATTTGTTAAGGACAATTGTACATTTTCTGACGATCTGACCCCTATGGTCCCAAACAAACAGGGTCAATATTTGGTAACATTAACCTGCCATCCTTGCAGCTACTCTGGGTCAACAGATGACCTCTGGGTTAGGCTGATAAGGGAGAGATAGTGAGAATCCACCTGTGGTATTCCCGTAATATTGGTATCCACAACAATTGTGTGAAATACAACTAGATTTCCCAAAGTTTCACCATAATTAACTTCCATATCAACTGCCGTGCGATAAGGTGACTTTGACAAGATTTAGTGTGCTTTCACATTTCCTGGAAAGATTACACAATATAATTATACAATATGGGTCAGATTTTCAGAAAATGTACAATTCAACTTCACCAATCTTCTCAAATAACCGATATTTCAGAGAAAAATAAAGGTCAAAATACAGTTCACCCTAACCAAACAGATTGCTAGAACCAATGCAATGCCGAATATTCTCGAATTTACCTAGTATTGACCAAATTGCAGCCTAATTTAGCAGAATTTACTAAATGTGCACAGCTGCCAATTGTACATTTTGTGAAAATCTGACCCATATATAGTAGATCAAAACGGCCCAATTATGCACTGGTATTATAAGGATGAAGGTTTTAGATTGAGTAACAATAATAGTAGTATTGTTCATTTGTACTTGTAGAATTAATACAAATAGGGGCTACACATCTTCTAGCGAGTGATGCTAAAGTTCCAGAAATCTATGGATTCATAATTGCTACATGGCTACTTGTAGCTACAACCAGAAAATCCCGACAATATATATACGTATGGTACACTTTTGTACACATTCTTTGTACCTTGTACTTTATCTTGTATTTTGTATTCTGTACCCGATAATTTACTATAGTTTACTAGTCAACTTGTATCACCTAGTACCATTCTTTCTATCAATATGTAATACAAAATTTAAGGGGTGTTCGGAAGAGTTGTGACAGTCACAGACAATATTCTTTTTCCATTCTTTTATTTAATTTGTATGACAACGATTGTATATGTGAAATGGAAATACAAATCTTATATATATCTGGTAGCATGTCCAGGCCTTCCAGTGTAGACCTTAGCTACAATATACGACATATATGTGATATAATTTACTAAGATCTTAATAATCAAAGAGTCGTTAAAAAAGTGATAACTAAAGAAGTTATTCGAAGAACTAAATCTGTTTTAAGCCCAAACAAACAACTCTGTTATTTATTAACTTATCAAAATTGATTTTGATAACAAAATCTTCGATGGAAATACGGAACTCTTTGCCTAAAATTGACAAGCTGTTGTCAGGTTAGGCCCACCGTGATACAAACTTTGGGTCAGATTTTCAGAAAAATGTACAATTCACCTTCACCAATCCTCTCAAATAACCCACATTTAAGACAGAAATGAGCTTCAAAATGCAGTTTAACATAACAGAACTGATACTTTCAATCAATATGATACCAAATATACTCAGATATACCCAGTATTCATCATTTTTCAGTCTAATTTAGGAGAATTTACTAAATGTGTACAGCTGTCAATTGTACATTTTCTGAAAATCCGACCCACACTTGTACTTCCAACGCTAAACAAAATGTTGGTCTTTATGCATAGTTACGATCATTTATACACAAATATGGGTCGGATTTTTAGAAAATGTATAATTCGCCTTCACCGATCCTCTCTAATAACCCACATTTAAGACGAAAATAAAGTTCAAAATACAGTTCAACCTAACCAAACAGATTGCTAGAATCAATGCAATGCCGAATATACTTGAATTTACCTAGCATTGACCAAATTGTAGACTAATTTAGCAGAATTTACTAAATGTGTACAGCTGCCAATTGTGCATTTTCTGAAAATCTGACCCTTATAATATGTTAATGTGTGAAGGATATAACCATTCATTTGTAAGTTGTGAAATCTATATATAATAAGACAGCGCAGAATTTTGAGCGAGACCTAAGCACACATCCTTTTTCCCCGCCCTGAAGTCGAGTTAATGATCTTATTGAAGGGAAGAGGAGATCTTAGCATGGTTTACCTTGTAATATATGGGTCAGATTTTTAGAAAATGTACAATTGGCAGCTGTACACATTTAGTACATTCTGCTAAGCTACATATAAATATCTGGGTACCTTTTAAATGGAATGCGCATACAATAAAGACAATCCAGGAAACCATTACCATAGTATACATATGGCCAGTAGGCCTGGTAGTTGCTATGCAACCACCAGTAAGCCTTATATATATATAGAGAGAGATAATAGACAAGTGGTTATATACATATATGACAATAATCTATGTACTATCACGCTCATCTACTCATACACACCAATGATTACTATGAAAGTAATACGATTTTTTCGCAATTCTTATACAACATTAGTCATAGATATGTATTCACATATTTTTTTTATCTTATGTTATGCTCTTTAAAAACAAAAATAAAAGGAGCCTGGGGCCAAACAATGAAATGCCATTTATGAACATACTTTTTCGTTAAATAAAAGAAACCGTTGGGCTTCATTGAATGATAGTAATAATAATAATGTCTTTATGATAGTAAGCTGTACGCAAACCCCGCAAACTAAACAACTATCAATCAGTACTATTCATGGATACTCTCTCATGCATACTCTCTCTCTCACTGATAGGAAACAATCGTCAGAGAACCGCTTGTTTTGATAGTGCACTAACCCGTGCCCCTCCCCCTCCATATATGATTCATACACACATATAAACACACTTCTACACGACCCTGGGACAAACTCTCACCACCACACACCAGAATCACTCACCAAGATATCACCAATTGCTTATCTACACAATATCTAGCAATAAAATCTGTAAAAATGTACAATATGTTCATATTTCCACCCACCTTTATCAAGCTGGCCTGTAGGCCACGCTCGGTCCTCCATACTCTCTCCCCTATATCCACCACTCGCCCAGCTCCTGACTGGGCTATCTCTCTCTACCCGTGGCTAGAGCTTACCTCATGGGTCCAGCTCTCATGCGTTGGACAATTCATTTTTGTGCTCAATTTCGTAACGGTTTAGGTTCAGAGTTGGGGCCGGTAAAAGGTACTGGTGGCATCATTAATTGCTAGACTATATCGAAATTGACCTTCTTAGGCAAAGAAAAGATTATACAATTTTGCTGTAATAAAATGATAATAAATTTTTGTGCACAATTTCCTGCTATTTGGTCTGCTACATTTGATTGCGCTAGGGTGGTGACCCACTTGATATGCTTTTTATTTTTACTTTTATTTTCTATTATTATTTGCTTGTATAAGCTTCTCTGAAAGATTATACAATTTTGTTGTAATGAAATGATAATAAATATACCTACAAAGTGTGTCAAATGAAAATATTTTCAATACTTTCAATATTTTAAATATTAACATCCGACTAGTACGCCTACAGTGCAGTAGGTGTCCAATCACTGAAATACCATTCTTATGTGATCTGAGAGGCTTTGAGCCTAGACTGCAGGTATCCGCACTATTCTGGCCCAAAATTATGTTCATATATCATAAAAAATTGAATATATTTTGTACTGAATTAGGCTAAAACATTTTCTGAGAGAAATAAGAATTTTGAAACTTCAGGTCAGATTAATATTTCTGTGAGATACGTTTTATTTAACATATTTATCCAGCAAAACATGGCTATTTTTCAAGACAAGTAGTACCTAATCTAATCTAATTAATAACGTTAGCCATAGCAGCGATTTACAGAGCTGATAACATTGAGATATTGAGTAACTACCTACCAATTAATTCATAATAGGGCCAGATTTTCAGAAAATGTACAATTGGCAGCTCTACCCATTTAGGGAATTCTCCTAAATTAGGCTGAAAAATGAAAAATACCAGGTATATATGAGTATATTTGGGATTGCATTGATACAAAGTATCATGTCTCCTATGTTAAACTGCATTTTTAAGCTCATTTGTGTCTTAAATGTGGCTTATTTGAGAGGTTTGGTGAACGCGAATTGTACATTTTCTGAAAATCTGACCCAATAATGCTACAACAGTGATTGATTGTAAATAGAGGAGGACAGGGAGATTATTAGATAAATATGGTCAAGCTATTTATCATTATGTGCATTCCATTTGAAAGGTGTGATAAAGAGGGTGCGATAAAAATATTTCTCATACAATACAAATTTGAATTGGTTTTTCTATTAGCTTTTAGAAGCTTTATGATGGTTCAAAACCCATATTTCAATATTCTTCTATATACTAGGGGCATGTAGGTCAGATTTTCAGAAAATGTACAATCGGCAGCTCTACACATTTAGTAAATTCTGCTAAATTAAGTTGAACAATGGTCAATACTAGTTATATCTGACTATATTTGGTATTGGGTTGATTCATGGAATCGGTTTGGTTATGTTGAACTGTATTTTTAACATCCTTTTTGGCTTAAATGTGGGTTATTTGAGAGGATTGGTGAAGGCGAATTATATATTTTCTGACGATTCCACCCATATAGTAAACAGTGAATGTTATGGAACTGAGTGTGAATGGAACTGGGTGTGAATGGAACTGAGTGTGAATGGAACTGAGTGTGAATGGAACTGGGTGTGAATGGAACTGGGTTTGAATGGAACTGGTGTGAATGGAACTGGGTGTGAATGGAACTGGGTGTGAATGGAACTGAGTGTGAATGGAACTGAGTGTGAATGGAACTGAGTGTGAATGTAACTGGGTGTGAATGTAACTGGGTGTGAATGTAACTGGTGTGAATGTAACTGGGTGTGTGAATGTAACTGGGTGTGAATGGACCTGAGTGTGAATGTAACTGAGTGTGAATGGAACTGAGTGTGAATGGAACTGAGTGTGAATGTAACTGAGTGTGAATGTAACTGAGTGTGAATGGAACTGAGTGTGAATGGAACTGAGTGTGAATGGAACTGAGTGTGAATGGAACTGGGTGTGGATGGAACTGGATGTGAATGGAACTGAGTGTGAATGGAACTGGGTGTGAAACTGGTGTGAATGGAACTGAGTGTGAATGGAACTGGGTGTGAATGAAACTGGGTGTGAATGAAACTGGGTGTGAATGGAACTGGGTGTGAATGGAACTGTGAATGTTTCCTTGATAAAGATTATTGTAGACAAAAAACTTTTAAAAAGGACCTTTTATATGATTTTATTTATCCAGGGGATACAACATAGTAATGACTTTTGTTTACACTACCACACGACAGGTTACCGACCTCGTTCATTCTCTACTTAATTATTGTTATCTTAAAAACCGATTGTACCACTGCTGACGGCCCGGCTCAAATACAGTGCAACCATTGATTCCCACCTCACTCCCTCATCCCACGGGTCCAACATGCACTCTGATTACACCAGGCGGGTGTATGTGGGCCAGATTTTCAGAAAATGTACAATTGGCAGCTCTACACATTAAGTAAATACTGCTAAATTAGGCTGCAATTTGGTCAATATACTAGGTAAATTCGAGTATATTTGGCATTGTATTGATTCTAGCTATCTGTTTGGTTAGGTTGAACTGTATTTTGAGCTTTATTTTCGTCTGAAATTTGGGTTATTTGAGAGGATTGGCGAAGTTGAATTGTGCATTTTCTGAAGATCTGACTCTTATACTTATTTTCTGAAAATCTGACCCGTATGGGTCAGGCGTATATATCTGTACAACTGGAGTTAATAGATACCACAAATAATTACAAAAATGATAAATAAATCGGGATCATCCCATTGATTTATGTCATTAGTTAAACTAGTATTACGTATATAATCTTCTTGGTTATCATCATACAATATGTTAGATGAATATTATATATTGTCAAGAGTTTTATGACATTTTGAGAAAATTGAGTTAAATGACCAATTGTGGATTTCCGATGGGTTGACCCACATGTAAGGGAGACCAGTAAACCGCACTTGGTGAAATCTCCAGAAAATGCACAATTCCACGTCACCAATCATCTCAAATAACCCAAATTTCAGACGAAAATAAAGTTCAAAATACAGTTCAACCTAACCAAACAGATTGCTATAATCAATGCAATGCCGAATATACTCAAATTTACCTAGTATTGACCAAGTTACAGCCTAATTTAGAAGAATTTACTAAATGTGAAAATCTGACCCATGGATTCAAGAAGAGAAATTAATGGGTTTTCAGTGAAGCTGTTTACAAGGTATAAAGTTTGGGCTGTGTTCATTCCTTCATTTTGCTCTAATCTAAAGTGTCCATTATTTCTTGATTTCTTGCTCTAGTGAGTGTAACCATGACGACTAGGATACACCATAAAAGGTAAAAATAGACAGCGGTGTAACGGTTTTCCGTTACAACGGCCGACATCGAGGAAGGAGAGACATACTGTAAACATATTTATTTTCGCGCAGATAAATTTTCGCGCACTAAGTACTTTGACACCGTTTCGCGCGGGTTTAAATTCGCGCAGCAAGGTAGTCTCACACCTTGTTTATGCAATAATTATACCTTTCGTACAGGATTTATTTTTACGCACAAAGGTGGGTGCGCTAGAATAGCGAAAATAAATACTGCACGAACATTTATACGTTTACAGTAATACACTTGGTTGGTTATTGTTCCTTGATGTTATGTTTATGATCTTCAGGAAATGTACAATTGGCAGATCTACACATATAGGAAATTCTGCAAAATTAGGCTGAAAAATGATGAATACCGGGTATATCTGAATATAATATTATTTGGTATCGATTGATTTAAAGTATCAGTTCAATTATATATGGTAAACTGCATTTTGAAGCTCATTCGTGTCTTAAATGTGGGTTATTTGAGATGATTGGTGAAGGCGAATTGTACATTTTCTGAAGATCTGACCTTATATCAAGTGAAAATATCATGTGTCACAGAAAAAAGAATCATACGTTTCAAGAAAATTAGTTTTGAGATCCCATCGTATTTCGAAAGAAGGGCTCAGGAAGATTCCAACGATTTCATGTTTGAACAAATATTTAATGATATTTCCGGACGGACAATTATTAGTAAAGAAATTAAATAATGTATACCCTTAGCATGACCCTAGAAGCGCAGAAACGGTACATACGGGTAAGATTTTCAGAAAATGTACAATTCGCCTTCACAAATCCTCTCAAATAACCCACATTTAAGACATAAATAAGCTTCAAAATGCAGTTTAACATAACAGAACTGATACTTTAAATCAATGTGATACCAAATATACTCTGATATACCATGTATTCTTCATTTTTCAGTCTAATTTAGTAGACTTTCCTAAATGTGTAGAACTGCCAATTGTACATTTTCTGAAAATCTGACCTATACACAGTCTTGTACATGCATTGATACGAATAATAACGGTAAATACACTAGTAATCACTTCTTATGGAAAAAATATTTGAAAAATATAATTTTTGCGACTTTAGACTATATTTTCTGTGACACGTCATAAATGGGCCAGGTTTTCAGAAAATGCACAATACAGTTCTACAAATCCCTCAAATTCTGCCAAATTAGAGTGAAAAATGATACATACTGACAATATATATCTGAGTGTATTCTGTATTGTATTCATTAGATAAATTTGTCTGGTTAAGTTGAACTGTATTTTTAACATGAATTTCGTCTTAAATTTGGGTTATTTGAGGGGATTGAAGGCCAGTTGTACATTTTCTAAAAACTTCACCCAAATGGTCAAACCTGACTAAATCAAATATGTGTTGTGTTTCAGGAAAATGAGTCATAAGTCGCAAAATTGATATTTTTCAAAGTGTTGTTTCACAAGATCCCTTTATTGAAATGTTCTGATTGTTAGGGGTTTAGCAAATTTCGGGACACTGCATTAAATATATCCTTGTGTTTTGAAGGCCTTCATATGGAGTATATCTAGTTGCTTTACTGGTAAATACCCATCCAGAAACATTAAAAACTTCTTTTTTTTTCAAAAAAAAATATATCAAACTTAAAATAAAGAATGCTTATTAAGTGTCCTAGTGTTTAGGCCTACTATTATTGGAATCAGCTTGATCTCCTCTTTTAAAATATGATGATATCTCAAAATCCATATTTTGCGACTTATGACTCATTTTCCTAAAAAGGAACACATATAACATATGTATGTGTATATATGTACAACCACTTTTTCTGGTCCTTAGACTATTCAAGTATTATGATATCATTTCGAAATGAAGTTTCATCCTAAAGGTGCTGCGCAATTCCAAGAAAGAGCCCAAAGGCTGCATGACACCAGTCCCAGTAATACACAACTACTATTGGGTCAGATCTTCAGAAAATGTACAATTCAACTTCGCCAATCCTCTCAAATAACCCAAATTTCAGCCGAGGATAAAGTTCGAATACCGTTCAACCTAGCCAAACAGACTGCTAGAATCAATGCAATGACAACTATTCCCGAATTTATCTGGTATTGACCAAATTGCAGCCTAATTTTGCAGAATTGACTAAATATATACAGCTGCCAATTGTACATTTTCTGAAAATCTGACCCTATTTATTAAATTATAGTAACGAGCATATTATACGTCTGGGGCTTAGGGGTGGGGCAAAGGGGAACAATTACTACATTATAACAAATTTATATATTATTATTATGACATTATCCTGTCAAATTGTTTTGGAAAATATTCATAATATCATGTAAAAGTGGGTACAATAGCATTGTTATTGTTTATGTACGTACAATTCCGCACATTAGTCCACTTTACTGGCATATAATATATCAAATGTCAAAATAAATATTATGGATGGTTGTACAGTAGAACCTCTCTAATGTGACCACCTTGGGACTGAATGATTTTTGGTCTCATAGCGAGGCGGTCTCTTTAGAGGGGCTAATCTAATAAGAGGAAAGCAATTCGGGACTGAGAGAAATTGGTCTTAATAGAGGGGTGGTCTCTATAGAGAGGTGGTCTTTATGCGAGGTTCTACTGTCTATAATACTCTGATAACACGATATACAAGTGTTCTATAAATAGAATTTTAAAAATTTAACATAAGGTTGAAAAATTATGTAAAGCTCTCAACGACATTAGAATACTATGATAACAAGATGTTATAAGACAAATTTTCTCCGTAATGTCACATTAAGGAAATTATTATTGTATAGATTAAAGACAAATTTTCTTCGTAATGTCTCACTAAGGAATTTATTATTTTGTAGATTTTGAGGAACCTTTTCGAAGAATGTAATGGTATACTGTAACTCTAACCCTAACGTCACACAACGGATTATATTATTGTGTAGATATTGAGACATCTTTTATTGTGTAGATATTGAGACATCTTTTCGATAAATGTATTGGTATATTGTAACTGCATTATTAATTTTATGTACCTTTATCAATTGACTGTATTGATTTAATACTGGAGTGCCAATTCTATGGTCAATCAGGAAAAACTGCGAGTGGGCAGAGCTAACTCCATGATGATGTAACTGTATAATCTTTCTTTGAATAAAAGTATTATAATAATAATACTGTATACTGTAGAACATGATTTGTGGGATCTATATGTCTACCATAACGAGATCCAAGAGTAGTCAGTTTTAAGCCATAAAGAAAAGATATTTTATTTCGCTTTAAGCGAGTATTTTTGTACTAAAACAGAAAAAGTATATGTTTATTTCTTAAGGTAAAACTTATACAAAATGTTCATATAATCTCAATATTTCAATTGATCTATTTATGGACGTCAGTAAAACTCTTAAAGTGTTACAACTTTTGTGTTGACGCCTATCTTGACGGCTTGAATCATACATGTCCGAAAAATATGCTGAGAAATGTCGACTAGTGGCGATACTTTGACACTGGTTTTACGTGCTTTCATCAGCCCATGTGCAATGTCTGGCCAAGCTCAGGCACATAGGTCTGTATAACCTGATATTTTGGCAGATTCATATATAGTTGGGCGAAGTCGCCAGAAAATGTATAATTCGTCCTCACCAATTCTCTGAAATAGCCAAAATTTTAGACGGAAATAAAGTTCAAAATACAGTTCAACCTAACCAAACAGATTGCTAGAATCAATGCAATGCCGAATATACTCGAATGTACCTAGTATTGACCAAATTGTAGCCTTATTTAACAAAATTTACTAAATGTGTACAGCTGCCAATTGTACATTTTCTGAAAATCTGACCCATTTAAGGTCCATTCACATTGCCACGACCAGGCGGCCGACTGTAGTATCTAACATTAAGTTCTTTTGCATTTTCTGAAAACCTGACCCTAAAGCATTTAAATCCAGCATGTAATTGATTCATGATTAGATAAAAATGAACGAATTTTGAGAAGAAATTATGGTAGATATATAGGTGAGACTAGCTTTAAGAGACACCTATATATAGACCCAGCAGTATCATAGTGGGTCAGATCATCAGAAAATGTACAATTGGCAGCTCTACACATTCAGTAAATTCTGCTAAATCAGGCTGAAATAGGATAAATACTAGGTATATCTGAGTATATTTTATATTACCCCGATTTTAAAAAATCTGTTTGGTTGAACTGTATTTGGAACTCTATTTTTGTCTTACATTAGGGTTATTTGAGAGGATTGGTGAAGGCGAATTGTACATTTTCTGGTGATTCCACCCACCCTCCTCCCCTGTCTACTACATGTGGGTTATATGTATTACTGCTACTGCCCCCCTAGTCATGATAACCGCCGCCAGGGGGAAGCACTTATCCCCCACTAGGGGTCGCTGCAGTACATTATACCCTGGCGGTGAGGGCAGGAGGAGGTGATGTGGGAGCGAGTGGTTAATCTCTTCACTAAATATGGAATATTGTGCTCCTTGTCATGTCAACAGTACATGGGTCAGATTTTCAGAAAATGTACAATTTAACTACACCAATCCTCTCAAATAACCCAAATTTCAGACAAAAATAAAATTCAAAACTCAGTTCAACCTAACCAAACAGATTGCTAGAATCAATGCAATGCCGAATATACTCGAATGTACTTAGTATTAACCAAATTGCAGCATTATTTAGAAGAATTTACTAAAAGTGTATAGCCGCCAATTGTACATTTTCTGAAAATCTGACCCACATAACTTGCTTGGCTAATCTAGTTTAGTTTAAATGGTTTTAACATGATATTTTTTTCAAAAGATCCTGACATGTCATATTATACTATATCAAATAATTAATTAAGCAATCTATATCTTTATTACTATAGTGATTAGATATCATGTTTACTTAGAGGTGAATCAGATCTTGTGTAAAGAGCAATTTGGGTTCAGGAAACATATGTCAACTAACGACGCAATATATAACTTGGTCGAAAACTTGTATGAAACAACAAATCGAGGCAACAAAGTCTGTGCAGTGTATTTCGACACAAAAAAGGCATTTAATTCTGTAAGCCATCATTTACTGCTGCAAAAACTATGTGGTCTAGGACTGAATAAGAAGTCAGTAGAACTCTTCGGTAGCTTTCTAATAAACAGAACGCAATTTGTTAAATCTAATTGTGGGATCAGCGACGATTGTGAACTATTTGCCGGCGTTCCTCAAGGCAGTATAATTGGCCCGTTATTGTTTATTTTATTTATAAATGACCTGGCAGATGTTAATTTCAATGGGAGATTAACCATGTATGCAGATGATGCTGTGTTAGCTATATCTGGTAGTAACGCGATAGAGCTCAAGCGAAAAACGCAAGCGGACATTGAGTGTTATACCAAATGGTGCAATGATAACAACTTGCTAGTAAATGAAAAAAAGACCAAGTTACAACTATTTGGTTTCTCTAATAAGGACAAAGTGGATTTTAATGTAACATGTAACAACAGTTCTGTCCAGCGTGTCAGCCAATTTAAATACCTGGGCTGTGTGATTGATGATCAACTGAGCCTAAACCACCATGTAAGGAATATAGTTAGAGTTGTATACTGGAAGATCGGCGAGATTCAAAGACGTCGCAAATATATGAATGCTAATATATGTGTTAAGATCTTCAAAACATATGTTCTACCAATTGCAGAATATGCTTGTGCATTTATGGGCACAGCAAATAAGGGTTTGTTGAATAAACTGGATCGTTCCCTCAATACTGTATTACGAATGGCATACGGTAGTAATGTAACCTTGGTGGAGAAGTACCAGAGAGCCAAAATTTTGCCGTTGCACATGAGGAGAAAGTCTGTGGTGTTACAATTAGTTCATAAGAATAGAAAAGACAACAGGGCTGATCAAGACAGAGGACTTGGTCTAAGATCAGATAGGTATGAACACTTTAATCTAAACAGACCAATGTCAGAAAGGTACAAGAACTGCATTCTGTATAATGGGAGAAAACTTTGGAATAACATGGACAACAATTTGAAAACGATAGAGGAGAGTTGCGAACTGAAACTAGCTCTTAACAATTTGTTTAGAAATGAATTGCTGACTTGAAATTTGCTCTTTTTGTTTTTAAATGTCTGACTGTTTTTATGATTGTATTGCGGCGATGATAGAACACAACCTTGAAAAATCTGTAGGTGATTCCTATGATCTAATATAAAGGGTCTAAGGTGTAGATGAGATGGAAATATAGAAAAAAGCTTGACGAATAATAACATCTATTTGTAAGACTGTATAATTTGGAATTTTTCTTTAATGTGAATGTGAACGATATAGCACATGTAACGATGATAATTTTTCTGTAGAATCTTATTTACTTGGTCATGGCAACGCACGAAATATAACTGCATCTTGTCAGTCATGCGTCTTTCTTTATACAAATAATAATTGTTAAACTGTTTCAGCCAATAAAATATTTAAAAAAAAAAAAAAAAAAAAAAAATGTTTTTATATTTATTATACACCCTAACGACTGCATGCAAATTGTTTATATT